>JASVEL010001884.1:0-135978 GCA_032618575.1 Nicotiana noctiflora | reverse complement strand
AGCGGGATTGTATAAGTTTCGTGCGAAGATGCCATCAGTGTCAGATACACGGAGATTTGATTCATTCTCCGCCAACTGAATTGCATACAATGTCAGCACCATGGCCGTTTGTCGCATGGGGTATGGATGTTATTGGACCTATTGAGCTTGCGGCTTCCAATGGTCACAGGTTCATTCTGGTAACGATTGATTATTTTACCAAGTGGGTGGAGGCCAAAACATTCAAATCAGGTGACCAAGAAGGCGGTAGTGGACTTCGTACACTCCCACATCATTTGTAGGTTTGGAATTCCAAAGATGATCATTACGGATAACGGTGCAAATCTTAACAGTGGATTGATGAAAGAGGTATGTCAACAGTTCAAGATTACACACCGAAATTCCACACCGTATCGCCCAAAAGCAAACGGTGCGGTCGAGGCGGCAAACAAGAACATAAAGAAGATATTGAGGAAGATGATAGAAGGGTCTAGGCAGTGGCATGAAAAGTTACCATTTGCGCTGTTGGGTTATCGCACTACCGTCCGGACTTCGGTAGGTGCAACTCCTTACTTGTTGGTATACGGGACTGAAACAGTAATACCCGCAGAAGTTGAGATTCCATCCCTCCGAATCTTCGCTGAAGCTGAGATTGATGACGACGAGTGGGTCAAAACCCGATTAGAGCAATTGAGCTTGATCGATGAAAAGAGATTGACAGCAGTATGTCACGGCCAATTGTATCAAAAGAGAATGGCGAGAGCATATAACAAGAAGGTACGTCCCGGGAGATTTGAAGTGGGACAGCATGTGCTGAAGAGAGTTCTACCCCATCAGGCCGAAGCGAAAGGCAAGTTCGCTCCAAATTGGCAGGGACCATTTGTGGTGACTAGAGTATTATCCAACGGCGCTCTATGTCTGACGGATGTTGAGGGAAGATGCACCGATATGGCTATCAATTCTGATGCAGTTAAGAGATATTATGTGTAATTCTTTGATGCATTTGTCAACGTTTGGTTTCGTTTGTGTGTATTTGGCATTTTTCGGAGAATGAAATGACAGAGGCAATTTTTCTACTACCCAAACACTTTAACCTTTGTTTCCCCATTTGAGCTTTAATTATTCTTTCATATACCCTCTTTCGGAATCATCAAGGAAGATGTGTAACAGAATAGAAAAAGAAACAAAGAAAAAATACAAGAAAAAGTGAACTACGTTCGACCTGATTCCTCAAGAAGGATACGTAGGCGCCACGCGGCTCGGTCATAATAAAATAAAAATCAAAAATCCCCCAAGCAACAAAACTGGGGCAGAAGTCATTGTTTTCGTTGGAAAGATAGTGTGGATTCCGAAAGTTGTAATAAGCTAACCGTCGAGGCTAAACCTCTTTCTTCGGCCTCACGCGCAGAAACCATATTAAGAACCAGAAAGACCTCTCGATCAGTATTTGAAAAGTGCCAAGTCATGTGAACGAAGGCCAAGAGTGACATCCCGACCCTCGATTGAATCCAAGATGCACAAGCCGAAAGGGGATAACGCTCTAGAGGGAATCTCAGGGGTGATACCCCGCCGCAGGGAAAAGAAAGCATAAATGAGAGAGTCTTAACGGTGAAAACCCTCGCGGGCACCTTAAGGCGAAGGAAGTTGAGAGAAGTAAAATGAGAGAGTCTTACGGTGAAAACCTTTTACGGGCACCTTAAGGCGACGGGAGATAGAGAGAAATGAGAGAATCTCACTAGTGAAAACCCTTTGAAGGGCACTTTGAGGTGACAGGGCGAGATAGTTGCAAGATGTCTGCATGAGACAAGGTTTGGACATCCGTTTACTTCTAGCAGGACGCGGCATCAGAAAGTGATTGATATGAATAGACTGGGTAGTTTAATCTCAAAGGCGCGGCATAACGTTTGGATCAGGCACACATTCAGATAAGTTTTCCTATTTTTGAGTTCAGAAAAGTTTTTCTCTTCTTTTGTCATTTGCGGTCAGTAGTCTTTTCTTTTCTTTTCTTTCATTTTCGAAAATTGATTTTTCAAAGCTTACTACCAAGTCTCCCAAAGCGGTATATTGAAAGTGAATAGGCACGGAACAAGGCAATGAGACAGAAGTCGTTACGATAATGAGATTGGGATGACAGGCTGAGTGGAAGGTTCACAAGAATTATGGAGTATGATGGACACATGTGGCATGTCCGAAAGATGATTTCACGCAACAGATCACCGGCTAAAAAGAGTCGGACCAAACCAAAGAGTGGAATAAAAGGAAAGATGAGAGGTCGTTCGTGGAAAAAGCATCTTCCCAAGCAAGCGTCGACGTCGTCCTCAAAGTTCGAGAGAGGCCAAGCAGCTGAAAGAGAATGGCCTCAACAAGAGTGGCACGACCACTCGCGGCGTTTTGAAACTAACAATTTTTCTTTGATTCAAAGCAGGAAAAGAGGGTCCGACGGCAGAAAAGCATACCGTCCAGAAGTTTATCACGCTGGGGCAGAAAATTTTCTCTTGGTTGCGAAAATTTTCTGGAAAGCAAGACTCAGAGGATAAGTGTAGAAAGCAACACAAGATGGGGTGATCCTTGAGCCGGGTATCATCTCCAGCGGTTATTGGGAAAAGAAAAATGGCTTCGAGATTCCCCCAGCAGTATTACATCCTATAATTTGATCAAGGAAACAAAAGCGTGAGTCCCAGAAGAGGTAGGGGAAGAAGGAAGAGAATGAGGGGTGAAGGAAACAAAGAATACTTCCTCAGCAGCATCACCCCCAGCAGGCGGGTAAACAGTTCCAAAAATATCCCCAGCAGCCAGAAGAAAAGTAATACGACCGGGGGAAAGCAATTCCGAGACAGGATAATTCAGAAGAAAAGGTGGTCCGAGAGGCAATGCAGGAAGAAGGAAATGGTACAAGAGGCAAGGAAGGTAATCAAGATAGGATGAAATCGGTGAAGTTGTAGTTGAAGTCAGGGAGCCCGCCTGGAGAATGGAGTGGCGATTTAATTTTGAAGTTGTAGTTAAAGTCAGGGAGCCCGCCTGGAGAATGGAGTGGCGATTTAATCTTGAAGTTGTAGTTGAAGTCAGGGAGCCCGCCTGGAGAATGGAGTGGCGATTTTGTTTCGAAGTAGTAGTTGAAGTCAGGAAGCCCGCCTGGAGAATGGAGTGGCGATTTAATGTCGAAGTTGTAGTTGAAGTCAGGAAGCCCGCCTGGAGAATGGAGTGGCGATTTAATGTCGAAGTTGTAGTCGAAGTCAGGGAGCCCGCGCCTGGAGAATGGAGTGGCGATTTAATTTTGAAGTTGTAGTTAAAGTCAGGGAGCCCGCCTGGAGAATGGAGTGGCGATTTAATCTTGAAGTTGTAGTTGAAGTCAGGGAGCCCGCCTGGAGAATGGAGTGGCGATTTTGTTTCGAAGTAGTAGTTGAAGTCAGGAAGCCCGCCTGGAGAATGGAGTGGCGATTTAATGTCGAAGTTGTAGTTGAAGTCAGGAAGCCCGCCTGGAGAATGGAGTGGCGATTTAATTTTGAAGTTGTAGTTGAAGTCAGGGAGCCCGCCTGGAGAATGGAGTGGCGATTTAATTTTGAAGTAGTAGTTGAAGTCAGGAAGCCCGCCTGGAGAATGGAGTGGCGATTTAATGTTGAAGTTGTAGTTGAAGTCAGGGAGCCCGCCTGGAGAATGGAGGGGCGATTTAATGTTGAAGTAGTAATTGAAGTCAGGAAGCCCGCCTGGAGAATAGAGTGGCGATTTAACTTTGAAGTTGTAGTTGAAGTCAGGGAGCCCGCCTGGAGAATGGAGTGGCGATCTGTTTAATTTGGTAGAGGAAAGCGGTAGAATGTAACAGAAATCTCCGGCATGAATCCAAGTTCATAAGAAGAGAAGAAGCATCAGAAGGAACGCCAAGTCAGACGGGATGGCAAGGAGCGCGACAAGATCAAGTTAAAAAGGGATAGATAAGAACTTGTAGTACTGTAACTTAGTCTAGCTTCTTGTTTTTCGTTGCCTAATGCGGTGTAACAAGGAAATCAGCTGAGCGGTGGTAACAGCAGTAACAGCGGCAACAGCAGTAACAGCGAGATCGCAGCAGGCTGGTAGTCCCAGCTACCAGAACTTCCCGAACTACATTGACCTGATTCCCTTTTAGCCAGGGATATGTAGGAGACCTTTGAAGCAAGGTTCGGTCAAAACTTTTCCAAAATGCTTCATACGGAGTGTTCGAATAGGCAAAAATCGCTTATATCCGCTCATTTATCTTTGCACGAAAACTCTGCGTGTTTACGCGCAAAGAGGGGCAGCTATGAGCACGTGATTTTTGCCTTACTTTTGAAGTACTCCCAGAAAATTCAAAAATAAAAATAGTTTCATGTTGGGTATGACTTTTGTGATTTTGTGTTATCGTATCTTTTTGTGTGCACGTTTATTTATTTAAATTAAAAATACAAAAAATATATGTTAAGTTTTGCATTTTTAGTGTTTGATATCGAAGTCATGTGATTTACGTTTTAGGCAATATGTAATTGTGCACGTTAATTGTAGTAAAAAATAGCGGTGTTATAGGTTAGTATATACATATGTGTGTATATATATATATATATGTATATATATACATATATATATATATATACACATACACATATAATATCCGATCTGGGCCAAATTCAGTCTAAAAGCCAGGCCCAAACGGATTTCTTCTAACCTAGCCCAAATACCCGTCCAGCCTCAGCCTGTATAACACTTGATCTGGACCGTTGGATTTTATTATCCAACGGCCCAGATTAATCATTTAATCCCAATATACACTCGGACTATGCTTTAACCAAACGACGTCGTTTGGTTTAAGTGAGGGGATCCTGATCGTTGATCGTAAATGATCCAACGATCAGGATTCAATCTCATCTCTGGTATATATCCCTCATTTCATACCCCGCCCCCCCAAGCCAGACCCCCCCTCTCCCTTCATCTCCCTCAGAGCTCTCAAACACCCAGCGTAACGCCACCGTATTCCGCCTGCCGGAAATCGCCTCACGGCGGTTCCGGTAGGCCAATCGCCACCAAACCAATGCCAAACCCTTCCCCTCACCTCCCCCATCACGAACCCAGCCTCCACTAACCTCGAATCATGCCGGAGCTCCTCGAATCTTCATTTGAAGATTCGAGTCAAACTCGAACCTATGCCAAATCACCCCAAACTCACCCCAAACCCTCACATGGCCTCCCTCGTACCCCCGCCGGCATTGGTTTGCTTCGAATCTAACCAGAACCAGTAAAGCCCCAAATTTGGACCCTCAAGAACCCTAGAAAATCAAATGTTAAAATTTGTCAAATGAATCAAGATTTGGGGTCTAATGGGCCTTAATCGAAGTGTTTTTATTCAAGAACACTTCGACTAAGGTTCGTTCGATCTCAAAGCGAGCAAAGTCTGAGGCGAGCTCGGGTCCGTCGAGTAAAGCTTTGGAGCCTTTCCCGTTGGTGCGGCTGTCATTGGTAATCAAGGTCTAATTAATTGTTAGTTTAGTTTGCTTAACATGTTCTTCTTTTTCTATTCATCCTTTAAATTATGCTGGCCATCTTCAATGGACCTCTTTATTTGGTCGTTTCCTTCTATGTTCAGTGTTAAAATGAATCGTATATTCAGTTCGATTAAGGTCGTCAAGCATTTAATCCGTATTCGATTTGGTCCCTTGATTCTGCTTGAAGCATATTGAATCTGTAGGTCACTCATTTGATATCCATTGTGTATGTTTGTCGTCAACTAATCAATGTGGTAGAATAGTTTCGTATGTCTTGTTTATTAGCATTGATTGAATAGCCGTTAGGAGTTAAATTGGTTGTTTGACTGATTGTTCATTATGAAATAGGAATTGAATTGGCTTGATTTGTTTGAATTAAAATAGGACTATGAATTGTACTCTTGGTAGTTTCTGCAAAGCATTAAGCTGATAGGCCTGTTATTAACTAAGTAAAGTAATAGATTAATGAGGGATGATGACTGTGCAAAACACTGGCAGTCAAGTAGGAATCACATGGGCACAATATCACTAAGGGAGGGCACACCTGAATGCTAATGACTGCCAGTGCACTGGTTGATAAAATAATGGTATAAGGCACTTATAGTGGGCTGGCAGAGCATGGGTTAGGCAAAGGGATGGGTCTGCCCAGGGAATATACTGGACTGGCAGGCAGAGCATGGGGAGGGGGTGTCTGTTGATTATTGTATGTTAGAGTTTTCTGATTCTCTTGGCTTGGGGAGTTCATTTTTAACTATAAGTATAAGAGACTTGGAGAGCAAAAGGCAGACGGTGAGAATTGGAGAGAACCAGAGTAATTGGAGAGAAAAGAACATTGAAATACATACAGTAAGGGCTGAGAGTGCACATACACAAGAATATAGATAGAGAAAGCTAGTAAGTATAGGCCAAGAGACTGTTTCGATTGGCCTTTGGGTACTGTTTTCGTGTGTTTTAGTTGGGAGTGGCTGAGTGTTGGTCATTTGGTTGCTTGTTGTTCCTGTGTTGGTGTTATTGATCTCCTGCTGCATTGCTACTGCTGTGATTGAGTTTGTTGCTGCCTGGGGTTGTTGTGTGGTTGTTGTTGGTCCTTTAGTTGTGGTTGTCTCTGCTGTTAGTCCTTAGCTCACATGCTACTGTTGTTGGTTTGCTTCACTGGTGGGGTTTTGTTGCTTGTGATTGCATCTTGGCTTTTGTTTTGGTTCTATTTTCTGGTTGTTGCCTGGTGCTGTTTGCTGTGGTGTGTCGATTGGTTGTTAATCCTGCTGTTGGGATTGTTGTTGGCCACTGGTTGCTGTTATTCTTTTGGTTGTTGCTGTTGCTGTGCATATAGTGGCAGTAACTGCCACTGGTTGCTGTTGGTCTGCTGTTTGCTGTGTGTTTCACCAGCTTAACTGATCTCCCTTCTCTTGCTTTGACAATTTCCAGGTATTTCACTACTGCCTGAAGTTGTAGACATGAATGGAAGCAATGAAACTTAGTTAAATACATGTGTACTCATTAAGGAGAACCCGAATATGTAATAAGCTGTATGTGTTGTAAACTGTGTTAACTTCATATTTCCCTAGCCTTTTGTAGTAGAAATGGTCTATTGGAAACACATTATGCAATAGATAGATGAATCAGTGAAATACATATTGTTATAGGTGTCAATTTGTTCAAGTTAAAAGTGTATAATAACTAACACCCAGTGTAGAGGTAAATAGAGGCATAATGATGGTAGTTTGATCGAAAATTATGAATTAGTAAGTACCACGCTCAATGTTCAAGTAGTTAATTGTAACAATAAGCGTGTAAATCCTGTTTTGTCTATAGTTCGTTCAAAAAGGGGAATCATGATGATTGATGTATCACTCCGTTGCTATTAGATTATCAGTACACTTTAGCTCGTGTATGTCTACTATGATCTAGATCCTTTACACGAAAGCTGGTTATCAATTAGATTAGATTAAAATCGGAAACATGTTCAATATTCTTTCCTGAAATAAAACAAAAGTTTTCTGTTGACCAAATTAGCTTAGCCGATTTGAATAAAAATCTAAGTTTAAGTAGTTTAAGAGCATAGTAAATCGTCTTCTAGCGTTCAATTTTGAGTCGGGGCTCTATTGAATGGCCCAAGTAAAAGAAAGTATCGAACTAGTAATGATAAACGATTAACATTTTTCTTTGTTAGGGATAAATCAAGTAGAGAATATAGTTCATCTTAGGCTCGGCCCTAATAATAATGAGATGAGCCTCGCCAAACGCAAATATACAATCGCGGGGCCCTCTAATCAGTTGTGGTGAAAACTTAGCCTTGGAAAGACCGTTTAGTTAATTTCACGGTCTTTTCGAAGTTAATAAAGACGGTAGACTCTTTAGGCACGACTTGAAATAAAATTACTTTCCTGAATACGGGTGTGCATTTATGTGACCCGAATCTTACTCTCGGCGAAACTGAAATACATTAGAGTCGCAGGCGTACTGGTTACGGTGCGGCTCGAAATGTGTTTTCGTAACGTCGCAATTCTTCTAAAAAATAAGAGCGGAACATTGAAAGCACATAGTTAAAATATATAAAAGAATCAGATAGAAACAAAAATTGCAATTGAGCGACCGTGCCAAAACCACGGAATCCGGGAGTGCCTAACACCTTCTCCCGGGTTAACAGAATTCCTTATCCAGATTTCTAGTTTTCGCAGACTGTATTACAGAGCCATAAATTTCCTCGGTTTCGGGATTAAACCGGTGACTTGGAACACCATTATTTTTCCAAGTGGCGACTCTGAATTAAATAAACTAATCCCGTCCCGATTGTCCTTTAATTGGAAAAACTCCCTCGCGTCCTCGCGGGTGCGTAAAAAGGAGGTGTGACAGCTGCCTCATTAAAAACCTTACTAAGGAAAACCCAGTGGGACAAAACCTTGGTTAAGGAAAAGAGTGCAGCATGTACTTACTCCCCCTGATAAAAAATCACTTAATGTTTCGAAGACGACGCATTCCAATCTTATATATCAGCTTTTCAAATATTGAGGTTGGTAATGCCTTAGTGAACAGATCAGCCAAATTATCACTTGAACGAACTTGTTGTACATCTATTTCACCACTCTTCTGAAGATCATGAGTGAAAAAGAATTTTGGTGAAATGTGTTTTGTTCGATCTCCTTTGATATATCCTCCTTTCAATTGAGCTATGCATGCAGCATTGTCTTCATACAATATTGTTGGAATATTCTCTTTCGAAGAAAGACCACATGTTTGTTGAATGTGTTGAGTTATAGATCTTAACCAAACGCATTCTCGACTTGCTTCATGAATGGCTATTATCTCTGCATGATTTGAAGAAGTAGCAACCATAGTTTGTTTTGTCGAACGCCATGATATGGCTGTACCTCCACTTGTAAATAAATAGCCTGTCTCAGATCGACCTTTGTGTGGATCAGACAAATATCCTGCATCTGCATAACCAATCAATGATGGCTTGGATTCATTTGAATAAAATAAACCCATATCAATGGTCCCTTTGAGGTATCTAAATATATGTTTAATACCATTCCGGTGTCTTTGTGTTGGCGAAGTACTAAATCTTGCCAATAAGCTTACCGAGAAAGCTATATCTGGTCAGGAATTATTAGCAAGATACATTAATGCCCCAATTGCACTAAGATATGGTACTTCGGCACCAAGAAGCTCTTCTTCATTTTCATGAGGTCGGAATGGATCTTTCTTTATATCAAGTGATCTTACAACCATCGGGGTACTCAATGGATGTGCTTTATCCATATAGAATCGCTTTAAAATCTTTTCGGTGTATGTTGATTGATGGACAAATATTCCATCTTTCATATACTCAATTTGTAGACCAAGACAAAATTTTGTCTTTCCAAGATCTTTCATTTCAAATTCTTTCTTCAAACAGTCTACTGTTTTTGGAAGCTCCCAGGAGTTCCAATGATATTTAAATCATCAACATATACGGCGATTATAACAAATTCGGATCCAGACCTTTTTATAAAGACACAGGGACAAATTGGATCATTCTTGTACCCTTCTTTCAACAAGTATTCACTCGGACGATTGTACCACATACGACCTGATTGTTTCAATTCGTACAAAGATTTCTGAAGCTTTATTGAACAAGTTTCTTGAAAACCTTTATATGCTTCTGGCACTTTAAATCCCTCAGGTACTTTCATAAAAATTTCGCTGTCTAATGATCCATACAAATAGGCTGTAACAACATCCATTAGATGCATATCAAGTTTTTCTTGCATTGCCATATTTATGAGATACCTGAAGGTGATAGCATCCACTACAGGAGAATATGTCTCCATATAATCAATTCCAGGCCTTTGGGAAAACCCTTGTGCCACAAGTCGTGCTTTATATCTAACGACTTCATTTTTATCATTTCGTTTTCGCACAAAAACCCATTTATACCTTACTGGCTTTATGCCTTCAGGCGTTCGAACTATGGGTCCAAAGACTTCACGTTTTCCAAGTGAAGTTAACTCTGCCTGGATAGCGTCTTTCCATTTTGGCCAATCATTTCTCTGTCTACATTCATTGACGGATTTTGGTTCAAGATCCTCATCTTGTTGCATTATTTCAATAGCAACATTATAAGCAAAAATGTTATCGATAACAATATTATTTCGGTTCCATCTTTTCCCGGTTGAGACGTAACTTATTGATATCTCTTCATTTTTATTATTTTCAGGTACCTGGACCTCCCCCAAGGTCTTATCATTTGTTACATCTTGGGGCTCTTCTTGAGCCACTACCTCTGTGTTATGTTTACTTTGATCACTTGCTCCTTTTCTTCTTCGAGGATTTTTGTCTTTAGAACCGATTGGTCTACCACGTTTCAAGCAAGGCTTAGGCTCATTTGCTTTAATTAATTGTCCTTCCGGGATATCAACTCGAATTGGAGCATTAGCAGCTGGAATATGTGACCTAGTCACCCTTGGAAGGTTAGTGAATGCATCTGGCAATTGATTTGCAATATTTTGCAAATGAATAATCTTTTGAACCTCTTGTTCACATTGATTTGTTCGAGGATCTAAATGAGACAGTGATAATGCATTCCAATCTATCTTCATTTTCAGCTGCTTATTTTCTCCCCCTAATGTTGGATATAATGATTCATCAAAATGGCAATCAGAAAATCTTACCGTAAATAAATCTCCAATCATTGGCTCTAGATATTTTATAATAGAAGGAGATTCATATCCAACATATATCCCCAACCTTCTTTGGGGACCCATCTTTGTGCGTTGTGGTGGAGCAATTGGAACATATGTCGCACAGCCAAAGATCCTAACATGGAAAATATTTAGCTCCTGACCAAAAGCCAACTGCAATAGGGGAGACTTTATGATAACTTGTGGGCCTTATCCGCACAAGTGTTGTTGCGTGCAAAATAGCATGACCCCATACTGAAATGGGAAGTTTTGTTCTCATAAGCATTGGTCTAGCAATTAATTGGAGGCGTTTGATCAATGATTCTGCTAGACCATTTTGTGTATGAACATGAGCAACCGGATGCTCAATTGTTATCCCAGTTGAAATACAATAATCATTAAAGGCTTGGGATGTAAACTCACCAGCATTGTCAAGACGAATTGTCTTAATTGCATAATCTGGAAATTGTGCTCTTAGCTTTATTATTTGAGTCAACAATCTCGCAAATGCCATATTGCGAGTTGATAGTAAACACACGTGTGACCATCTTGTAGATGCATCTACCAAAACCATATAATATTTGAATGGTCCACATGGAGGGTGAATGTGCCCACATATATCACCTTGTATACGTTCCAGAAATGCAGGGGATTCCATCTTAACTTTAATAGTTGATGGTCTAATAATTAATTTTCCTTGAGAACATGCAGCACGAGAGAATTCCTTAAATTGAAGAATCTTTTGATTCTTCATTGCATGTCCATGTGAATTCTCAATTATTTTATGCATCATATTAGAACCAGGATGGCCCAATCGGTCATGCCAAATAATAAAATTATCTTGATTAGTAAACTTCTCATTTACTACGGCATGTGTTTCAATCCTGCTAATACTTGTATAGTACAAGCCGGAGGAAAGAGCAGGTAACATTTCAAGCACATATTTCTTACTGGACATTATTGTAGTAATATAAAGATATTCAATCTTTTCATTATTGGTAGTCTCAATATGATAGCCATTTTGGCGAATATCTTTGAAACTTAATAAGTTTCTTTGAGATTTACTACAATATAGTGCTTCATCAATAGCCAAATTTGTTCCTCCTGGTAGTAATAAATTGGCTCTTCCAGAACCTTCAATTAATCTTGTACTACCGGATATTGTATTAACATCCGCTTCTTTCATTACCAAATAAGAGAAATATCTCTTATCTTTTATAATAGTGTGTGTTGTAGCACTATCCAGAAGACATATATCATCTTTATTAATCTTGAGTCCAACTGAAGACTGGGGAATGCTCATATTCTTCATAAAAAAAAGAAAGGACAAATAATACATTATAAGAAATATGAAAGTCAAGCCAAAAAAAAATTAAGAAATACATTAGGAATGTAGAAAACTAGCAACACATGATGCATTAGGAAAATACACTCAAGAAAAATAAACTAGTTGCAAACATAAAAATAACAACTTTTATAACTTCATTCCCCAGTAAGATGATTAGTTCTTCAGTCAATATCCTCAAAGTAGTCTCTAACTTCGAAATGAGTAATATTTGTTAGGCCTTCAATATCATCATCTTTATATGCAAGATGTGCCTTAGAATCATATTTATTTGAGGGACCTGCTTCATCATCATTATTTTGAAAGGTCAAGTGTGCCTCCACATTATTTTTCCTTTTCTTGAGAGAGGCTTGATAAAGTTTAACAAAATGCTCTGGCGTACGACAAATGCGTGCCCAATGACCTCTCATACCACATCGGTGACACATACTTTGAATGATTAATTTGAGAACCCTTATTGTTCTCCAATTTATTTCCACCATAATGACGATAATTATTTCGCCCCCTGCCACGTCCACGTTTACGACCATGTCCACGACCACGGTAATTATTTTGTTTTCTTTCAAACTTATCATATGTTGCTACAGCATTCACTTCCGGAAATGGAGCTGACCCAGTGGGACGGGCTTCATGATTTTTCATTAACAGAGTATTATTCTGCTCAACCACGAGTAGGCATGTGATTAACTCAGAATATTTCTTAAAACCTTTTTCACGGTATTGCTGTTGTAGCACCACATTTGAAGCGTGAAAAGTAGAAAATGTTTTTTCCAATAAGTCCTCATCTGTGATAGTGTCTCCACATAATTTTAATAGAGAACTTACTTTAAAGATAGCAGAATTATACTCACTTACGGTTTTAAAGTCTTGCAACCTTAAATGTATCCACTCATACCGAGCTTTCGGTAATACCGTAAGTTTTAGGTGGTCATATCGATCCTTTAAACTAATCCATAATTCAAGTGGATCTTTTACGGTTAAATATTCAGTTTTTAACCCTTCATGTAGATGATGACGAAGAAAAATCATGGCATTTGCTTTATCCCGATTTGATGCTTCATTTCCTTGTATAATAGTATTTCCAAGACCTTTAGCGTCAAGGTGAATTTCAGCATCAAGAACCCATGATAAATAGTTCCTCCCGGTGATGTCAAGTGCAACAAATTCAAGTTTTGATAAGTTTGACATAGTGAAAACTATCATAAAAGATGAATAAGTTAGAGAAATAATTAAATAATTAATGATAACAAAACGATTTAGATAAAAGAAATAAAAATAGAACTATATCATGTTAACAATCTACTATTTTTTTATTTTTTTTTTATCATAAAGTAGAAGCTTTTCACTTTATATTATTGATATATATGTGTTAATAGAATTGAACGTGAGTAACATTATTTATGTCCCAATAAATATAAAGCAATTAAACTATAAAATTATTACTTATCAGTTCATTTCTCACTTGTTAGAATATTTAAACAAATGGAAATGCAATTATTAGTAATGTGCATGAATTTAATTAGAAATTTAAATATCAAAGTAATGTTGACAACAAATAAGTGAAGTACTAAAATAAATACTCAACTTTGAACATGTTATTAGTTGTAGTGAATATATAATGTATACACAACGTACATATGCATACATGATAAACAAAAATGTGAAACAGACGAGAAAAAAAAAGAACAACAACATGAATTATGTAAATTATCAAATATTGCAAAGAAAAATTTGGGTTGTAAGAGTTAAACATATGATATGTACTGCGATAAAAAAAAATTATTATAACGATACATACCTTAATCAAATATGGCTCAACTTAACAGGAGTTAAGAATAAAATTAGAGCTTCGTGCTGAAAAGTGTTGTAAAATAAAAGCAATGCAGTAAAATGTAAATAAGAAGAGATAGAAAGAAGGAAGAAGAGTTTTGT
Source organism: Nicotiana noctiflora (assembly GCA_032618575.1). Classification (NCBI taxonomy): domain Eukaryota; kingdom Viridiplantae; phylum Streptophyta; class Magnoliopsida; order Solanales; family Solanaceae; genus Nicotiana; species Nicotiana noctiflora. Next base: position 122,077 of record JASVEL010001884.1, on the reverse strand, counting down.
TCTTTCACTTTGGTGTATTTTTCCATTGCAATTACATGGCCTTTTATAGGCATAAAAAGCAAAGAAGATTGACATAAAATAAGAGATTTAATCTTTCAATTATTCACAACATGGGCATCCAATGTAGTATCCAATGTAGCATCCAATGTAGCATCAATATTGTAAAATTATTCATAACATGACTTTTATTTCAAGAACTGGATTCTCTCTACAGTTTCAGTTCAGAAGTCAGACATTTGTATGAATTTTATTAGCCATCACTCTCCACCTAAATTATAGGTAGCAGCAGCCACAAGGCTCCACACAAAACTCAAAGATTGACTTGTATGCAGAAAAATACACAAAAATCTTTTTGTCTTTATACTCCTCAAGGAGTGTAAGTACTAAATCAGAAAAATACATAATAAATACCCTTTTCTCTCTCTATCCTCACATTTTTCTGTAATTTTCAAGATACTTGTGAATTATTGGTCCCTTCTTATTCTCCGTTTGAATTCTTGAATTTGGTGTCCATTATAAAGTTGGCTGCTTTCTTGGGTGGTTTTTTGGGGGGCTCTAGAGAAAGTTTAGAAACAGTCATCCCAATATTTAATTCTTGATTTGGTCTGCTAGTTGTGCTACAATTTTGCACAAAAGCAGTGAATCTGAAGTTGGAAGCTGGGACAAAGTTCAGCTCTGGCTCTTATGTAGGTAAGTGCTAAACAATTCTCCCAATTTAGCTGTCGTATTTGTGTGGTGGGCGTACACACTAACCTCCCCGATATACTTAGATCTGTTGTTGTGCTCAGTTTCAATTCAAGCAGTCACCTTGATTTTGTGAGTTTAAAAAAGTGAACTTTTGTTAATAAAAAGTAGTTACTATGGCAAAATCAGCTGTTGTTTATGACCCTTTGAAACCAAAGTCTGATTCTATTGGGGTTGTTGATGTTTATGTACATCAAGCTAGAGATATTCATAACATATGCATATATCATAAACAAGATGTTTATGCCAAGATTTACTTAATTAGTCATCCAGAAGAAGCTGTTTCGACGGATACTATTAATGGTGGGGGAAAGAATCCAGTTTTTAATCAGAGTCTTCGACTCAAAGTTAAGAGTGTTGAAACATCAGTGAGATGTGAGATTTGGATGATGAGTAGGGTTAAGAATTATTTGCAAGATCAGTTGTTGGGATTTACCTTAGTTCCTCTTTGTGATGTTGTTGCTGAGAATGGGAAGCTAGAACAGGAATTCTCCTTGTCGTCGAGTGATCTCTTCCATTCGCCATCTGGTTTTGTGCAATTGACACTAACATATACTGGTGCAACCCCACAAGTCTTAGGCCATTCTTTGGCTGCAGCAATTGACTGTGACCAAGGTCGTGGAATAGCTGACAGTATTCCCTGTGAATTGGTTAACATTGAGTTCCCGGACCCCAAAATTGTGAATGAAAATGAAAGAATGGTTACTGAGTATTATTCAATTCCCTGCACTGAGTTGGATAGTCAAAGCTCTGAGCATATCGACTCCATGGAAAATGGTGATCACATCTCTCCCGAGAACGTTGAGCATACGCCAGAAGGCGCGGTTGTTGAAGGTCAAGATGCCACTGAAATCAACAAGTTAGAGACTTCAACCAAAGGTTCTCAATCTAACTCACCTTCTGTTTGTGATACCAAACAAACATCAAACTCTCCCAACGAGGAGTCTGTGTTGCCTCTCAAGGATGGTAGTAAGGACAGTGCCAAAGAGGTCGATAGCAATAGCACCACGCCTTGTGTTGCTGTTAGCACGTTCACACCTCCAGTTGTCAATGTGAGCATTGTACCAGAGCAAAAGGTTGTGCAGCAAGAGATAGTCGATATGTATATGAAAAGCATGCAGCAATTCACGGAAGCTCTAGCAAAGATGAAACTTCCTCTGGACATGGAAAGTGGATCAACCATCCAAAATGGAAATGACAACACAGAGAGCTCCGGTTCAAGTGAGAAACCACAAGCGCGTCCAAGCGGCCAAAGCCCAAGAGTGTTTTATGGTAGCAGGGCCTTCTTCTGAACTGTGGTTGCAGTTGAAAAGGTTCACAAAATAAGTTGCTTCTATTTTTAGAATCTGCTTGATCAATTTACTAGTTTGTAGTTGAGCGTAGACTGAAATATTTCCAGTTTCATTAGTATAATCAGGAAGAGGTTTTCCTTCAACTTCTGCCTTTTCTGTATTATGAATTGTCTTTACATCTTTCATTTTCTAGCACTGATCTCAACAAGTTATGAATCTTTCATTTCCTAACACATAGTTCAAGACTTGGTTGATAACACTGAATCTGTGCATGTTTTTATGTTACTAACAAGGTAAAATTTCATTACCTGCTTTAAAGTGTTCATGTTTTGTTTAGTCTTATCGTGTTTGCATTTTCGCTCTCTTAATTGAAGAAGAACAATAAAGTTATGTCTGTGTGATGTTATGATCTATATGTCATGCGTTCGAGCCGGAGGCAACTATTTTATAAAACTCTTTTTCAACCTTCTCCGCCATATTTCCCATCCACATCACCCCTACCCACCCACCACACCACACCCAGAGTAAAATAGAACTATTATTAAGAGTATTTTTTTTTCATGTTGTATCCAACAAAATGAGTATATTTTTTTCATGATGTAGTAAAAGTATTTTGTTTCATTTCAATATTTTCATAATGTAGAAAATGTATTTTCTTCTCCTGAAATAGAATTTATTTAACAAAATTAGTACTTTCTTTTCATGATATAGAAAAAGTATTTTATTTCATTTCAACAGAACGAGTAATTTTTTCATGATGTAGAAAAAATATTTTATTTTCTTTCATTTCAACAAACTAGATATTTTTTTTATATAGAAAAAATATTTTCTATCATTTTAACAAAACGAGTACTTTCTTTTCATGATATAAAAAAGTGTTACCTTTTATTTCAACAAGCTTACTATTTTTTTTTCATGTTGTATAAAGGATACTTTCTTTTTCAACAAAATACAGTATTTTCTTTTTAGTTATCGAACTCACATTTCAACGTTGTTCTTATGTGAAATAGTAAAGTAACACATTAATTTCTTTGGATTTGTGTGAATTTTGAAAAGAATAATTAAATTCTTGAAGAAAATATAGTTAGAAGGGGGGGGGGGAGTACATGAAATATAGGGTTTTTTGGGGAAGGTGGGTTAAGGAGAATAGCATAAAAATTTATTTTCAAGAAAATATTTATATTCTCTAACCAAACACTAGAAAATAAATTTAAAGAACCACTCACCAATCAAACAAGAAAAAAAAAGTGATAAAATCACTCATTTTCTTTCGTACCAAACACACCCTTAATGTTATTATTATGTTTCAAAAAGTGTGAAAAAGGGAATGAAAATACCACATGGAATTAAAAAACTTTACACATTAATTTGGCAATCTCTAAATTTCTTAGACTTTTATCATTCAAAGAAAGAAGTTGCATTTTGTTGGTTCATTTGTAGCAGAATGATATACACTGTACGCATCAATATGTGCAAGATTCTCAATTCAAATGATAGTAAGTAAATGAGCATCAAAGTATATAGTAATTTATTCATTAGGGGTACCCTAGATGGGTATCCCTTAAATGTATCACACTAAATCAACAACCTCCCTTACACTCAAATGATAAAGGAAAAATCCCATTTAAGGGAAAACTACATAGCAAAACAAATTACCAGACATGAATCTGCAACTTTGCAGCAACATTACAGCAGAAAAAAAAAAGAGCATTAAATCTAAACATTTTACGCAAAACTTTCTGTCTATTTTTGTTGTGTATGTATCGCTGCCTCACCAGAGATGCATGATACATTTCTGACTATACGCCGCAATCTGATTTTACACCTCACTCAAGGAAAAAAGTAAGGGAAATTCCTAAAGACATAAACTCAAAACAAAAAAAAAAACAAAAAAAACTTTAGCACAAAATCTTGTAAACTTCTATCTCTAGACCTTCAAAACAGGCACTCCAGTTAGCCCTACAAAAGGATATCCATTTCTTTAACCTCTCTCAACTTCATATAATTATAGAAGTATGCAAAATTCATGATTCAGATTCTACACCAAATTTTTCACCTAATGTAAAACCTTTGTTTGGCAATATTCTCCTAGCCACCAATCCCTGCATTAATACAAATCAGCGGATTAAGAATAGCATGACTTGATATCATAAGCAACAAATAGTGAAAGTATAAACAAGAAAGAAGAGGGGTGATAAATATGCAACAAGCGGGAAGAGGGAACTAACGAAACCTTTTAGATCAGAGAAGTATTAGGCACCAAGCAGAAAAGCAATAATCAAATCCGGATTTGCGCCGGGAAGTACCACACTAGGGGGTAAAGCGCTCCCTAACAAAGGCGACTTCATACTCAGGGCTCGAACCCAAGATCTCTTAAGGATGAATGAGTATTTACCATTCGACTACAACCCTAGTTGGTCTTTGAATTTATTTTGTTCCTTCAAAATTGTTGTGTACTAACACTTCCCTAGATCTTTAAATAAAGGTTTGGTAGTTCGCAAATACAGAATATCCAATGCTCTAGCAGCCATGCATCATGAAGCATTATTGCTTCCAGACAGTATATTAATGTCTTACTCTCGAACATGGTATAGTTTGAGAAAGAAAACATGACTCGAGTATTAATTTTTTCTAGTCAGATGAGTGTGCAACAAACAAAAAGCAGTAGTGGAATAAATATCTTCTCCCAGCAAGTCAATCAGTCATACACCATTCCAATTTTACTTTAGAAAATCTTGCTTCCAGACGGTTTTTGTTTTTTGTTTTTGTTTGCCTTTTTTTCATGCGCCGAGGATCGATTGGAAACAGCCTCTCTGCCCTCTCGGGTAGAGGTAAGGCCTGTCTACATATTACCCTCCCCAGACCCCACCTTGTGGGAATATACTGGGTTGTTGTTGTTGTTGTTGTTGTAAAATCTTGATGGTCTATTTCAGGGGACACAATGCAATTGAGTGGCCAAGGGCTCTACATATTCTTGTTTCTTACGGCTCTGAAGGCCATATTACAGTCTAATTGTCTAACCTTGCTCGGTCAATGCAGATTGGAGCTGCTAGAGATTGTAGCCATATCAGGTTTCAGGTTAGGGTCCCCCCCCCCCACCCACCCCCCAAACACTTATGTGGGAATACCTTGGTGCAAGCCATGAATTTAAAAAGTACGGAAAGTATAATAAAAAGTGGGAAAAATCTTTCAAGCTGGAAAAAGATATATGTATCCTTAGGTGCCAGCAGAGAAGAAGAGATGCTTACTCAAGCAAAGCTTGGCTCTCAGAATCATTTTGCTTGATGACAGGTAATGGCTATTATAGGGTTGGGATATAGAAGTTTCTTAGAAATCTATGAGGATATAAATTCTCTGAAAAGACTCGCTTCAGAGTAGGAAACGTAAAAAGAATATCCTTTTGGCATGACTCATGGTTTAGACATACTACTCTTAAACAGCAATTGCCTGATATATTCATGCTTAGCGCAAAGATGTACAGAGACAGCTGTAGCTCATTGCCTAACTGCTAATGGCTGGGAACTCTGTTTAGGAGACTGTTTAGACTGGGAAATAAACAGTACATTGGGATGGTCGAGCAAAAGGATAGAATTCTTTCAGTAAAGTCAGGTTAGAAGTTCCCAAGTACCTCTCCAAATACTGAACAGAATCGTGGAAGATGATCAGGAAACTATAGCCCCAATTAAGGTTGCTTGCTTGTTTCATATTGGTGGATGGTGGTTGCTCATGATGCCTTTTGAAAGAAGAATTTGCAAAGAAGAGAGATCACACTTCGCAGCAAATGCTACCTGAGTGAAAGGAGCTTTGACAACGTATTTCTCAAAAAGGTGATTGGATTGATGGAGGACAGCTATTCGAAATATAAGTGAAACACCTGATCATCTACTTTTGCATCGCCTATCATCTCACACTAATAAAGGTTATTTTACAGCGAAGGTATTATAGAGCAGGATGAGGAGTAGGCACATGTCAAGAGCATAAATATTGACCAGTGCACCAAGCACTGGTATTTAAGTAGAGAAGTGTAGAGTAAGGAGCCCATTCAAAGCTAGAAATAATAGATTTCTCAGTTATAGAAGAAATCGATAAAAAATAAAGGTTATTCTAAACATCTTCAGAATGTGAAAGAAGATATGGATCACTGTACTGCCAATGTTTTGTGGGTTACGTGGAAAGAGAGAAGAGTGTTTAGTTAGTTAGGTGGTACAACCTCAGGAATATATATGAAGCAGTCATGTTGACAGAATCCTAACATCACTACAGGAGGGACTATATACTTTTTAAACTAATAAAATCATTGCCTCTGTAGTAAAAAAAAAAACTTGGTAGGGAAGGCACAACAAATATTCTTTCAAGTTGTTCACATATCCATATATTCACAAGTCATTATTAATTCATGAAGATGTCCACAAATAAGTAGTCCCTTCATCCCATTCGATGCGATGTTTGACTTGGCATAAAATATAAGAAAGAAAGACAGACTTTTGAAACTTGTGGTTTAACAAGTCATAGATATTTGTGTGGCTATAAATCATTTAATTAAGGGTAAAATAAGAAGCTTAAAGTTAAATTGTTTCTAAATATAGAAAGGTAGCGTCCGAGTAAAAAGGTATGTGCTTCACAAAAATCGGGACAGAGGGAGTAGTATTATTGGTCAAGAACAAAAATACCCCCTTTGAAGTATCATACAGCACCACATGAGGGAACTAACTACTGTGAGGAAGAGAAGAAATCTATTGGATTTTTCATTTTGACAAGTTTAGGAGACAAAAGATATTAAATACAGTAAGAGTTTAAGTCAGAATAGTCAAAAGCAAAGAATTCTATTGGATTTTTCATTTTGACAAGTTTAGGAGACAAAAGATATTAAATAAGAGTTTAAGTCGGAATAGTCAAAAGCAAAGAATTCAATAAAGCACCAATCTATGTTAGAGCTTTAAGTGTAAAGCGTAGTTAAAGCGTGGGCTTTAGCCAAAAAAATACAAACAAATAAAAAATACAAATGAAAATGTTAATGCAAGAAAATGTAACTGTAACACAAACAATAATTATTTGGGCAAAAAATGATAAAACTATAATTTAGCCATGTATATATTGTTGTTTCCTTAAAGACATAACTCATCGTGGAAGGTACACACATCTTAGCACCTTGACGCCTACACTAGAGCGCCACTTATGCGAGGCGAAGTGCACACACTGGGATTCACCGAGCTTCAGGGCTTACCCGTGCTTTAAGCGAGCCTTTACCAACACTAGACTTTAAGTTCTATAAACATTTACATAATTAGGTCACTTATAAGGTAACACGTAAATCTCTATGATAAGCATTAACGGGAACCAGGTACAGATGGCAACTAACCCGCTATAACATGTTAAAGTAAACTGATAGTGTGAAAAAATCTTTACGCAATATAAATTAAATCAACTAAATGCTTCTAGCTTCAAAAAATATGATCACGACAGTTCAGAAAATTGCTTCTAGCTTTCACTAAGCAATTAGGCTTCATAAAAACTAATTGTTCATCAACGCATAGAAAACATGATCACAACAAAGAGGACAAAGATGAAGGTAAACTAGAAAGACTGATGTTGAGCGAGACAAATGAAGGTTTATTTGTCAACCTTAAATCTTTTGCAGCTACAAGTGGTAATGCATCACAAGCTCTGTCCACGAATATCCCTTCACCACATAGCATCACAAATTTTAGTACAGTTACTGTTTTTAGCTCAATAAATTAGGAAATAGTGTGTCAGTACTCAGTAATTTGAGTATATACAATTGATTTGGCAGCTTTTTTCCGCTATTCTTTTCTTCCCTATTGGGGTTAAGGTTTGTACGATGCAACAACATCAATCAGTTATCTTCAAACACAACAAACTAACATTTGCCATACTATCATTGAGCTAGAATTTGAATTTGAAGAATTCAAAAGTTAACACATGATAAAATATGCCAATATTTGCATCAAAAGATTATGTAACAAAAATCATATAAAACGTATTGACATCATAAGATCATAACTTAAAGCCAAGACAAAGAGGTCTGTAATAGAGCATAAGTTAAATCACTGGTAGAGGTCTCTGGCATAAATTAAGTTCATGGGTATTTGAAATTGCAAACTAGATTTTCATTAAGGAAGAACTGCTTCTAATATTCTGAGCGGACCACAACTTGAGGTGGGTGCCCGATCAGTGATTATGCTCAATCTACCTGAACATGGAAGTGCTATTACTGGCTTTGGCCCAATCACCAATGGGCCTCAGAAAGCCTTTTAAGAAACATCTCCCACACTAGAGATTTAACCTTCACACTTATGAAGGTCATAACTTTGGGTTCTAATCCATTGGATTTAAATGCGCAAGCACACTACTCCCTTAGGAGAAAATGGTGGCCAATTTCGCTTCTGTGGAGCTAAGAAAGTAATATTTGACTATTACTTTTAAATGTATTCTTTTGTCATTTTGGCATGAAAAACATCACAATTTATAGTACTTCCACCTACATTCGAAAAAAGTGGATTTTCTTTTCGAAAAAATAATTAACCTATGTCCGCGAACCATAATGCGAAGAACTGCAAAAAAATATTTGAGGCAGCAGAACTCAAAAATAGCTTTCAGACAAGATTACCAAACTTATCCATTTCACCACAATGTGTCAATGCTACAAACCTTACACTAATTGCAAGAACTAGTAGTTCTATAGGATCTAACATTTAGACGGAACTTACAAGATTGGGAAATGGGTGCATCCAAAGTCTAACGGAACTACTTCACAAGCAGATAGTATCTCACACTTATGAGATGGGGCACGAGGTGAGATGAGATGTTTATCAATTAAAGCTTACTACCAGAAACTGTTGGTGATGTAGGAATTAGCTTTATTGCATTTGTTAGATACCCAAGACGTCTAAAACAAAGTGTTTTTCTAATTGGTTAGCAACTAGGGGAGCCATCTTGATAGCCGATAACCAGAGAAACAGGAGGATTACACATGTTAGGTGGTGTTTTATGTGATGATCGGAAGAAGATGTAAATCACCTCTTCTTGCATTGTCATGTGGAAACGACTTTGTGGTAGAAGGTCTTGAATTGGTTCAGAGTACATCGGGTGATGTCAAGCACAGTAAAGGGGGCATTGTATAGTTGGCTTTCAAGAAAAGGAAGAGAAGGCCCAAGGAATGGGATGTTGCCCCTCTAGACCTTATATACGTGATTTGGAAATAAAGGAATTGGAAAGTGTTCGAAGGGGCCAAACAATGTCAAGACCTGAGCAATAGCCTAGTGTTTTTAGTTTCTTTTTTGTGCGCCCACGAGGATAGAGGCATATCTTTTGTTCTACCTTTCTCTCTCTTTTTCATCTTTTAAAGCCAGGTTAAAAGAAGCAATTGTTTCTCAATCAAGATTGTTTTGTGCCTGAAGTTCAAATGGTAAGCTCCTTCAAAGTCACATCACTCGTGTTATATTACTTTGTCACTTTAATCAGTGAAGCAAATGCTTTTAGTAATACCTGGATACAATTTTATGATGACAAAGAAATAAGCAAACGAACCACGGCTAAAATAAACCAGAAAGGGTCAACTTGTAGCTCCTTTTACACTTCCTTCTACCAATTGTCCAACTAATTCTCAGAGTACCTTTCTTGCTTTAATTGACCATAACTTAAAAGCGAAATAGGACTCGCTTTCCTTCAGGTAAATGGGATTATGTAAATTGACTCGCAATGTTACTTCTACTTCATATGCAGGTTTCAAAATGAGTAAACAAAAATCTCAAGTACAAGCATACTCTAGATAAAGAACTTGATGCAGAGGTAAAATAGCTAGATATCACACCGATGAGCAAGTATGAAAGATGCTTCTCTACAGAGAGAATCACTATAATGACTTACCCAGTTAGTTTCGGAAAAAAAAAAAAACTTGATAACAAACTCAAGTAGATCAAAAAAATGTAAAAGACCAAGATAGCAAGTCAAGAGGGGGGGGGGGACATTAATCACCTGCTCCTAATGGCAAATCATTGCATCAACAAAACCTACCATCAATATCTGGATCGATGATCATCAGAAAATTAAAGGAATATTGAGCAAGGTGAAGCAACTGCTAGCTACAAAAGGTTATTGAGAAGCTTACCTCTGTTTGTCTGTCTTTTACCAACACCATAACTGCCAACATAACTAGCTGAACTTTTAGGTGGCATGTCTGAGGGTGCAGTGCCGAGTCCATAACCAATTGAACCACATCCATCTCGCTCAGAATTTGCAGAGCGCCAAGCGGAATCACTATATCCCAAACCACCACTGTAAAGATCAGCAAGAGCCCCATCATAGCTACCATTAGATGCAGGATACGATGATGCAGGAGCCCCGCTTGTTGTAACATTTCTTCCATAGCCTCCAGCAAAACCGTATAAAGTATCATCACCCCCATAACCAAGATTACCACTTTGGTTAGAAACATTTCCTCCACCTTGGGAGGAAATTGAAGATGAGCCCCAAACTCCAGTGTTACTAAAATTTCCAGCCCCCATGTTCCCACTGCCAGCTACCGCAAAGTTGCTAGAGCTTGCGGAATTAGTTCCATACCCCAGTCCGCCATTTCCCCACAAATTCCGAGTTGCTGAGCTGAAGAATGAACTACTTCCTCCATTTCCTCCATCAAAACCAATAGGACCACCAAATCTATTCGAACTATTAACGTAATAAGGGCTCATTCCTCGCCCGTAGCTCAAGCTGCTGTTGAAGTTTGCATTTCCCCCATATCCTGGGCTTAACCCTGGTTCAAAGTTAAGACCCATTCCATAACCAGAACCAAATTGAGCAAAACCACTCCTACCTCCAGCAGCAATGGGGCTAAATCTACCATCCATTCTGACTCCATATCCCCCAACTGTATTCGGAGAGTATCCTTGTGAGTAACCATTAAGGAAGTTATTGATCCTACTTAATGGAAAGTTATTGTAGCCACCAAGTCTTGGACCTGGCGATAACTCTTTGGGGACAGCACGCTTGACCTCAACCATTTTACCACTCAGCTCATGGAAGGTCTTAAGCAATACTTTATCCACTGCATCCTCCGAATCATAAGTTATGAACCCAAAGCCTCTTGGTCTCTGAGTGTTATGGTCGTACATAACCACTACATCTGTGATTGTTCCGAATTGCTCAAAGTAGGTCTTGAAGTCACTCTCAGTTACAGTGGATGCTAAACCTCCAACAAAGATTTTTCTTGTACGTCCTGGACCAGGAGAACCCTGAATGCTAGTACTGCTTCTACTTATTGTGCTCTGGTCATCCCTTGGAACAGCTTTCTTTGCTTCAACCTAAAAAATAAGTGAACCATGAGAAAATTGAGTAGAAAAAAGTAATTAGACTGTTAACTTTAACTGCTATTCAAGTCTAAGCTCAAATCAAAGTAGAGGGTAGCAAAGTTGATCGCAGATGTGATATGCAATAAAATGGGTACAATGTGCCAGTTTTAGTGCAAGGTAAAACAACATGGATTCCAAGAAGGCTAAGATATACAATGCTAAACTCCTACATCTCCGTTGCAATGTAGATTTCCTTGATTTTAGGTGTCATACAATGCTAAATGCCATGGGTACCAAGAAGGCTTACATATACAATGCTAAATGCCTAATCCGTTGCAATGACATATTTCCCTTGATTTTAGGTGTCATACAAAAGTGTCTTCTTATCAGAAGGTTCAAACAACAACATTACGCTCCTTGTCGAATAAATGGAAAAGAACTAGCAGTAAAACCAAAATTGTAAACTAGAAGAATTTACCATCCTGCCATCAATGTTGTGTTTCTCCTTGATAACCCGATCAGCAACAGCAGGATCAGCAAAGACAATAAAACCAAAACCACGGGCACGACCAGTAGTCCTATCCTTCATAATTACAGCCTCTAAAACCTCCCCATAAGTACTAAAATACTCCTTGAGACGCTCTTCATTCGTGTCCCATGAAATTCCACCAATGAATAACTTGCCAAGATCAGATTGCATTGTCCTAACAAAACCAGAAATCAAAGTCCTGAAAAACTCATCTCCAAATTACACAATCATCATACTACAATATTCCAATTAAAGCTATAAAAAACTTCCATTTTCTCATATTAATACACACATCAAGATTCACTTTTTCAATTCCCATTTGATTAGATGAAATGCAGATTGATAAAACTAATAAAACTCACACCTTTACAATGAATAAAGTACTATAAGAACCTTAAACCAATCGGACATTATCAGATTCAATAAATAAAAATCGGATCTTTAGACGATCAATCAAAACACAACAATCCAACAAATGAAAATGGTTGGTTTCATTTAATCAAAACAACAGCAGCATAATTGTAAAAATATAATTGAGGAGAAAAAATGAATACCCAAATCAAGAATCAGACGACCCAGATGAGAAAACAGTAAGATCTAAGAGATGAGAAGGGGGAAAGTAGGGCGTTGTTCTATAATTTTTTTTGCCCCTCCAACTTTGTGTCCCCCACTCTTTTCTCTTCTCTTTCCAATCTTTCCAATCAATATATGTAGTAGTAACAATTTTGAATATTATGTTCAGCTAAGAAAAAAGATTGTTTCTAGCCTTTAATTTTTTTATATAATTTTTATCTTTTTTTTTTTTTTTGGTAAGAAGAATATGTGGTAGTAAAGAAGAAAGAAAAACAAAAGAAAATTTTGGTGTGATTTGATCTGATAAATTTCGAAGAGATTGCTTTGTGAAATATATACTTTATATACTTACTGGAAAAATCCTAAGAAATAGTTCAGATTGCTAATGTTTGTGTTGCGTGCATGCACGCCTATGCTTTGGCCCCACCACATCTCATCTTATAAGATAAAATCAACCATTGATTTTATGCAACTTGTTTCATATTCAAAGGATCGCAAGATAATGCTATGATCAATGGTGCTGATTGATTCTGTTCGATTGCACTCTATTGTATGTAAGTTTGACTAAAACATTGAAATTGGAAAAAAAAAATAACATTATGAGTAATAAGTGTTTGGTAATAACATTTGGTGTTCCCTTGTAAAAGTATCTTTGTTGTTATGAACACTATTGTATTTACATTTGTTACTTGGTTAAGTCATTTTTTCCTATGAATAGACCTATCATATTCTATTCGATGGCGGATAGACCCATCATATCTTATTCGAGGGCGGATAGATCAATCATGTCCTATTCGAGGGCGAATAGACCCATCTTCAAAATTTGAAATTTAAAGACTAAAATGTATTCTTCTCATGTGAAAGTTTCAACAGACTAAGATTTTGATATCTTAGGAGAAAGATTCATCAGACTAAAATTTTGATGCTAGGAGATAATTCATCGGACTAGGTCTAAATTTATGTGATCTCGGGAGAAAGATTCATCAGACTGAGATTTTGATATCTTAGGAGAAAGATTCATCAGACTAAGATTTTGACGCTAGGAGATAATTCATCAGACTAGGTCTAAATTTATGTGATCTCAGGAGAAAGATTCATCAGAATAAGATTTTGATATCTTAGGAGAAAAATTCATCAAACTAAGATTTTGATGCTAGGAGATAATTCATCAGACTAGATCTAAATTTATGTTGTTTTACTTGAAACCTTCCAATTGTTGCTTCCTTCTTCTTGTTATTTTTATCTAAAACCTTTCATTGTTGCTTTCCACTTCTTATTAAATTACATGTAACTATCCAACTATTGATTCTTCTTCTTTTCAATTCTTGCTTTCCCCTTTTGTTATCTATCTGGGCCTTTCCGGTTGTTGCCTTTACTTCTTTGTTGTTATCTTTCTAAATCTTTCTAAATGACTTCTTATTAACTTGAAAAATAATTCATCAGACTAAGATTTTTATCTTAGGAGAAACAATTCATCGGACTAAGATGTTTTCATCTTAGGAGAAACAATTCATCAGACTAAGATTTTTTCATCTTAGGAGAAACAATTCATTAGACTAAGATTTTTCATCTTAGGAGAAACAATTCATGATACTAAGACTTTTCATCTTAGGAGAAACAATTCATCAGACTAAGAATCTTTCATCTTAAGAGAAACAATTCGTCAGACTAAGATTTTTATCTCAGGAAAAATTCATCAGACTAAGATGTTTTCATCTTAGGAGAAACAATTCATCAGACTAATATTTTTCATCTTAGGAGAAACAATTCATCTGTTTTGTCAGTTTTTTAAAAGTGATGGTCGGCTGTGACCTTCTTGCTGGGATGATTTCCTCCTTCCCTTAACACTTTGTGTTATTCTTTCTTCCTCAAATGGGTACCTGATTTTAACAAAATAAAAAGGGTAACGCCTCTGTTCTACGGGCGGGCTCCCAACTTCAACAACTTACCTTTTCTGCATTCTATTACTGTTGTCCTTCTTTACCTCCTAAACCATTTCCTCCTACTTGAAATACCTTCTTTCAGAACTGCTTCCCTAAAAACTCATGTTTTCTTCCCTCGAAAGTGTTGGGGGTAATACTACCGGGGAATTAATTAATACTGGTGGGGAATCTCTTTTCTTTCCCTTTTTTTATTTAAAACTGCTTTCTTCTATTTTCTCTTAACACTGCTGGGGATAAAAGTGTGATCAGCTAGGGATAACGTTGTTGAGGATAGCGCTGTTGTGGGAATTTTATTCCTTCAAAATTGGCGCTTCGTTCTTCTGGAAGTTGCTGGGGATGACACTGGCTTTTTGCTTTCTCTTAACACAAGTTTCATCCCTTTCATTATGTCCGCTGGGGATACAACTTCCTTAAAACTTGTTATTTTCCTTCTTTCAAAACTGTTGGGGATAGCATCGGTTCTAAATCCACTTCCCTCAAGACTGGTGTTATTATTCTTTCTTCCCCCGAGTGGATATCTGACCTTCAGAAAATTTTACAAATGAAAGGAAAGTTTTCTGCCCCAGTTTGATAATATTTAATGTGCCATGCCTTTCTATCAATGCCATTTCTTTTTTCCTGTTTCAAATCAAAGAAAATTCGTTAGTTTAAACGTGGTGGTTGGTTGTGATGTTCCAGCTGGGGATGGTTCTCCTCCTCTTTCCCTTGCTCTGCGTTTCATTATCAAGACTTGCTAGGGATGTTATTCCTGCTGGGGATAGTTTTTCCCTTTCTCGCTTCCCCGCCCTCATTGGTGACTCTTTATTCACAAGCCTTTCACCGTTGTTTCCACTTGTATCCTAACCACCCAAATTCCAATGACAGTGACACTGCTTGAGAATCTTGCATGTTTTACTAATGAACCATTTTCTTCGTTCATCCTTGTCACTAGAAATACCTTTTCTGCTGGGGGTCCTCCCCCTTCTCTTGTGGCATAGCTAGGGAACGGGCATTTTCCCGACCTTTAAGTCTCATTTGCCTTGGCCTTGAGGCCATTAACCTTCGCTTTTTGATGGAGGTATCCTCTTTGACACTGACCCATTCTGTTTGTCAATCTCCTCTTGCTGGAAAATATCCTTTTTGACACTGGCCTTGCGCTTGTTCCCTCCTTACTTATATCACTTGGGTGTACCAATCAATTCCCATCTTGCATAATTGGAAAGCTGATGACAAATTTTGAAGTCATTTCTCACAAAAAGATCTGTTGGGGAATTTTTGATGAAAGGAGAAAGATAAAAGAAAACAAAACTAGAAGACAAAGAAAAACATGACTCTTTAACAAGAGAAACTATAAAATAAAACCCTATCAAATGCGGATACCGACTCTAATGGTCATGATATGCACATATGACATATCCTTCATCGTCAATCGTCTTCCAAGATTTATGTCTGGTGATTTCCATCTGATTCTCAATCTTTATTCGACTTGTAATGCCTGAAGGTTTTCACTATCAAGTCTCTCTCATTTTGATTTCTCTCAGCTTTCATCGCCTTATGGTGCCCGTGAAGGTTTTCATCGATAAGACTCTCTCAATTGTATTAGTTTCCAACTAGGGATTGGGGTGTTACCGCTTAAGACTCTTTCATATTTATTTTCTGTTGGAGGTCAGAGTCTTTTCTGCTGAGAATCAGAGCGTTGTGTTCTGATAAGACATCTCTTATTTGCCTGACTTGGCCTCTTTTGAAGATTGGTCAAAAGGTCTTTCTTTGGACCGTAATGTGAGATTTGGATAGGGCTAGAAAGAAAGAGTATTAAAGGCTCAAAACAAAACAACCTGGGTTAAAAAATTACAACATTCGGAATCCACATTTTCCTTACAATAAACATAATATATATATATATATATGTATATATATATATAGAAAGATTTTTTTGATTTTTGTTACGCTATGACCGAGTTGTGAAGTGCCTACGTATCCTCCTTGAGAAATCATGTCAAATGTAGTTCCCAAATCCTCGTTGTTTCTAACTTTCCTTTGTTTTTCTTTTCACTTATCTTTTTTTTATTTTTTATTTTTTTTTTATCTTCCACGTTTGTGTTTTTAGTCTTTGCTACTAATTCCGAATGAGGGGTATGAAAGAAAATGAATAATGCTCAAAAGGGGTAACGAAGGATATAGTGTTTGGATAGCAGAACAAAATGTCTTCATCATTCCAATCTTCAAAACATACCAAGTGCGAACAACACGATTAACATTCGTCATATCTTTCAAGCATTGTTGGGCAACACTCTCATTTTCATTATTATGAACGACCCTATGTCAATTTGGCCAGCTTGCCTTTACGATTTTCTTCATGTTTTCATTGCCCCAGTTTCACATGGCTCGGGACTCCAAATGATGTCAAACCGGTCTTATTTCCTTTAAACTTCCCGATCACCTTCCAATGGCTTTACGATTAACTTTTAAGATTATGCCAAAATTAGGTGTGCATGCCATGTCACTAGAGTTGGTAGGAAAAAAGGGGACTATAAAGAGGAAAGACTTAAATCAAAGAAAAATGACTAGAAATAATGAAAAACGAGAGAATTGCATTAGACGGGCTACGAAAGAGTTGGTACAACAAAACAAGCACAATAAACTAGGGTACAACCCTTG
The DNA here is from genome assembly GCA_032618575.1 of Nicotiana noctiflora. NCBI lineage: Eukaryota > Viridiplantae > Streptophyta > Magnoliopsida > Solanales > Solanaceae > Nicotiana > Nicotiana noctiflora. Next base: position 105,054 of record JASVEL010001884.1, on the reverse strand, counting down.
GAACAAACCTAGACAATACTAAATGAGGTATTACGACCAACAGAAAACCGGACAAAATAGAATGATAGAAGGGTTTGAGTTACAAGACAGTATCCCAATTAACAACCCTGGAATAATCTGGATGAGAGAAATGACAACAAAATAAGCCACAAAAAACTTCACTCTGGTTGACCAAGAAATGGAGAGTCTTCCCAATTACCAAGCACGACATTTTGGTCACTGAGCTTCACATCAATATGACTAAGGCTACTATTTGCTTTAACATTTTCAATTTTAGTCAATACATCCCCACAAAGTGTGCATCATGGCGTGCAGGTAAAGGACTATGTGCGATATTCTAGGTGTCACTGTCTTGGATCACAATCAAATTTTCTTGGATCTTGTGTTTCCAGCTCACTACAAACCAACCATCTCAATTTTCTCAACAATTCAAAACAAAATATGTTAGAAATGGACTCAGTCGGTCCCCCTTATTAACAACATCTTCTACTTTATCTTATTTTTTTTTCATTTCTTTTTGCTTTTTTTGGTGTGGTCGAATCTTATGGAGATTACCTATGTATCATGACCCCGCATGAATCAGACCTTGCGTAGTTCGCCGATAAAAGGTAAACAACAATAAAACATATTTTTAGAATTTTCAAATTTTCATAAAAAAACAAACTTCATTACAAAGTTTTAAAAACTGACCATACTAACAGATTTTGACGAAAAGATGACCTACAGACTTAAAAATCAAACAGCACGCATACTCTAGTCAAATGAAATACAAATTAAAAAATAGACTGACAGACTACTTTCCCTATATGCCAATTTTAACCAAATGGCTAATTTTGCAAAAGTGGCCCCTTCTCAATTACACATAAATTTTGAGGCCGGGAAGGATTACTTTATAAACTTGTCCGTTATTTTACGAAAATAGCCTTTCGACATATGGGAGATACTCTAAGGCTATCCCGGCAAGAACGATTTAACACATTACCGAAGCTGGCTCGGCTTATTTTGACAAAAAAATCCAAACGGCATTCACTTGCCCGCTGACTTTTTTTTAAATTTTTTTTAAAAAAGAAAAAAACGAACTGATTTTGCAAACACTACCTTTCAGTGCCTCGGGGACGAAGCTTTTAAGGCTGTGTGGGTCAATTAGTCAAAATCTAAAAAATGACCCAAATGTGGTTGTTTTTACAAAATCAACTTTCCGGCGTCCCTTTCAGGAATATTCGGCTATTTTTGACCAAGCGCATCACCAAACTTATTTATGACTCTTTTACTTGTTTTTCAAAATAAAACCTAATATTGCAAACACGGCCTTTCAGCGCCTCTGGGACGAATATTTTAAGGTTGTGTGGGTCAAACTACTAAAATCTACAAAATGATCACAGGTGACCGCTTATGCAAAGTCACCCTTTCGACGTCCCTTTAGGGAACATTCGGCTATATTTTACAAGAGCGGCATCACCCAACTTCTTATGACGAAGATTTAAAATTTTGAATTTTTTTTTGTCTTTTTTACTATTTTTTGCTAAAGGGGAGGTTGGACCTGATGAGGGTTGCCTACGTATCTCACATCTGGTGAGAATCAAACAAGTGTAGTTCTGGTGGATAAAACAAAGTACTTTTGAGAACAATGAGATTTCTTTTTTTTTAATTATATTAGCAAGCAAAACAAACTATTTTTGAAAACAAGACTATTTTTTTTCAATTCATTGGCATATAAAACGAACTATTATATTTTCATTTTATTGGCAAACAAATAACTTTTTTTAAGAATAAAATCACATTTTTTTATAAATAAAGCAAACTTTTTTTTCTTTTTAAGTAAAAAAATAAATAAACTATTTTGAAAATAACAATTCTCCCTTTTTTCTTTTTATTCTCAAAATACGGTAGAGTTTCGACACTACTTGCGCATTGGTTTGTTTCTAAAAATGAGTAGTTATCTCTCTACACTGTTATTTTTTTCCATTTTTCTCAATATTTAAAAGCTGGTCAGTATGCAAGTCTGCAGTAGACAAATGCGTAAAACAAACATGATGCAGCAGGATGGTCTTTTTCATTTCAGGTTGCCTGTCCTAAACGGATTCAACCCCTGTGTTGAGTCCCCTAAGTCAAATACAACATGATGCAAGTAAGCGTTCCTACTAGGGATCCAGCATGAAGTCAAGTTATTCTAGGTTCAAAACCTAGGTATGTGTTCTAGATAGTATACCCGAGAGGACAACTCCAATTGAGCAAAGAGCTCCTTTCCGGGAACCAAAACGCCAGCTGGCTTAGAAACTTTCCGAGCCTCTTTCTTATTTCAAGGTGTGACACTAACAGAATAGGGAGTCAACCAGTAAGCACATCCCCGGAGGTGAGAAGAGAAAGGTTTCGGCACAGTTTATATATACAATTCATACAATATTAAAGCGGTAAAAATTATCATTTTGCACATTAAGCATAGATCATATAAAAATATCTGATAATAAACAGAGACAAATACAACAATTAGTCTAAGCTCGAATTTCTAACCCTAAACTAGTGGTTTTGGATTTTTTTTAATTCTTAGCAGAGTCGCCATAGCTGTCGCACCTCCTTTTTTTGCTACCCGCGAGGGTGCAAGGGAGTTTTTCCAATTAAAGGACAATCGAAACGGGATTCGTTTATTAAGAGATTCAGAGTCACCACTTGGAAGATTAATGGTGTCCCAAGTAACCGGTTGAATCCAGAATCGAGGAAAAGATTGACTCTATATTACAGTCTGCGCATAAAAAATCTGGATCAGGTATTCTGTTAACCCGAGAGAAGGTGTTAAGCATTCCCGAGTTTCGTGGTTCTAGCACGGTCGCTCAAAATATCATATTTGGCTTATTTATCTGATTTATAACATGCTTTAACTCATGTGCAAATTTTAACGTTTAACCGTTTTTAATAATATTATTATTATTTTAATAAAAGAATTTCAACACTGTGAAAACGTGTCTCGAACCACGTCACAATCAATGTACCCGTGATTATCGACAAATTTCGACTTCGTTGAGATTTAGATTTCGGTCACCTAAATGTACACCCGAGTTTAGGGAGGTAATGTTATTAAAATACGCGCCTAAAGAGTAACATGTTATTATTTTGGGGAAGGCCGTGCAATTACTAAATGGCCCATCCCAAAGTCTAAGTATTTTTAATATATATACATTTATGAGGACCCCGCAACTCTGCATTTCTATTTAGTGGGGCTCATCTCATTTTATTATTTAGAAGGCAAGCCTAAAATCAAATGTGATTCTCTACTTTATTTGTCTCTAAAAAATTCTAATTTATTCACTGAAATTATCCAGAGTCGCTATAATCGGGTTACATGAAGTGCACCCCCGAAATTTGGAATTAAGCATCATAATAATATCACGTGAATCGTACCTATAATCACGATTTTTATTCACACCTAACCAACGACTCTTGATTAATAATATCTACCAATTCAACTCAACCAAACGGGCGATTGTAGCAGCATACAAATAGTAAGGCATTTTAAGACTATATCAAAACCGAACAAGCTCAAATATGTGATTTCTCCCATACATGATCATATACGTGCAATTTGCATTAATAACCAAAAATGGAGTTAACTATGATTTGCTTCGGTAGGTATAAGAACTAGCATATGATTTTATATCTAATACATTTAACAAATAAAAAAATGAACTTTTTATTTCTGCATATGTCACACCTTCTTTTTTTTTATACCGAAAAATGTCTCAAGTATTTAATATTACACCCCGAAAAAGGACATAACAATAGTAGTGGGGGAAGAGTTTTTTCACTTAAAGGACAATCGGAACGAGATTTATTTATTAGATTTCAGAGTCGCCACTTGGGAGAATAATGGTGTCCCAAGTCATCGGTTTAATCCCGAACCGAGGAAATTATGACTCTATTTAACAGTTCGCGAAACTAGAAATCCGGATAAGGAATTATGTTAACCGGGGAGAAGGTGTCGGGCACTCCCGGATTCTGTAGTTCTAGCACGGTCGCTCAACCGCCGTATTTGTTATATTTGATTTCTTTATATGCCTTAGTTTCAAATGTTATTGATGTTCCGCTTTTTGTTAATTTTAGGATTTTGCGACGTTACGAAAACACATTTCAAGTCACACCGCAACCAGTACGCCTATGACCTTAATGCATTTCAGCTTCGCCGGGATTTGGATTTGAGTCACATAAATGTGCACTCGTATTAGAAATATATATTTATTATATATCGTGCCCTAAAGTATCTACGTCTTGTTAATTTGGGGGAAGACCGTGGAATTCGCTAAACGATCTTTCCAATTTTTAGCATTTTTATAGGAAATTATGGAGGGCCCCGCAACTATGCCTTTATGATTTGGCAAGGCTCATCTCCGTTTTTATTAAGGTTCTTCCTAAAGCATACTACATTCTCTATTTCTATTTTTTCACCCTAATATAATTGTTTTTATATTAATTCCATGTTATCGTGTATCAGCATCCAGGCCATATTTATTATTGGGCCTGGACCACGAACCAGTTCAGTAATCTGCAGAGAGATACTGGGCTTCTGCAGCCCAGTACTTATTTCCTTTTTCGTTTACAGGCATAAGTGCCATCTCATTTCGATCAAGGTCTAATTTCATATTCATGCCGAGATCCTTTATGTTTGAAGTATGGTAATAGCTAATTAACAATTTCATAATATACACTAATGACATGCGACAACTATTATTATTAACTAAGTATTTGGCAAAACACCAGTTTTCATATAATCACTTCTAATTAACTAATAGTTCTAACACATGAATTAACACCAATGCTATTATTCAACTAATCGAATTTGATAGCAAGTCACTACTATAACTCTAATTGCAAAATCATTTTATCATTTTTCATTTAACTGAAGAAAACAATGTTCTAGTTTTAATTAAACATGTTCGAATTACTATTATCAAGTTGCAGAATCTTAAAACGAATTCGCAGCTAAATCAACTAAAATATTAGTAACACAGTCTGAGGTACGAAACTACTTATACTTTTACAATTAATTGATTCAGATTCAGAACATAGAACGCCCAAATATGATACTTCATGTATAGTTTATGCTAGTTTCAAATCAGAATGATTTAACAAAACTTATACTAGTTTTAGCCTTAGCCTTAGACTTAAGTGATTCTTCTCTTACCTAGATTTTTTATCCTATCATTTATATCACTACTACTATTGCCGAGTTGAAAGCATATATACAGTCCACTAATTATTACAATCAAGTCCTAAATAAATTACAAGGATCTAAGTACTTTTAAACTACATAATGAAGTAACAAATACGCAAAAATTTAGCAAAACAGGATTATCATTTTATTTCTCCAATCAGCATCTAATTTACAACTTCAAGTCATAGTAGTATACCTGGTTCAAGTAACAAATTGATGAGTCTAGAGTTTGAGAAGAAGAATAGTCAGCAACAAGCAACAACGATACAACAACAGTAAAACGATTCAATCACAGCAAACAACTACTAAAACTCCAAATATGGAACCCAACAAATTAACCCAAGTGAAATTAGAGAACCTAGCAAAGTCGAGATGAATCAATGAAGAAACGACCCATAGAGATTCCCAGAATAGCACTCAAGTTAATCAGCTTTTCTAAATGTGTGGAACCCTTAATTGCCAAATCAATGTCTAACTCTCAATTTCAGAACCCCTTTTTCAGGCTTATTAGAAGCATATTTATAGAGGTATTTTAGGGGGAATTTCAAACAAAATAATTGTATTTCCCTTCCCTTCTTTTCTCAATTAATTACATAATGGTGTGTTAAAAGTGTGTCGAACTGCCCTAAGACCCCTGCTAGAAGGTTTTGGGTAGTTCTATTAGGTTCTATTAGGCAGGTTTTACCTAATTACCCTCATTTGCTAAGGTTTATTTCATTGTTGCCTTTTAGCTCTACCCAGTCTGCCCTTTATTATCTAAGTAATTTCAGAAATACCAAGCTTTAAAGTCACTTTTATCCCTATATGCTCTATTTAATCTACAAAAATGCCCTTTACTCTTTCCCTTTTATCCCTTTTATTTATGTATATTTACCCGATCTACCTTAGGTATGGCAGGACTAGGTTAGTAACTATTTAACAAATAACCACTAAGTTTTGCCTTTAAGATTTAAGCAACTTCAGACTACACCCTTTTCGTTATTGGCCACTTTTACAAATAGCCACTATTCAACACCCAAACTTAACTCACAAACGTAGCCACAAGACATTTATACTCATGACCTAAATAACATAAGCACTCAAAGGTTCAAAATGAACTCACATACAAATCAAGTTACAAATATAGCCAGATTCATGTTGTTTTGCACATATAACCTTAATCACGAATTAATTTCAATTATCAGAACTTAGAGGAGAAATTTGATAATGGTTGAATTCCAACTAACTAAAACCCAATCGAGACATAATATAATGAACAATCATATAAAATTAGCTAATTAGCACATGATTCATGAGTAGTTAATATCAAAACCCTAAGAGCACTTAGATAATTTTTAGGCATGTATAAGATTCAGGGCTCGCGTGAACAAGTATGAATGAAAAGCAGAGATAGATTCATATTTTTTTAGGCATGCATAGGAACAAGTTCAGACAAACATAGTAGGCATGTAAAGAAGCAATTTTTCAGAACACATAACAGCAAAGGTGGGGATACTTAGCATTTTCAGGGCTTTTTCTTTTCCTTTTTACTTTTCTTTCTTTATTTTCTTCTTTCTTTCTTCTTCGTTCTTTTCACTTTTTCTTGATTTTCAGAGCTTCGAAGACGGTTAGTCTTCTAAGTATTAGATCTTCTGAATGGGGCTTTGGGGTTTAATTTGAGTGTATATGAGGGGATCTAGAGACATGGGGTAATGTTTTGGGAGTGGGGTTTGTTTTTGGTACTCGCCGCAGTAGGGTTCCGACGAGTATTTTTCTAATATTCGACGAGTTTGGGGCTGATTCGAAGGAAACCACCTAGGTGGGGTGGTAGATCATCTAAAGACGGTCAAGGGGTGTTATTTTGGGGGTCTGGTTCATACTATGGGGTGGTCGCTGGCTAGGGTTCCGGCGACCGGGATTTCAAGAACAAGGGACTGTTGGTTTTTTGTCAGGGTTTATGGTGGTTTGGAGGTGAGGAAGGTGTTTGAGGAGGTTGGCTTTGGCCGGAGACGGAGGCTGAGTTGGTCTTCGGTGATCTCCATGGGAGATAGTGGGAGAGGACGAATGTGGAGACTTAGGTGGCTAGGGTTTGTATGAATTGTATGTGTGTGTAGTGAACGTCTGAAGGGAGAAGGGAGATATATATCAATTCTGTATTGTTGATTCCTGGCCATTGGATTAGTTGAGATCAACGGCCAGGATCTTGTAGCCTCGAGACGGTGTCGTCTGATTTAATGAGGGATCTCATTAGGTCCGTTGGATTTGGATATTGAACGGTCAAGATTAGTTATCTTAAACTGCGTCATTTTATTTAAATGGCTCATTAGCCTGATCCGTCTGATTAATTGTATTGGACGGCTAGGATTAGTCTCAAATGCGACGTCGTTTAATTAAGAGATGCACCGCCTTACCATGTCCGTTGATTTAAATCATCAATGGCTTGGATTTAAACACCTATACGGTGTCGTTTGGTCTATAGACTGGTCAGACCATGCCTGTTTCGTTTGGGCTTGGTTAATGTATTATAGTTTTGGACTGGGTGTATTATGTGTTTGGCCCAAATTGTATATTGTATATTATATCCTTGTATTTTATTATTTTTTGACTTGTATTTTATTTATTTTTCTTGTATTTTTTTTTATATTTTGTACATTTTCCTTTGTACTTGTTTTATATTTCTTTTACTTTCTCATTTTTGCATTTTCCCCTTATTTTCCCGATATTTTTGCATTTTTACTTTATTTTCTGTTATTTTTGCATTTTTACTTTATTTTCTAAATTTTAACATTTTTGTGATGTTTTCCTAATTGATTTCTTTTGTATTTTCATTTCAATTTTATTTTCAAACAAAAACACTGGTATTTCAACTAAATTACACAATTGCAAACAAAAATTATTTTTGTATTATTATATATATATATATATTGGAATTTAATTGCTTAGGGCAAAAATCACGTGCTCACAGCATATTTTTTAACATTTACATCGAGAAAACGAACCTTTTATGACGATCTTAACATTCGACCTCTCCGAACAAAACTCGAACTAGACCGGAACCATGAACAAACGACTCGACGTGGAACCTCGACGAACTCGGAGAAATAGCAGGTGGTTCGCTGTTGGAATGACGGACTGGAGGAGAAGGACGACGCTGCTGGCTGGACGACGATGAGGTGGTCGATGGGACTCAGACATTGAGGTTGTTGGACGTGATAGTGGGGTCGTTTGGTTGCTGGACGTCGCTGGCCGGGGACGGGATGAGGCTAGAGGTTGACGAGTTGTTATAGTGGTCGCGGATGGTCGACTGGTTTTTGGTAGACGTCCTATTCCTTTGGTCGTCCTCTCCCATTTTTGAAAAAGGAAGAAGGAGAATGAATAGTGCTCTCTTTTCTATATTTTTATTTCTGTATGTGTGAAAAATGATGATTGCACAGTGTAGTATCGTATATCTCTTCTCTCTATTTTTATATTTTTCAAGTTTTAAAATAACTATAAATTATTTTTTTTTAATTTTTGATTTCCTCATAATAAAATAAAGAAAAATAGTAAAAATTAGTTGAAATGGTGATATTAGGCCTAAACTAAATACTTGTATGCTAACATATAAAAAATTATAGGGAGGGTCAAAAATCACACGTCTACAACTGGTGCTTTGTTTGAGGAGGTAGTTGACATGGCTCGTCAGATTGAGACAGATCGTCGTAGGGAGCGTGAGGAGAGGGAGGTTAGGAGGCCTCGAGCTTCAGGTGGTTTCGGTGGTGCTCCATCTCGGGGCCAGTTCCAGCGGGGCGGAAGTCGTTCATTCAAGCCTCCTCAGTCAGGTTGCTTAGAGCATAGTGGGGCTTCTTCAGACCGTGGTCGTTAGGGATTCCAGCAGGGCCAGTCTTTACTTAGTGCGCTTCGAGCTTAGAGTTCTACTTCTGCTCCTTCAGCCCAGGGTTCATCAACAGTGAGGGGTTCCTATCAGTCCCCTTCTCCAGCACCGAGTAGTTTCTATGAGTGCGGTGAGTTTGGCCACATGAGGAGACAGTGTCCTCGACTTCATGGCAGACGGTCTCGGCAGAGGGATCATCCCTCCTCTTTTGCTCTATCTACTTCACCACCATCCCAGTCAGGTAGGGGTGGAGGTCAGACAACTAGGGACCGTCCCAGGGATGGAGATCGATCTAGTGGTGATCATGCTCGCTTCTATGCCCTTCAGGGCCGGTCAGATGTTATTGCTTCGGATGCAGTTATCACAGGTATTATCTCAGTCTGTCACAGGGATGCTTCTATTTTATTTGATCCTAGGTCTATATACTTTTATGTGTCTTCATATTTCGCCCATCATATGGGTATTACCCATGGTTGTCTTGCCTTGCTAGTGCATGTATCTACCCCTATGGGTGATACCATTATTGTAGATCATGTATATTAATCTTGTCTGGTGACTATTGGGGATTTGAAGACCCGAGTTGATTTGTTGTTGTTGGGTATGGTATACTTTGATGTTATTCTGGGTGTGGATTGGCTATCTCCATACCATGCTATTTTGGATTGTCATGCCAAGACAGTTACGTTGGCTATTCCGGGTATTTTGAGGATCGAGTGGCACAATATGTCTAATTATGTTCCTAGTCGTGTGATTTCGTTCTTAAAGGCCCAGCGGATGGTTAGTAAGGGTTGTTTATCGTATTTGGCTTTCGTGAGGGACGTTGGAGCTGAGACTCTTAGTCTTGATTCTGTTCCCGTGGTAAGGGAATTTCCTGATATGTTTCTAGCAGACCTGTCGGGCATGTCGCCGGTGAGGGACATCGACTTTGGTATTGATCTGGTGCCGGGCACTCAGCCTATCTTTATATCTCCCAATCGTATGGCACCAGCCGAGTTAAAGAAGTTGAAGGATCAGCTTCAGAAGCTTCTAGACAAGGGTTTTATTCATCCATTGAAGAACCACCTGATTCACGTCCAAGCAACGGTCCTAGTCAATGTAACCTGGTCAAATAAGTCCAGAATCGATCTCACAAGGAATTAACCTACCAACTGCAACTTTCACAACCCCAGAACACTTCGAAGCAAGTTCCCAAACTTTGAGTATATTTTTGTGAAGGTTTTCTAACAACTAACTTTTGCAAGAATTAAAAGACTTAAAAGAAAGAATTGAATGTTGGGTAAATAATATGGAGAAAGACTAAGGTATTGATTTTCCCTATTGATGGAATCCCTTCTGTTTATGTTCATACAAATTGTCAATATATTCTATCAATCATGAACACTATTTTTACCGTAATTCTCTCCCGAGCAACTACAATAATTTATTAGTGCACTCTCCCGAGCTACCCTAGCTAGCTTTAATTTGAATAGTTCACTTAAGAATGCACCCAAGGCTTCGTTATTCCTAATCCCGCCTTTACGCCTAAAGTTATAGATTCCTCCAATAACCTAGGTGTGGTGTTTGTAAACGCGTGATTTTTGACCCTCCCCGAGATTTTTATATTTTTTAGCGTAAAATATTTAGTTTAGTTTTAATATAGCTATTTTAGCTAAATTTGACTCTTTTACTTTATTTTTACCTTAAAATGAAAAATAACAAAAATATGGTTTTATTAATGTTTCGTAGTTATTTTAAACTTGAAAAATATAAAAATAGTACTTTATATTTTTATCTTTTTATAAAAACGAAAATAATAAAAAATAGTTTCATTAATATTTTGTAGTTATTTTAAACTTGAAAAATATAAAAAAAAATAGTTTTATTTTAATTATGAGTATTATAGTTATTTTGATTACCTAGGATTAATTAAATAACACCATTCTCGGTTCCGGGCGAAGAATAATATTCGGGTTCAAACTACCCGGTTTTATAATTTTCGTATCTAGCCCGTAATAATCCGAGTCCACTACACTAAGGGGGACAATACATAATGGGATGTGGGAATAATAAGAAAAGGACAAAGCAAAAAAAAGACACTTAAGTTAGTATTAAAAAAATCTCCTCATGTTCTCCTCCATTTCGAATGGTGCTGATGCCATCCTCAACTTGCTCGTATAGCCTCAAGCCATCCAAAAGATATTGCTTGGGCATGCTTGCAATTTAAAAATAGCCTTTGAGGTGATTGCATGGTCTCTGCAGATTCCCATGGATATATGTGTCCATATGTTGGTGTGATATTAAATAACTCTAAAGTAGTGAAATAATTTAATATCCATCACCTTCTTTTGAGATCAATTGTCTCCAAGACCTCACAACTTTGTCCCTTGCTGTCCAATGCTTGCAAATCCCATGTGAATGCACTTCCTCACGTGAATCTCCAACCATGGTCCAATTTTGCAGCCTTTCTCGATGAAAACAATACGACTACTTAAAAAAGAGAAAGGCAAAAACGTTAGAGAGGAGAGCACTATTGAGGGAGCTGTGATTTTTTTTTTTTAGCAAAGTAACTGAAGAGAACATAGGATTTTTTGATTCATCTGGACGAAAATAACAGAGAGAAGAACGCTCACTGCCATCCTGGTCTCCCTCACGCCCAAGTGATATCCGGTCACCTTCATCCTCATCCAAACGACCATCCCATGTCGCGTCATTTTTCTTCTCCTCCGTCAAAACCACGTCGTCACCTTCACGTGAACCTCCAGCCATAAACGACGACCCCACCAGCCTTACGCCATGAACGACTGACAGCCTCACATCGTCTCCATCTTTGCTACTTGTGGCGCAACAGACGACGACCCATTTGTCTTCTTCTTCACGAACCGGTCAAGTGACAGCTCCTCCAAACCAGCCACATCCAAGTTAGCATAAAGCGTGGAGCTTGAATCTGTGTTGAGTCGAGGTTTCCGTTGCCAGCGAGTTCCGAGTTCGCCGAGGTCGATGTCGGAGTTTCTTTGGCCGAAAGTTCCAGTTGTTTGAGCTTGTTCGTTGCTCCTGTGGTCGTTCTTTCCCGGTTTTTGTTACTAGGTATGCTAATATTCACTCATTCTCTTGCTTTGAGTCCATGAACAAAAATGTTGATTGTTTGTGCTGTAACCATTTATGACTTTATAAATTCAGCCTTTTAGCTATAAAATTTGTCTGAAAGAACTTGTTAAATCTGTAAGCTTTGTTGTAGCGTATTGTTCATGTCATTGTTATCATGCCTTAGCTTTCATGTTAATTTTTCTTTATTGATTGGTATGTTTCTCGTTTATATTTGTTTCGTCGTAATTTTTCCTTTCATTTAGTTTAGCAAAAAATGTTTAATTGTTGTCCAATGTTTATCAGTTATGTAGTACAAAAAAAAAAGGTTTAATATAAATTATGGATTGGTAAGTTAGGAATTCTTTTCTTTTAGAGACAAATAATAAATAGAAAAATTATAGTCACTTTAAGTCGACCTTTAAATAATAAAATGAGACGAGCCTCGCCAAACAAAATACACAATTGCGGGGCCCTCAAATTAGTTGTTATAAAACTTAGACTTGGAAGGACCATTTAGTGAATTTCATGGTCCTTTCCCGGAGTTAATAAAGACGATAGACTGTTTAGGCACGACTTGTAAGTAAATTATTTTCCTAAATACGGGTGCACATTTATGTGACCCAAATCTTACTCTCGGCAAAACTGAAATACATTAAAGTCACAGGCGTACTGGTTACGGTGTGATTCAAAATGTGTTTTCGTGACGTCGCAATTCTTCTAAAAAATAAAAGCGGAGCATTAAAAATACATAGTTAAAATATATAAAAGAATCAGATAGAAACAAAAATTGCAATTGAGCGACCGTGCTAAAACCACGGAATCCGGGAGTGCCTAACACCTTCTCCCGGGTTAACAGAATTCCTTATCCAGGTTTCTAGTTTCGCAGACTGTATTACAGAGTCATAAATTTCCTCGGTTCGGGATTAAACCGGTGACTTGGAACACCATTATTTTTCCAAGTGGCGACTATGAATTTAATAAATTGATCCCGTCTCGATTGTCCTTTAATTGGAAAAAACTCCCTTGTGCCCTCGCGTGCGCGTAAAAAGGAGGTGTGACAGCTCTGGCGACTCTGCTGGGGACTATGACCTCTGAACTTCGGTTCAGGGTCTAAGAATTCGAGCTCGGTTAAATTGTTGTTTTGTCTATATCTGATTTTACTATATGTTTAATTAACGTGCTACATGTCTACCGCTTTGATACTAGTTGCACTGTATATACAAACTGTTATATGTTTACCGCTTTGATATTACGTGAACTGTATATAAAACTGTGCCGCAAACCCTTCACTTCTCACCCCCGGGATGTGCTCACTGGTTGAGACTCCTTATTCTGTTAGTGTCATAACCCGAAATAATAAAGAGGCTCGGAAAGTTTCTAAGCCGTCTGGCCTTTTGGTTCCCGGAAAGGAGCTCCTTCCTCAGCCCGAGTTGTCCGCTTGGGTACACAGTCTAGAACACATACCCAGGTTTTGAACTTAGAATAACGTGACTTCATGCCGGATCCCTAGTAGGAAACGCTTATTTGCATCACGTTACATTTGACTTAGGGGACTCAACACAGGGGTTGGGTCCGTCTAGGACAGGTGACCCAGTAATCAAAGACCGAGCATATTATGTATGGCATTTATTTATCATGTATTATTATGATGATTGGTTAAATTCCTGAAAAAAAAAATAGAATTTTGGAATGGAAAAATATCAAAAATATTGACGAAATGCTGTCGAAAATTTGAAAATTTGAAAAATAGGAAGAACAATTTTGTTGAAATAATTGGTCATAAAATAATCTAACCGAACTACGCAGGTTTGATTCTCGCCATTAGGTGAGATACGTAGGCAACCCTCATCGGGTTCAACCACCCCTTTAAAAAATCAAATTTTTTTTTTTTTTTTTTGTTTAATTTTGTCAATAAAATCAAAGTGACGCTGTTTTTGAAAATAGCCGAATGTTCCGAAAGGACACCGGAAGGTTGTTTTTTGCAAAAATGGCCACTTTGAATTATTTTTAATAATTTGCGGGCACAACCTTGAAATATTCCTTGTGGAAATATTGCAAGGCCATAGCCGCAAAATCAAGTCCGGGTTCACACCCTTTTTGCAAAAATAACCAAAAATGTCAAAACTTTTATTTTGTTATAAATAAGTCGGATAATGCTATTCTTGCTTAAAATAAGCCGAATGTCCCTTAAAAGGACGTCGGAGGGCCGTTTTTGCAAAAATAGCCACTTTGAGTCATTTGTAAATAATTTTGGACACAGCCTGGAAATATTCCCTCGCGGAAATGCGAAAGGATGTATCCGCAAAAAAAAAAAAAAAAAAAAAAATCAAGTTTTGAGTCATCACTCAACTTCACAAAAATAACCATTTTATCAAATAAGCCATTATATGGCCGGAGTTTTGCTGAAATAGCCACATTTTTGCATTTTTACTTCCTCAATCTTGTGTTCGCCTGTGTCGGTGCTGAACGACGCCCCATAGGCCCCAAGATAAAAATTTTGAATTTGCATCTTCTTAAATAAAATTTTGCAAAAAGAGCCACTTTGCCTAAATAAGCCATTACATGGCCAATTTATGAAAAATAGTCTTGTGTTGGTTTATGGTGATGCCGAACGATGCCCCATGAGCCACAAGATAAAAAAAATTCAAGTTTATCTTTCTTAAATAAATTTTGCAAAAATAGTCATTTTGTCAAATAAGCCATTATGTGGCCAATTTTGTAAAAATAGTCACAATTGACGTAAAAAATCTCTCAATCTTTTGTTGGCCTATGGCGATGCCGAACGATGCCCCATGAAAAAAAAAAAAAAAAAAAAAAAAAATTCAAGTTTATCTTTCTTAAATAAATTTTGCAAAAAATAGTCATTTTGTCAAATAAGCCATTATGTGGCCAATTTTGTAAAAATAGTCACAATTGACATAAAAAATTTCTCAATCTTTTGTTGGCCTATGGCGATGCCGAACGATGCCCCATGAGCCCCAGGATGAGAAAATTTTCAAGTTTACTTTCTTAAGTAAAAATTTTGCAAAAATAGCCATTTTGCCAAATAAGCCATTACATGGCCAATTTTGTAGAAATAGTCATAATTGACGTTAAAACTATTCTGATTCTTGTAGAAATCTCTGGCACAAGGCGTGAAAGTTTTTTTTTATGAGAGTTTGTAGTTGGAGTGAGCTTTTACAATTTTTTCTTCAAAGAAATCAAAAAAATCAAAATCAAATAAATATCTCTTTACTTCTTGCATTAATTTGCAAGAACTACGCTCGGTCTGATTCATGCGGGGTCATGATACGTAGGCAATCCACATAGGATTCGACCATTTCCATAACCAAAAAAAAAATGAAAAAAAAACAAAAGAAAAAAAAAAGGGAAAAATGAAAAAAAACCACAAAAAGGAAAAAAGAAAAGAAAATTGTAGAAAAACAAAGGAAATCAATAAGCGGAATACCTTAACGCTAACCCGGTGGTTTCGTTTTGTTAATCCAGAAAGTTGAGGTGGTTGGTTGTGGTAAATTGGAAAACAAGATTCAAGGAAAATGATAACCGACATCGGAGTTGTTACAAGTGCTCAAGAGACTCAGGGTCAGAAAGTTCAACAAGGGTCTGTTGTGGTTGAGGAAAATAGAACAGTGAAACAACAAATGACCAAAATGCGTCAAGCATGGTCCAATGGCCAGGGGACAACTTTCTCATGAGTCACGATTTGCTATACAGCAAGAACAGTACCACTCCCACGACCTTCCTGCAAACATTGAGAAGCCTACCCGAAAGAAGGTACAGGAAGAAATAACCCAAAGATTGAAAAGCTTAGAACAGCGGTTGAAAAACACGCACGGGTTGGCAAGTCAAAAGAGTGTTGCTTTCAAAGATCTATGCTTGTTTCCCGATGTCCACTTGCCACCTGGTTTCAAGATTCCCAAATTTGAAAAGTACGATGGACATGGACATCCCATAGCCCATTTGAAAAGGTATTGCAATCAACTAAGAAGTCTGGGAAGAAATGAAGAATTGTTAATAGCTTACTTTGGGGAAAGCCTTACAGGAGTAGCCTCTGAATGGTTTTGGGATCAAGATGCATCTCGCTGGCACGTCTGGAACGACATGGCACAGGCCTTTGTCAAACAATTCCAATACAACATTGACATTGCCCCGGACCGCATTTTCCTTTCAAATCTGAAGAAGAAATCAAGTGAAAGTTTCAGGGAATATGCCCTTAAATGGAGAGAGCAAGCGGCTCGTGCTGAGCCACCCATGGATGACCATGAGTTAATCATTGTCTTCCTTCGGGCTCAAGAGCCGGATTATTTTCAGAACATGATGTCTGCGGTTGGTCAATCCTTCTTGGATGTAGTCAAAATGGGAGAAATGGTAGAGAACGGTCTCGAGACAGGCAGAATTATAAGTCAAGCGGCTCTCAAGGCTGCAGCTCAGGCTGTCCAATTTGAATCTAGTGACACGAATGAGAGGGATGAAGAAGTCATGATGATATCAGGGTCAAGAAAAGGTTCCAGAAGAGTACCTCGACGGTATGCGATGTCTCGACAAGTTTTCCATAATTCCCCTGAGCATTACTATCCACCTCCGAACCCACCATACCCAGTTGGTCCACCCCAGTATGTTATTCAGCCATCAAATCATCCAAGAAAGCGAGCACGAGCATCACAAAATCTCTATCAACCTCTGCAAAATTTCCAAATACCTTATAACCCACTTCCAAACCAAGGGTATAGAAGGGAACCGAAGTTGAAGGAACATTTCACACCAATAGGAGTTTCCTATGAAAGCTTATTTGAGAAGTTAAAGCAACAGGACATGATTGCACCCATCCCTCCAAATCATGTAGACCCACGTGCAAGGAGCTTTGACCCATCTAAAAGGTGTGAATACCATTCCCATGCCCAGGGGCACAATATGGAAAGTTGTCGGGATTTGAAAAGAGAAATAGAAAGGATGATCCAAGAAAGGTTGATTGTGATTCATAACAGTGACACCCAGAATATCGTGCTGAATCCGTTACCTGCACCTGATGATACACACTTTCTGGCGGTGATGCCTGGTGGCACAGAATATGAGAATCCACTCGGGAATTTGCCGACTGAAATGAGAGAAGGCCCTAGTGGTTCTGATAATCAAATTCGTGGCTAAATGTCAGGCTTATCAATTGGAGAGTCATTTGTGGTGGCTTATTTTGTTGTCATTTCTATTTGTCCGAGTTATTTCAGAATGGTAATCCGAATGTTTGTCTTGTGGCTCAAGCATTTTTATCTTTGTATTTTTCTTTTGATCATAGTGTCTCATCTAAAGGGGTCTAGGTTCGTTCTAAGGGTTGTAACCCCAGTTTTGTTTTTTGGTTGTTCGAGTCGGTGTTTTATCGGTTAATGCAATGACCTATTTTATATTATTTCTAGACATTTTTTGTTATTTAGTCCTCTCCTTCCCATAGTTCTTTTTCTGCTAGCTCTAGTGACATGACGTGCGTGCATAGTTCTGGCCCGATCTTAAAAGTTAATCACAAAACCATTGGGAGGTGATCGAGATATTTAAATGAAGTAAGAACGGTTTGAGATTATTCGAAACCCGACTCATGAGAAACTGGGGCAAGTAAAAGAAAACCGTAAAGGCAAGCTGCCAAAATTGACATGGGGTCGTTCATAATAATGAAAATGAGAGTGTTGCCCAACAGTGCTTTAAAGATATGACGAACATTAATTGTGTTGTTTACACTTGGCATGTTTTGAAGATTGGAATGACGAAGGCATTTTGTTCTGCTATCCAAACACTTTATCCATCGTCAACCCTTCGAGCCTTATTTTGATTTCTTTCATACCCCTCCTTCGGAATCGGTACCAAAATTAGAAACACAAATGGGGAAGATAAAGAAAGAAAAAGAGGAAAAGAAAACAACGAAAACAACCAAAAAGAAAAAAAAAAGAATGAAAAATGAAAAGGAAAAACTAGAAAAACAAGGAATTGGGAACTACGTTTGACCTGATTCCTCAAAGAGGATACGTAGGCGCTTCACAGCTCGGTCATAGTGTAAACAAAGAAATAAAAATCCCCAAGCTAGAAACTGGGGCAACAAAAGTTGTGTTTATAAAGGAAGATGTAGACTCCGAAGGTTGTAATTTTGAACCCATTTTGTTTTGTTTCGAGCCTTTAATACCATTTCTTTCTAGCCTTATCCAAATCCACATTACGGTCCAAAGAAAGACCTTTTGACCAATCTTTAAAAGAGGCCAAGTCGGGCAAATGAGAGAAGTCTTATCAGAACATAACACTCTGATTCCCATCGGAAAAGACTCGGATCTGCAGCAGAAGAAATATGAGAGAATCTTAGCAGTAGCACCACCAATCCCCAGCGAAAAAGTAACACAAATGAGAGAGTCTTAGCGGTGAAAACCTTCACAGGCACCATAAGGCGATGAAAGCTGAGAGAAAACAGAAATGAGAGAGGCTTGTTAGTGAAAACCCCTCGGGCACTACAAGTCGAACGAAGGTTGGAAATGAGATAGGAAAACCCCAGGAGAAGATTACAAAAGGCGGTTTAACGACGGAGGATAGGCTATATGTGCGTGTCATGTCCATTAGAGTTGGTATCCACGTTTGATAGGGTTATTTTATAATTTTTCTTTTTAGAGAGTCATCCTTGTTTTTGTTTTATTCTGTTTCCTTTTATCTTTCTCCTTTCATAAAAAATTCCCCAATAGAGTATGTTTGTAAGAAATGACTTCAAAATTTTCCATCAGCTTTCCAATTATGCAAGACGGAATTTGATTGGTACACCCAAGTGGTATAAGTGAGGAGGGATTAAGCGCAAAGCCGGTGTCCAGAAGGATATTCCCCAGCAATAGGAAATCGACAAAGGGGTGGATCGGTGTGAAAAAGATATCTCCATGAAGGTTAATGACCTCGAGGCCAAGGCCAATGAGACTCAAAGGTCGGGAAATGCACATTCCTTAGATATGCCGCCAAAGAAGGGGAGATATCCCCGGCAGAAAGGTATTTTCAGTGACAAGGGTGAATAAAGAAAATGGTTCACCAGTAAAACATGCAAGGTCTTCACGAAGGGTCACTATTATAGGAATTCGGGTGGTTAGTGGAAAACCACGTGGAAAGGTTCACGAATAAAGAGTCGTCAAGGAAGGCGGGGAAGCAAGAAAGGAGATATCCCCAGCAGAAAGGTATTTTCAGTGACAAGGGTGAATAAAGAAAATGGTTCACCAATAAAACATGCAAGGTCTTCACGAAGGGTCACTATTATAGGAATTCGGGTGGTCAGTGAAAAACCACGTGGAAAGGTTCTCGAATAAAGAGTCGTCAAGGAAGGCGGGGAAGCAAGAAAGGAGAAAACTATCCCCAGCATGAATATCATCAAATGATAACATCCCCGGCAGGGTCCGACAATGAAACGCAGAGCAGGGAAAGAAGAGGAGAACCATCCCCAGAAGGAGCACCACAACCAGCCACCACATTTTAAAACTAACCAATTTTTCTTTGATTTGAAACAGGAAGAAGAGGGGTTGTTGGCAGAAAAGCATGCCACGAAGAAGATTCTCAAACTGGGGGAGAAAATTTTCTCCCGTTGCGAAAATTTTCTCGAAACCAAATACCTGGTTGGGGAAAGAAGCCAGATAACGCGAGGAAATGATCTTTGAACCCAATTATCCCCAGCAGTTTTGAAAGAAAGAAAACAACAAGTTGTGATAGAGGATATTATACCCCCAGCAGACAAGACAAAACGAGGAAGCTTGCGTTCAGAAAGGCAAGAAGTCGGTATCATCCCCAACAGTTCTCGAAAAATGAAACACTGATTTCAAAGGAGGTTTGGAAAGAGGAAAAAGGAAAATGGGTCCCCCGAGAGGACAATCCTCAGCTAATGACATTTCAATCCGTCGCGATCCCGGGAGAGAATAAAAGGTTTTGAAGGAAGTAGAAAAGGAGGAAATAGAGAAGATTTTCCCAGCAGCATCATCCCCAGCAGGTAAGTAAACAATTCCAAAGATATCCCCATCAGTCAAGGGAGAAATAACACGACCTAGGAGGAAAGCAATTCCGAAACAAGGTAATTTAGAAGAAAGGATGGGATGTAGTTAGTGAGTTGATGTTGAAGTCGGGGAGCCCGCCTGAAGAATAGAGTGGCGATTTAGTTTTGAGTTGTAGTTGAAGTCAGGGAGCCCGCCTGAAGAATGGAGTGGCGATTTAGTTTTGAGTTGTAGTTGAAGTCAGGGATGCCCGCCTAAAGAATGGAATGACGATTTTAGTTTTGAAGATGTAGTTGAAGTCAGGAAGCCCGCCTGATGAATGGAGTGGCGATTTAGTTTTGAAGATGTAGTTGAAGTCAGGAAGCCCGCCTGAAGAATGGAGTGGCGATTTAGTTTTGAAGATGTAGTTGAAGTCAGGAAGCCCGCCTGAAGAATGGAGTGGCGATTTATTTTAAAGTTGTAGTTGAAGTCAGGGATGCCCGCCTGAAGAATGGAGTGGCGATTTAGTTTTAAAGTTGTAGTTGAAGTCAGGGATGCCCGCCTGAAGAATGGAGTGGCGATTTAGTTTTGAAGATGTAGTTGAAGTCAGGAAGCCCGCCTGAAGAATGGAGTGGCGATTTAGTTTTTGAAGTTATAGTTAAAGATAATTTAATAGGAAGTGAAAAACAACAATTAGAGGTTTTAGATGAAAGCAACAAGAAGAAGGAAGCAACAATTGGAAGATTTCAAGTAAGGCATCAATTTAGACCTAGTCGGAGGAATTATCTCCCAGCGTCAAAATCTTAGTCTGATGAATTTTTCACCTAAGACGTCAAAATCTTAGTCTGATGAATTTTTCTCCTAAGACATCAAAATCTTAGTCTGATGAATCTTTCTCCTAAGATATCAAAATCTCAGTCTGATGAATCTTTCTCCTAAGATCACAACAATTTAGACCTAGTCTGAGGAATTATCTCCTAGCGTCGAAATCTTAGTCCGATGAATCTTTCTCCTAAGATATCAAAATCTTAGTCTGATGAATCTTTCTCCTAAGATATCAAAATCTTAGTCTGATGAATCTTTCTCCTAAGATCACAATGATTTAGACCTAGTCTGAAGAATTATCTCCTAGCGTCGAAATCTTAGTCTGAGGAATCTTTCTCCTAAGATATCAAAATTCTAGTCAGATGAAGTTTTTCTCCTGAGATGGTAATCATTCGATCAATACATTTCAAGTTTTGGTAATCAGGTGCCCGCCTTGAAGAATGGAATGGTGATTTATGATCAGAGTTTGTCGTTAAAGTCAGGAGCCCGCCAGAAAAGCAGAACGGCGTCTCAGTTTTCAAGATTTGATAAGGATAGTGAACAATCGAAAGTGACAGAGTGTAACGGAAATCCCCAGCATGAACCAGAAGGAAGGCAACAAGGATCAGAAAAGATAGATTCAAGACTTCGAAGGATAATAGTTCGAAGATCACAAGTAAGGGAATTCACTTCGGAGTGCAATGCAAGTTAGCAACAAAAGAAGCTTGCGACCAGAATGCGAGTCAACAGTCCGAGATGATCAATAGAAGTCAGTCACAATGAAAAAAAAGGGCAAATAGTTAATCCAAGTGTGGAAGTTGATGAAAGATGTGGTGTGCTCAAGACATGGCCGAGGTAACAAGCACTGCATACCTGGTCTTGATCCGAAAAGCAGCACCTACAACTAGCAAGTATCAAGGTTCAAATTTAGAGTCTGCATGAAGCACCAACCAATACTCAAGATCAAGCTTCAGAAGACTTATAGATAGGAATCTTGTAACTAGTAGCTGATAGGTTTAGTTAGTCCTTCTCATGCTTTGATTTTCGATGTAATAGCAGGACCACGGACCGGAACTTCGATGGAACGGAACCTCGACGGAACGACACCTCGACTGGCTCTCCACCTCGGTATACCCCTTCCTCACTCACTTTCGAACTACACGTGGCCTGATTCCTTTATAGCCAAGGATATGTAGGCAGCTCAGATACAAAGGCTCGGTCACATTCCTCTTCTTTTAGTTTAGTCCCTCCCAATAAGGGTCAGGTCAAAAAGACTGAATGGAATACTGGATGAACGCTGGATAAGCTGGGTGGCAAGGCTTGTAAACGCGTGATTTTTGACCCTCCCCGAGATTTTTATATTTTTTAGCGTAAAATATTTAGTTTAGTTTTAATATAGCTATTTTAGCTAAATTTGACTCTTTTACTTTATTTTTACCTTAAAATGAAAAATAACAAAAATATGGTTTTATTAATGTTTCGTAGTTATTTTAAACTTGAAAAATATAAAAATAGTACTTTATATTTTTATCTTTTTATAAAAACGAAAATAATAAAAAATAGTTTCATTAATATTTTGTAGTTATTTTAAACTTGAAAAATATAAAAAAAAATAGTTTTATTTTAATTATGAGTATTATAGTTATTTTGATTACCTAGGATTAATTAAATAACACCATTCTCGGTTCCGGGCGAAGAATAATATTCGGGTTCAAACTACCCGGTTTTATAATTTTCGTATCTAGCCCGTAATAATCCGAGTCCACTACACTAAGGGGGACAATACATAATGGGATGTGGGAATAATAAGAAAAGGACAAAGCAAAAAAAAGACACTTAAGTTAGTATTAAAAAAATCTCCTCATGTTCTCCTCCATTTCGAATGGTGCTGATGCCATCCTCAACTTGCTCGTATAGCCTCAAGCCATCCAAAAGATATTGCTTGGGCATGCTTGCAATTTAAAAATAGCCTTTGAGGTGATTGCATGGTCTCTGCAGATTCCCATGGATATATGTGTCCATATGTTGGTGTGATATTAAATAACTCTAAAGTAGTGAAATAATTTAATATCCATCACCTTCTTTTGAGATCAATTGTCTCCAAGACCTCACAACTTTGTCCCTTGCTGTCCAATGCTTGCAAATCCCATGTGAATGCACTTCCTCACGTGAATCTCCAACCATGGTCCAATTTTGCAGCCTTTCTCGATGAAAACAATACGACTACTTAAAAAAGAGAAAGGCAAAAACGTTAGAGAGGAGAGCACTATTGAGGGAGCTGTGATTTTTTTTTTTTAGCAAAGTAACTGAAGAGAACATAGGATTTTTTGATTCATCTGGACGAAAATAACAGAGAGAAGAACGCTCACTGCCATCCTGGTCTCCCTCACGCCCAAGTGATATCCGGTCACCTTCATCCTCATCCAAACGACCATCCCATGTCGCGTCATTTTTCTTCTCCTCCGTCAAAACCACGTCGTCACCTTCACGTGAACCTCCAGCCATAAACGACGACCCCACCAGCCTTACGCCATGAACGACTGACAGCCTCACATCGTCTCCATCTTTGCTACTTGTGGCGCAACAGACGACGACCCATTTGTCTTCTTCTTCACGAACCGGTCAAGTGACAGCTCCTCCAAACCAGCCACATCCAAGTTAGCATAAAGCGTGGAGCTTGAATCTGTGTTGAGTCGAGGTTTCCGTTGCCAGCGAGTTCCGAGTTCGCCGAGGTCGATGTCGGAGTTTCTTTGGCCGAAAGTTCCAGTTGTTTGAGCTTGTTCGTTGCTCCTGTGGTCGTTCTTTCCCGGTTTTTGTTACTAGGTATGCTAATATTCACTCATTCTCTTGCTTTGAGTCCATGAACAAAAATGTTGATTGTTTGTGCTGTAACCATTTATGACTTTATAAATTCAGCCTTTTAGCTATAAAATTTGTCTGAAAGAACTTGTTAAATCTGTAAGCTTTGTTGTAGCGTATTGTTCATGTCATTGTTATCATGCCTTAGCTTTCATGTTAATTTTTCTTTATTGATTGGTATGTTTCTCGTTTATATTTGTTTCGTCGTAATTTTTCCTTTCATTTAGTTTAGCAAAAAATGTTTAATTGTTGTCCAATGTTTATCAGTTATGTAGTACAAAAAAAAAAGGTTTAATATAAATTATGGATTGGTAAGTTAGGAATTCTTTTCTTTTAGAGACAAATAATAAATAGAAAAATTATAGTCACTTTAAGTCGACCTTTAAATAATAAAATGAGACGAGCCTCGCCAAACAAAATACACAATTGCGGGGCCCTCAAATTAGTTGTTATAAAACTTAGACTTGGAAGGACCATTTAGTGAATTTCATGGTCCTTTCCCGGAGTTAATAAAGACGATAGACTGTTTAGGCACGACTTGTAAGTAAATTATTTTCCTAAATACGGGTGCACATTTATGTGACCCAAATCTTACTCTCGGCAAAACTGAAATACATTAAAGTCACAGGCGTACTGGTTACGGTGTGATTCAAAATGTGTTTTCGTGACGTCGCAATTCTTCTAAAAAATAAAAGCGGAGCATTAAAAATACATAGTTAAAATATATAAAAGAATCAGATAGAAACAAAAGAACGATAGTGGAGCGACCGTGCTAAAACCACGGAATCGGGAGTGCCTAACACCTTCTCCCGGGTTAACAGAGTTCCTTATCCGGACCTCTGCTTCGCAGACATTTTAAGAGTCAAAATTCCTCGGATTCGGGATTAACCGGTGACTTGGAACACCATTATCATTTCCAAGTGGCGACTCTGCACTTAAGAATGCACCCAAGGCTTCGTTATTCCTAATCCCGCCTTTACGCCTAAAGTTATAGATTCCTCCAATAACCTAGGTGTGGTGTTGTCCAACAATATACCTAAATATGCACTCTTTTCCAAGCTATTCACACTAAATAGGCACAGCTAATCGGGAGCTCTATCAATTAACTACAACAAGAACGAAGTTGAACAAATAGAAATCTAGCTAACAATTTGTAATCACATAAACGAGAAGTTCATCACCCAATAAGTTCCATCAAAATCTTAGATAAGAAATTAGCTACTCATGATCAAAGAAACAAGAATAATAATTGAATTCATATAAAAGAATTAATATAAAAGAAAGAAATAAGTTGAGAGAGTTCTCTCTTACTAATATTCTTGCAAAAGTAGGTAATAATACAATGCTTGCCTCTCTTGGGCGAAATCTAGGTTTATATAGAGTGTTTAGGTCTTAAAAATTGAGTTTGTACAAAATTAGCCTTAAAATTTTCGGCACCTTCCGCGGTTCGTTCGCGTCGCGAGTGAACCGCGAACAGAGAAGGTCTCTGAATCTTGTAATGTTCCGCGAGCATGTTTTTCCGCGGTTCATCCGCGGTCGCGAGTGAACCGCGGATGAACAGTAATCCGGAATCTTACTTCAATTTTTCAAGCCAACTTCACTTTAACTTTTCACTTGGCCTTTTCATCATCTTGTGACTTCAAAATAGCTCCTTTTAGTATCCAATGGTTCATGTGTACCTATAACACACCAATAAACACTAATAAAAGCATTTTGTCATCATAAAGAATATCAATTCAACAATAAAGTGTGATTATTTAGGGCATAAATATAGTCAAATTCACCTATTATCAGGGTGCACCGGTCTTATTTGTGAAGAAGAAGGATGGCACAATGAGGATGTGCATTGACTAAAGAGAGTTGAACAAGGTGACTGTGAAGAACAAGTATCCTCTACCTCGGATAGATGATTTATTTGACCAGTTACAGGGGGCCAAAGTGTTTTCTAAAATTTATCTTCGTTCAGGCTATCATCAGTTGAAGATTAGAGATTCGGATATTATGAAGACTACATTCAAGACCAGATACGGGCATTATGAGTTTCTGGTTATGTCTTTTGGGCTGACTAATGCCCCAGTCGCGTTCATGCAATTGATAAACAATGTGTTTCATCCATATCTGGATTCATTTGTGATTGTGTTTATTGATGACATCCTGGTATATTCGTGTAGCCAGAAGGAGCACGCACAACACTTGAGGGTGGTATTGCCGAGGTTGAGAGAGGAGAAGTTTTATGTTAAGTTCTCCAAATGTGAATTTTGGCTAGAGTCCGTGGCTTTTATGGGGCACGTGGTGTCTAGTAATGGTATTTGGGTTGATCAAAAGAAGATAGAGGCGGTGTAGTGTTGGTCTAGACCGACCTCAGCTACTGAGATCCGTAGTTTCCACGGGTTGGCAGGGTATTATCGCTGGTTTGTAGAGGGATTTTCTTCTATTGCATCGCCTTTGACCAGGTTTACTCAGAAGGGCGCACCGTTTATGTGGTCGGAGGAGTGTGAGGAGAGCTTTTAGAAGCTAAAGACGACCTTGACTATGGCTCCAGTGTTAGTACTACCATCAATTTCAGGTTCTTATACTGTGTATTGTGATACCTCGAGAGTTGGGATTGGATGTGTGCTGATACAAGAGGGTAGAGTTATTGCTTACGCTTTTTGTCAGTTGAAGCCAAATAAGAAAAACTATCCTGTGCACGATTTGGAGTTAGCATCAATAGTCAATGTGTTAAAGATCTGGAGGCACTATTTGTATGGCATTTCTTGTGAGGTGTATACTGATCATCGCAGCCTTCATCATCTATTCAAACAGAAGGATCTTAATTTGAGGCAGCGGAGGTGGCTTGAGTTGCTTAAGGATTATGATATCACCATATTGTATCATCCTGGGAAGGACAATGTTGTGGCCGATGTGTTGAGCCGGAAGTCAGCTAGTATGGGTAGCTTGGTGTATATTCCAGTTGGGGAGAGACCCTTTGCAGCTGATGTCCAGGCGTTGGCCAATCGGATAGCGAGGTTGGATATTTCAGAGTCGAGTCGGGTGATGGCTTGTGTGGTATCTCGGTCTTCCTTGTATGACCGCATTCGAGAGAGTCAATATGATGATCCATATTTGCTTGTCCTTAAGGACAGAGTTTAGTATGATGATGCTAGGGATATGACCATTGATGGTGACAGTGTGTTAAGGATGCAGGGTCGGATTTGTGTGCCTAATGTGGATGGGCTTCGGGAGTTGATAATGGAGGAGGCCCACATCTTGCGGTATTCCATTCATCTAGGTGCCGCGAAGATGTATTAGGACTTGAGGCAGCATTACTGGTGGCGAAGAATAAGGAAGTATATTGTGAGTCATGTAGCTCGGTGCCTCAACTGTCAGCAGGTCAAGTATGAGCATCAGAGGCCCGGTGGTGTGTTCCAACGCATGAAGAGTCCTGAGTGGAAATGGGAAAGTACTATAGACTTAGTGAGTGGTCTCTCCCGGACAGCGAGGAAGTTCGATTCGATTTCGGTAATTGTGGATCGGCTGACCAAGTTCGTGCACTTCATTCCTGTATGTACTACCTATTATTCGGAGCGATTAACAGAGATTTTCATCTGGTAGATTGTGCGATTTCACGGGGTCCCAGTTTACAATATATCATATAGGGGTACTCAGTTCGCTTCTCAGTTCTAGAGGACTTTTCAGTGAGAGTTGGGTTCATAGGTAGAGCTGAGCATAACATTTCATCCTCAAATGGACGTGCAATCCGAGCGTACCATTCAGATATTGGAGGACATGTTGCGTGCTCTACCCCACGCTCATACCTGGCGTGCAAGTCACCACAATACAACATTATGATGTGCAAATATGGGGTTTCAAACCCTCAAGATATCATTTACAAGTATTACTCACCTCGAACCGGTGAAATTCCTTGCTCACGATGCCTTTTCCCCTCAATTGGACTCCACGCACGTCGAATCTAACCAAAATCAGAGCGAATACATTACAATATGCCAAGGGAACAATACCCAATCGAAAACAATCGAAATATAGCAAAATTGTCAAAACTAACAAAACCCGAGCCTCGGGCCCGCTTCTCGAAAAGTTATGAAACTCACATTACCGAATTCTTCGCCTCTCCACGAGTCCATACATACTAAGAACTCCCAAACCCGAGATCAAATGACCTATCAAAATCCCAATTTGGAATATCAAAAACTCAAGCACTAGCCTTAATTTTTAACCTTTAATTCCTTGGGTTTTCAGTGTTAGTCCATGTTTATACACAATAATATCATAATCTAAGTCCAAAAATCCATATATGATGAAGACTCTCGAAACCCTATTCGAAATCGCCCAAAAATCGCCTTAGTCCGAAGTCCAAAAATGTTTGCTCTTTAAAAATTCGCGAAAAAGACTTAACTTATTATTCTGCCCAGATGTCCGCTTCTGCGGTTCGAACACCGCACCCGCGGTTACCGCTTTTGCGTCCAAACCACCGCTTCTACAGTTCAACTTAAAAGGTCCAAGACCGCTTCTGCGGCTAAGTATCCGCGCCTGCGGACCCGCTTTAGCGGCCAGGATTCCGCTTCTGCGGAACCTACCCTGAGCACCATTTCCGCTTCTGCGCTCTGATAAGTTTGTATTTTACCAACTTATCTTGTTTTCAAACCTATATTTTTGATATGTTTAAGTGATAAAATCGTGTATTTAATGCCATTTACTTCTATTTTATATGTTGTATGTGATTTAGAAGTAATAGTGAAGAAATCAAGTGAAAACCAGTCGAAAAGAAGCTAAAATGGAAAAATGAAGTCTGCCCAGTATTTACTCTATGCGATCGCAATGAATGAATGCGATCACATAGGCCAAGACACTTAATTCTATGCGAACGCATTGTACACTATGCGATCACATAGTGTAAATGTGGGTTGGTCAGCTGCTGGTCATTAACTTTATGCGAACGCAATACTTTGTATGCGATCGCATAGTTTGAGATATTATACCTATGCGATCGCAATTGATGCTGTGCGATCGCATTGTTGTAAGACTTATACCTATGCGATCACATAGGCCTTTTGTGCGTTCGCATAGTGTATTATTTGGGCCAGTTTTGGGCAATTTCGACATTTCACATATTTTTTACCCCAAATCAGTTTTATACTCGTCCCAGTAGATTTTTTAGGTATCTTTGGCTTATTTTCAGTTCTTAGAACTAGAGAGAACATTTTTGGAAGCTAGGGTTCTTGCACACACTCTTTGGTCTTGAAGAATTTAAGCTTGTGGTTAAGGTTTTCTTATCCATTTATGTTTATTTCTTCAGTTCCTTGCTTTGTATTGAATATTTGAGTGTGTAGTGTTTATTTTCAACACTTGAATCTTGTTTATGAGAATATTCATATTTAAAGTGTGGGTTAAATACCTTATTGTGCTTATGTATTGAATGATTTTTCTATTATATGAATTGAGTTATTGTTACTTTAATTATTCTTGTTCTTTAATGTTTCCAAAGAGAATAGCTAACTCTAGGACTCGCCCATTTAATTTGAATTAATTTTGGAAAGATAATTCGGAATTGGGAAAGATCAATTAACAATAACTTGAGGCGTTAACTCTCATTTTATAGATTCGACTTAGTGATAGGATTGAACTACTTGTAGCCTAACGGGTGTGCTAAATCTTCTAATTGTGATTAGGGATAATTCAATTAGGAAGTCTTGTTAGCCTTCAGAATAAGCTAATTAAGAATTATTATCCATGGTTAATTAACATAAACTCGCTCGTATTTGTGAAATCATGAAATACATTGGATCGTTACTTGAATGCAATTCCCGATGCAACCATATTTGTAGCCTTGATCATTTTACTTGCTTTCCAGGTTAG
Source organism: Nicotiana noctiflora (assembly GCA_032618575.1). NCBI lineage: Eukaryota > Viridiplantae > Streptophyta > Magnoliopsida > Solanales > Solanaceae > Nicotiana > Nicotiana noctiflora. The sequence continues at coordinate 75,455 of JASVEL010001884.1, read as the reverse complement.
TTTACATTTCCGCATCTAGATATAAAACTATTTTAAACCAACATTCTTAGTGTTTGGCACTGCGCAACTAGCGATAATTTTCTTACATTCCTAATCGCCTACACATTGTTCTCTGTGGGATTCGACCCCGACTCATAGTTGGGTAAATTATATTGCTGCGACCGTATCTATTGCTTTTTAGCGGTGGATTTCGACGTCATCAAAATTGGCACCGTTGCCGGGGAACAATTTGGCGTAATTTAGGTTGTTTGAGAAATAAGCGAAAGTGCTTTGATCCAAACTTGTGAATATTTGTGTAATTATTTTTCTTACCTTGGGTCTATTTTTCTTGTTTATTTTCTTAATTTTGAAAAATGGCATCGTACAATAAAAATTGGTCGGATGGTAGTTGTTCATACTTTGATGATCCTTGTCCTTATTGTGGAGGACCGCACTCGTGGCAAAATTGTTTAAATTCTCCCGGGGGTGGATTATGCGCACAATTCCAAACCCATGAGTGGAGTATTTGTGACAAGTGTGGTGGCTAAAATGGTCATTGGGATTATTGTGCATATTTGTCCTTCTCTTCCCAAGCCCTTACTATGATGGTTCAACTTGTTTTAAAGAAACCAAGTGAAAACCAGTCGCAATAGCTCATATATATATATATATATATATATATATATATATATATATATATATATATATATATATATATGAACTATATTCGATACGGTATTACCTAATACACTTATACTTAGTGCATAGTATAGCGTAAGTATATATATATATATATATATATATATATATATATATATATATATACATACGCCACCGCTTCGTAGTACTATTCATCCCTTGTATTACAAAAGTATTAACTACTTACATTTATATTAGTTACATAGTAAATACAAAAGTAATTTTTAATTTCGACCATATAGAGACCAACTTTGGTCGCTAATTGAAAATGAATTAGCGACTAAAGTTGGTCACTAACTGTACATGAATTTAATTTAGTGACCAAATTTGGTCACAAAATTTGAATCAGATTTATTTATATTTTATATAATATTTAAATTAATAATAAAAATTATTAAATGTTAGAACTGGGTCCATCGTGGCGACCAACGTTGGTCTCTATTTTTTTAAGCGACCAACTTTGGTCGCTAAATTTTGAATTATATTATTTATATTTTATAAATTTTTAAAATAAATATATATTTATTAAAATATTATAACTCAGTCCCATCTTAGCGACCAATATTGGTCACTATCAACTTATCCTTCACTTACAGACCAACTTTGGTCGCATATTTTAAATTATATATATTTATATTTTATAAGTTTTATAAAATAATAATAAATTTATTAAAAAAAATAATGTGGGTCCCGCTTTAGCGACCAACATTGGTCGCTAATCTCAGTATATCTTTGACCAAGCAAGTCTAACCAATCCAGTCAATAGTTTAACTAAATTTGCGGCCAAATAGCGACCAACTTTGGTCGCTAAAATATTTTAATTTTTTTTTTTATTATTTTTGGCAGTTTGGCGACCAACTTTGGTCGCTTTTCTTGACAGACCAAATTTGGTCGCTAATCTTTGGTCGCTTTTTACTGTAATTCTAGTAGTGTTTATAGAAAGTGTATAAACACCCCTTATACACTATTGTATACACGGTTGATACACTATTCACATGTATTTCGTGAATTTCTCGCATTTTTTTTTCTTCTTCTTCTTCTCATTCTTGTTATACACCTTGCATAGAGTATCATAAATATTTTATTACTGTGATTATACATCTTTATACACTTTTATAAAACTATATACCATAATGTACCTCTTTGTATAAAAATGTATAAAATTATACAAAAGTGTATAAGCATCTATGATGAACCTTTTGTACGATTTTCACTTGCAATTCTTATATAAAACTAGTAAAATCCAACGAATAACTTCAAACTTTGTATACAACCTACTTAGCCTATTTCTAATAAGTACCCACTCAAAATTTCTCACAGAATCATAAGTGAAATTTAAGAAGATTTACATTAAACGAGATGGGATTTTAGGGTTCTTGCGTTTGATTATGCGTTTTGTAGTTGTGATATGTATGTATAAACTCGAGGAAAAAAAGAATAAAAACTTACGTATATTTCACACCTAAAGATACACAAACAAGAAAAAAGAAAAAAATAATTCGGAGAAATATTGATTATGGGAGAAGGCATGAATGAGTGTTGACTAAGTGTCTTGATCAATGATTACAATAAAAATATGGAACTGATTTTTATTTTCATTTTTTGTTAATTAAACTAAATATTTATGAGTGAAAAATGAGTAGAGAACTACAATATGTTATGTAGGTGATGAAGAAAAAGATGAGGTTGTTATAGTTAGAGAGAATGGTAAAAGAAAAACATATTTGGCTGCATATTTATAAACTTATAACTTCACTAAAATAGCACAAGGTCCACTTATGAAGTGGATTATTGTGTAATTTTGTCCTTAAAAAATAGGGGGTTTGACATAGTTACCTACAAAAATAAAATTATTTATCCTTGTCTACCCATTTTTTTGTACTCATAAACTAATTATATTTCCTACCCATAGCAAGTTTTGTGGGAAATTTTCTCTTTATTCTCCAATTCTTTTTATTTCTATTCTTTTCTCCTTTCCTTTTTCTTTTCTCCTTTTCTTTTTTCACGTTTTCTTCTTATTTCTTTTTTCCTATTCTAATATCATTTTACTTTTTTTTTTAATATTTCTTTTCTCTGCATAATCTAATTTTATTTACTAATTTCACTATTTTTTATTATTCTTTTTTATATACATTATTACTAGAAAAAAAATCAAATTCTGTACCAATTAAATATAGCCAATACAACCAAAAAATATTAACTAACATTTGATATCAGTATAGTATATAGTTATACCAACATGGTATACAATTGTACGCAAAGAGTTAAAAAAATTTAATTCAATTATTAAACTGAAATAATATCAATTATCAATCAAAATTTTAAAAAATTCTAAAAGAATCTAATTGTAAGAGTATAGCATTACATTATATAGCAAACTATAATTGAATTTTATTTTTGCATTTTCAATTTTCTGCTCAAGCTAGGTAAAAGCTTAAAATAAATTAAAAGGGAAAAGACAAGTGAATATACGGGTAATAAGTATATTATTGTTGTATATTGTATACAATTACAACATATTATTTTAATATCTTACATATTATTACAATATACCATAAGAATATATTTGTATACTATAATGGTATAATGTTGTAGTATAACTATATACTCATATAGTATATTAGTATACTGTATTGGTATACTGTTATGTAATAGTGTTCTTCGATTATTATTGTAGTTGTGTTCTTCTTCGATTTTCAACTCAAAATTTCGATCTCAATCACCTTAAATCAGCTCTAAGTCTCGACTAAACTGACTCAAAATTAAAAAAAATTCAAGATAGTATACCATTCTACTGTTACTAAAGAAAAATCAAATGGTATACCAATTAAATGTAGCCAATACAACAAAAAATGTTTCAGGAGCATATATGATATAAGCATAGTATATAGCTATACCAAAAGAATATATAATTGTACGCAAAGAGTATATTTTTTTAATTCAATTATTAAACTGAAATAATATCTGTTGTCATATAATTTTATTAACTCAATGAGAGCTTATGCAATCCATAATACCTCCATGGAATTCCATTAAATAGTTCATTTAGAAAATATTTGAACACAACATCTAATTAAGTAATCATATATTTTTAGGTGATTAGTATGAGGATCATGCGTGAGATTGAATAAAAATCTCATATACAGAAATTCCAAAAACTATCGAACTTAATGAGATTGAGAATTTTGAGAAGAAACTATTGAAACCGTAATTTTTTTAATAGATTTGTTTCTAGCTTTATTTTTCTGAAATATATGAAAAAAAAAGGATAGAAAAAGTTGATAAGAGACAATAGCAAGGATATAATCCAACTAGAGAAAGAGAAAAGAAAAATATAGAGAAAAAGTGCAAGGCAACTTTTAACTGCATAGTTGCCATAAAAGAATAAATAAGAAAACTGGATACACGGATAAATAGTTTTGGCTAACTAGGTGTATAATGTAATAATTTTGAGAGTAGGTAAAAGTAGGTAATTAATTTATCTTTAGTAGGTATATAGCATAATTTACTCTAAAAAATAACTGACCGACACGTGTTCATCAAATATTATTAAAATAATAATAAAAAAAACCGAAGGCGCGAAATAATTTGAGACTTTTCAAAACAGACGCGGGAAACAGGTATTTTTCCCGATTTTGGATGAGTGGTAGATATTCACGGTGATATGACACATGCCTGCATTTTCAACATCTTGTAAGTTTCCTTAATGCTTCATCTTTGATTTGCTCAAATTTGTTTTTTTTTCCTTAAATATCCATTGATTGATTGATAATTTGTTTAGAATTGGTGAATCCTTTGTCAAGTAAAATGAACAAATGTTTAATTCCTCTCTCTCCCCCCCTCCCCTTCCTTTTTTCTTATGTTTTTTCTTGTTAAGTAACCTCCTCGTGAAAAATTATTTGATTAGTTAATTATCGTACTACGTTCAGTTGATACAAAATGTATACGCCCGTATATGCTTGATGAAATGCCAACTAGAGTATAATCTACAGGGCAATTATCTTTATTGTGTAGTGTATGATACGGGCAGGGGCGGATGTAGGGTAATTGAAACTAGGTTCATATGAACCTAGTAGCTTTAGCTTAGATTCGGTATATATGCTCAAATATCCACTAAAACAGTATAAATAATATATTTCAAACATTGTGCTATGATAGAATTCGTACTCGAACCCATAAAGTTTAAATACTAGATCTGCCTATGGATATGAGTGCATGTTGGAATTTGGTGACACAGCTTAAAGAAGAAGAGCTTGCAGAGTTTTCTCTATATGTCATGGAGATCTAGTTTATTAAAATGGTTTGCGTTTAACTTTCTTTGTGAAGGAATTTAAAAGCGGAGGAAACGTTGTTCTCCGGCAGAAGCTTTGTACCAAAGGTGATTTCTACTTTCCCTAGAAAATTTGGAACTTGTGCAGCTTGGTTTTCATTGAAGCCTAGCTTGGATTTGAGTTTACCTTTTAAGCCTTTGAGACTAATTCATATGGAGAACAAAGAGCACAGCAGTTCCAGAGGTGCCTTAATTGTTTTAGAAGGTCTGGACCGCTGTGGAAAGACATCGCAATCTGGCAGACTGTACAAATACTTGGATGAGCAGGGACATTCTGTTGAGTCGTGGAGATTTCCTGACAGAAATACAGGCGTGGGGCAAATGATTTCTTCTTATCTTGCTAATGAGTCGCAGTTGGATGACCATGCAATACATCTTCTCTTCAGTGCTAATCGTTGGGAGAAGAGGTTTGTTCTAATTCACATAGCCTGACTTGTGTTGCCGATTTGTAGTCTGTATATTGTGATGCCCAATGTCTCTGATACACAACGATCACCTGTCTGCCGGAATTTAATACTTGGTCATATCATCTGTCAGAAATAGTTAGGCTTGTCATTTATCATTTGAATTAGTCCTTCTTCTGAAGAACCTTTCTATTTTAGCTATATGTGGAGATGAAATTGTTAAGATGGTTTATTTTTTATCAACCAACTGGCTAGCCAGCATATATACCCCCCAAATTTGATATGCTGGCTAGTCATTGCTGAACTGATGGTTTGAATGCTGAGACTTCTTTTATGCTTTTGGAAATACATGACTCACTCAATCTGGCTGTATATTAGTTGGTATTTCTCATATTGTCAGCTAGTCAAGTATTAGAAACTGATTTTCAAGAAAACATGTTAGGAATGCATTATCTTTTGCTAATAATACCCAGTTTCTTCCTTGCTATCTTCAAACTGATAAAGAAGACCTTTCCTTGTGGACCAAGAAAATGAAAATAACATTGTAGAATGGATGGAAAGGAATCAAGTGGTGTAGACTTTCTACTCTACCAGTTTGAATAATTCATGACAAGCTGTCTGTCTATGATTGTAATTTGCCAGGAAATGGGAGGATAATTTAGTTTGTCAATCTAAATATAAGAAAGCATGAAACTTATTTTGTGGTCTTCAATTAATAACAGTGCTTAATAATAAACTTAAAAGAGGAACTAGTTCGGATGTGCAAACATTTTCATATGCCTTTTTTCCTTGATTAGCTCAAAGATAGTAATTCAGGTAACATGGTTGGAAGTTCCACCGAAATGCATAAGCAAATGATAAAAATCATTTCTGTTCCATTTGTATTTTTGTTCTCAAGCAAAGGTGTTGATGAAAATAGAGATGTATAATGGCACTAGTTGAATTCCGCTTTTAAAATCCTTAAATACCATTGTCATTTAACTGAGAGTTTTAACTTGGTTGGGCTGCAAACATTTTTCATTCCAGGTCAGGTAGTATATTTGAGAATTTGCAGTGAGTTGGCTCATAATCTTTGTAGAATTTAACATTCTTTAGCCTGGTGCTTCCGGAAAGTTTTAAATTTCTGTCATGGAACTGCAGATCGTTAATGGAGGACAAGCTGAAGAGTGGAACTACTCTCATTGTTGACCGCTATTCTTATTCTGGGGTGGCATTTTCATCTTCCAAGGGACTAGATATTGGATGGTGTAAGGTAAATTCATATCTCTACTTCATTGATGTTGCAATTTCATCTCCGAGCAAGTTTAATACTGAGATCTTCCACTGCAGGCTCCTGAAATAGGATTGTTAGCTCCAGATCTGGTTGTATACCTCGACATATCACCTGAGGTAGTTTTGATTTATTTATTTTCTTTTTACTTGTCTAAAGTTAGAGATATTGTCAATGCCATTTCCTACTTTGAAGTCTATCTTTGAACTAATAGTGGATTTTATACCTGTTATTGAGGATGAGCTGTAATATTTCCTTTATATATTTTTCAGGTTTCTTATTGATACGGTTGACAGTTAACTATTCTTAATCAGCAATATTTTTTTGAGTATGAAAATTTCCTTTTCTTTGTTGTTAATATGACTATATTTATGATTTGATTTTGTAATAACTAGCAAGCTGCTGAAAGAGGAGGTTATGGGGGTGAAAGATATGAGCAGCTTGAGTTTCAGGAAAAGGTCGCCAGATCTTATTTGGCTCTTCGTGATTCCTCGTGGAAGGTGACTTTTTGATATCCTTTTGTGTATGGAAATAGAAATGTTGTTTACTTGTTTATGTATACAACTACTCTTATAACACAATAGGTGGTAGCAGTAACTTTGGAGGTAGTTCGGATTTTTTACAATCATCTTTTTTTATCAAATATAGCATGCCTATGGTAACTAGTCAAAAACATATAAAACTCTTAGGGATCATTTGGTAGGAGGTGTAACAATAGTGCTAAATAGAGTGTATTAGTAATGTTGAGATTCTTTCTTATCCTCTATTTGGTTTGGTATATTAAAGCATTGCATAATTTTAAAAAAAATGGGTATTCATAAAAGTACCCTCCACAATTTTTAACTATAGCTATAAAGTTTAACTACATAGATAACAGAATAATAAATTCATACAACAATGAAAAAGAATGAATACACATAAATTTGATACTATGCTATTTAGTGGAGAAAGAACTGTACCCAACTTGTGAAATAGGGGTAGAAAGAGCAAACTAACAAACCATTTCAGAAGGATGCGCTAGGAATGAAATTAACCATAACTCAGAACTAAATTTTACAAAATATCTCAAATATTAGTTATTGAATATAGAAACACACCCCCAACAGATAAAGAAACCAGTAGTTGGTGCCTTCACTCCATGAGTCGTCCAAAAGGGAAAAAAATAGAGCAAAATCACTGAAAATCCTTTTACCAGTGAACATGTGACTTTGATCTCTGAAGAGGAAAAAGAAGATAATTTGGCTTAAATCACATGTGCTTTTCCATGGCCAAAGCGTATAAAGAGAAGTCTCTTTGCTAAAAGTACGGGAAAGTATTTAAGATAGGTTTTTAGGGATTACAGGGGGGCAATTAGGTCTTTAACCATGTTTATGCAAGTATTAAAAACCTTAGCATTACTAATGTCATAGTTTACTATGCATTACTTATACCTAGGACAATACGAAGTACGATGTATAACTAATACTTGTATTAGTTATAAATAGGTTTAAAAAATGTACCAAACAAGGTATTTGTAATGCTTGCATTATTTCTTGTAATACCTCCTACCAAACAACCCCTTATTAGTATCTGACATTGATTAAATGCTACTGATATTCCTGTTTTGTCTTCTCTGAATACACAAATTCACTGTATTCATGAACCAAACAACAGGTGATCAGGTTTTGATCCAAAGCATTAGAGATAGCTTTGCCTTGCTAATGTTGTTTCTGTGTTTTATTGCAGGTTATAGATGCAACCCTTCCAGTTGTAGATATAGAGAAAAAGCTCAGAGAAGTTGTTCTTGACTGTATGATGGCATGCCAGAAAGGGAAACCGTTGTCTCAGTTATGGCCATCGCAGGTCAAGTGTACAGAATGTCAGCATGAATGATATCTGCAACTTCTTTATTACAGTATCTTGGAGTTACAATTTGCTGTATATTTTATCTTCTACAAGTCCTTGGAAGTGTGAAATTGCTCCATGTTTAGAGGTCCCTGATATCTGCTTGCTGCGATCTTAAGGGGCAAGAATTTGATTGCAGTGAAGAGTGGGGTAAAGGATGAGTCCTATATACCAATACCATCTCTGGATTGTACTTGAGTGTCTGGAATACATGTTTCTGTTTCGGCTCAATTCTCAGACTGACTGTTTTGTTGAATCAAATTTGACCGTTTTGATAGATCTAGGTAGGCTGAGACAGAAAATGTTGCCTGTATTTAGGTGGTGCTGGTACCTGAAAATGGCACTTCTCTAGTTTCCTCTGTATCCAAAAGCTGCCTGCTTTAGCTTCAGGTTACTTTTGGTAACACAAATAAATTAAAAAAGGTACTTGTGAGCTAATTTTTGTATCATTATATATACTCATTTGGTTTGGGATCCCTGAATTTACGTGTAGTTTCACACGAGCAAATTTTTTATATGAATTATGTATCTAATAGGGAGAATGCTTGTATTAACTATAACGTTACTAACGTTTTGTGTTATTATTTTGAAATCAACAGCTCGCTAGAATTTTTTTGGTGAGTGGCGAAAAAGAGAATATGACTACAAAATTGTTCTCTATTTCCAAACATAGGGATTTACCGTAAAAATTTTCAGTAGCCTCATATATGAAATAGATTATGCGTGTAAGTAATTGTCAGTAATCTTTTTGGTACTTAATTTACCTGTATGTGGAACAAAATATGTTATTCTATAGTATAAATGCAGGGCCCTGGAAAACAATTTGGCTATTGCACAACTCCAAACACAGCCAACCACATGCAGAAAATGCATGCAACTGCTTTTGATTCATTATAATATCAACTTCTACTAACATGTTCTTATTTTTGCTATTTACACCAACTTTCTTACATCAAAATTGGAAAATATTATACTGTGTCATATTCGACGGTTCTTAACCAACAATGCAATTACAATGACTAGTTTATAAGTTCAATGTCTTTGGCCTAAGGCCATTACCACCTGATTTTTTTCTTGATTTTCCTCTGCGAAACAAAGTTATCCTCTGAAAAACCTTCAGTAACCTAGTAGCATATCGTCGTTGGGAAGACAAATTCACAGAACCAATGCAACTAGTCACTTGTCCAACGGGGTTATTCCTCTTCTTGCTTGCTGTTCTTCCTTCTAAACCGTATGGTTCATAATCTGCAGAAACTGGTTCAACTTTCTTGGAAATGGTTTCTGTTTGCTTAGAAATGTGCTGTAGTTGAAGTGTTTTTTTCAAGGATATTAATTCGTGTTCAAGATTTTGGATTCTGAAGCTAGTGGATTCATATTCCTTATTTGAGAATTCAGACTTTTGAACTGCTGAATCTTTTAACAAGAAGCCTAGTGGTTTGCTTCCGCCTTCTTCACTTCCCTCCATATATGGACTCTCTACCAAATTCTGGCTTTTGGAATTTGCATATATCGTACTCGAGAGGCTTCCTGAGTAGTCTCCACAATGAGTATATCGGAACGAGTCTGAACATTCTTTGAAAGCTTGTTGTGTGTTTAGTTGCTGAACAAACAGCGCTTGGACAATAAGTCTCAGCGGCATCAATTCATTTTGAACTGCTTCAATGCACACTTGTTGTGAAAGTTTCTGGCAATTGAGGTATTTGCACACCAATGCTTTCTCCTCTTGTGACATATCAGGATGTGCCTGGATAGAACAGAAATTGTTTCTTTGTTGAGCAAATATTATTGAACAGTAATCATATTGGTCGCCTGAATTTTGGGACCACTACTTCAAGTGTTAATGATTGAGTTCTAGATATCTTTAAAACACCAAATACACTGTTTGAAATTGACAATTGAAGATGAAATAGAGGTAGAAAACTTACCATGAGAAAAGTGGTTAAAGCTCTATAGAGATGATCATGCGTTTGTCTGCTGGACAATGGAACAGTTTGAATGAGTTCCAGGAATGTTTTGGCACTCCATTTTGGATCAGTGGCTATCTTTGTTAGATATGCATCCCAAAGTTGAGCAACGACGTAATTTCTTGGTGAAGGTGTATGAGGTAACTCCATTCCCAAGGTTACATGATATTTTGAAAATATGCTCTTCATTATTGTTAACTCAATGCACGAAGAAATGGAGTCGTTGTCGTTGTCGTTGTCGCTTTCTGGAAGGAGAAAATCTTCCACTTGAGCCAAGTATAGTAGACAGGCAATCTGATCTAACAACTTTTCTCTACTTTCAATTCTTAAACCTAGTTGAACTGATCTTGAAAGCAAAGCAAAGTAAAATCCAACGGGTATTACTTTACTAGCCTTCTCTCCCATTGGCAGCAAGTCAAGAATTCCCTCAAGGATTTTTGAAACTTTTTCATTTTTCTCATTTTTACAAAGTACCCATTTGTTTGCATAGAAAAGTACTATTGGGCTTACATATTTTTCCTTCATTCCTTGTCTTCTCAGAGACGATATTATCCTCTTAAAAAATGGAAATGCCAAAGCAATAACATCTTTAATCCATAATTCTTGGCTGAGAATTTCCTTCACTCTCTCGTCCCTCCAATGCTCATTAGCCAAGGCCTCTAATGTAACAACCGGATGGTCTCTTCTCCTTTCGGGGTCAAGAATTTCCATACAAGCCATAAAGGCAAGTGATTCGATGCAACGACTAACAATCAGCAGCTCCTCAGACAAAGGAAGCAATAATTGGCATTTTTGGAGGACTATCAGAGTATCGTCCCAGCTTTGTAGTACTACCTGATTTAAATATATGTCGAAACGTTCACAAAGATTGCCACAGCTGTATTCTTCTGTCATTTCCAGGAATTCTGCTGCACATCTTAGTGCTGCAACGTTGAAAGGATCGACCAACGTGGACGATCCATAGATGAAAAGCGCCATCATTTCAAATGTCTCCTCTCCTCCTGGGAAATTTACTGGTAATTCGACCTCATTTGATTCATTCAATTGTCTTCTGAAGTATCCACTCTTTGAAAACAAAGGGTGCTGCAACATATATAACCAAATATTAACCAACAAAATGAGCTAATTCATAATATTACATGTTGACAACTGGTACTTTCTTCCTAGCAGTGACAAAAAACAATAGGTGTTCTTCCCATCTATCCAGCCATAGGTTGATAGAGTTACCAGATATCTATTGCTGGTGAGAGGTAGTAGGTATCGCGTGGAATTAGTCGAGGTGCATGCAAGCTATGTTGCGCACTCTCCAAAATGCGGCCGCACCACCCGTGTTGGATCCTCCGAAAATACACTACTTTTGGAGGATCCAACACGCGTTCAGAGACATTTTCCAAGGGTCCGAGCAACATAGCACGCTAGCTGACCCGGACGCCATCATTATCGGGAAAACAAGTGGTAGTTTCTTGGAGCTTCATGCTAAATGATTTTATTTTGTCATTTATAAGATGTTGAGAGAAGGGCCGGCTTGGCTCAGCGGTAAGCTTGCTTGCCGTGGTGTGTCAGGTCGCGGGTTCGAATCAGCCTCTCTGCAAAGCAGGGGAAGACTGCCTAGAGTATTCCCTTCCCCAGACACCCACGAAGTGGGTATTGAACTGGGTCGGCCCTTTATTTATAAGATGTTGAGAGATCTCACCTTATGCAAGTTAAAGGTTCTATCACCTATCCGAACTCGAATAGTGACAGGCAAGCCAGTTTCTTGACTCCTGAAATAACATTTAATTTCATTCTAAGTTAATAGATAAACAAACTATAATGGAAAAGTAGAAAAGGGAGTGTTGAAATTCGTTACCATGAAATGATCTTGATCTTAAGGAGGGCACCAACATTAGGAGATGAAAGTGGACTAGAAAGAACTGAAAAGTCTGAAGAATTGCCCATTCAGTAATGAGAACTAACCAATAAGACTTGAGTGGAAGTGAGTGTTTTTAATGGCAGATGGAGTTAATGCATGAAATCTAGTCAAAGATAGAAACATTTGTTTCTGAAAGGAAGCATAAATGTTGGAAAATCCAAGCTCAATTATCAAAAATATAGTATAAAAGGGTAGAGTGTTTCTAGAATCCAGAAATCCTGTAAAGCAAAAACCAGAGTGGAAAAATACATTAAAAAGTGCAGACTTCTTATGGATTTACTGATATTTGTGCACAACTAAGATCCCTATTGCCACAGCCCAAATCAGGATTTAAAGTTTATGAGTTATTAAATTGCTATAGAACCCATAGCTTGTTTTATCGACTAAACAACAATAACAACAAGCCAGTAAAAATCTCCCAAATTGAGGTTTGGTAAGGCTAGTGTGTACGCAGACTTTATCCTTAACCCGACGGGCAGAGAGGTTTCCGATAGACACTCGGCACACGAAGACGGACATAAAATAAAAAGAGACAATGCATCATTAACGTCAACATAAACCATAGAAATAGTAACATAAACATAAAAACCAAAAAATAGATGACATGCAATAACAATAACCAATAATTAAGGCCCGAGCTATGAAATATAGAAAGGAGTGTGGACTCAATATTAACCACAAGCCATCTAAGATCAAGTATGAAGTATGAAAAGCTCGATTATCCCTAGCCTACAACCCTAATGCTTGACCTCCAGACCTTCCTATCAATGGTCATGTCCTCGGAAATCGACAGTCGTGCCATGTCCAGCCTGATCACCTCTCCCGAATACTTCTTAGGCCTCCCTCTACCTCTTTGTTTACCCACCATAATCAACCTCTCACACCTCCTCACAGCGCATCAAGGATTTTCCCCCGCACGTGCCTGAACCATACGAGTCTCACTTCCCGCATCTTGTTATCCATAGGGGCCACACGCCCACACCCACCTTCTCCTTCTCCTGAATACCTTCATTCTTAATCTTATTCATCCTAGTATGCCCGCACATCCACTTTAACATCCTTATCTCTGCTACCTTCATCGTATGGTTATGGGATTTTTTAACCGGCCAACACTCTGCCCCATACAACATGGCCCGTCTAACCACAACTTTATAAAACTTACCTTTGAGTTTCAGTGGCACTTTCTTGTTATACAAGACTCAAGATGCTAGCCTCCATTTCATCCAGCCCGCCCTTATACGGTGAGTAAGGTCCTCATCAATCTCTCCATCCCCCTGAATAACCGACCCAAGGCACTTGAAACTTTCTTGTTATATTGACTAACTCGTAGTATTACTCTCTATTTCAAAATTGAAACTATTTCCTTATTAGTCTGTTCCAAAAAAATTGACATCTTTCGATAAAATATTTACACCCACACAAATGCTATGGCAAGTTTCAGACCATAAGTTTCAAAACTTTTAGAACCACATAAATCCTATGACTTACTTAAGACCATAAATCTCAAAAGTCTTTCATTCTTTATTAACGTTTGTGTGAAGTCAAACTAAGACAATCTTTTTTGAAACGAGGGGGGTAATACATATTTAGTGAATTTTATAATATAAATACAAGGTCTAAGCAAAAACTACTAGATTTATCCAAACATGCACTTATTGCTCTAGTTCCGCCTCTAACTATAATAGTAAAGGGTAGTCCCGTACATAAGGCATCCTGTGTTTACCCATGGTCAAGGATAGGGCTACACCCGAAGGGCTGATGTGGACAAGCTACCATATTGCATACATTAATAGTTGTTTTCACATTGCAAACCCGTGACCTATATGTCGTACTGATACTATTCACTATAGTAGTTTTTATTAGGGATGTTCATGGTTCTTGGATCGATTTTTCCCCGAAAAGAAACTAAATCAAGTAAGTCGGATTTTCAAATATTAGAACCAAACCAAACTAATTAAGTTATTTTTTTCTCGAATTAGTTTATGTCGGGTTTTGTCGTTTTTTTCCGGTTATTTGTCGATTTTTTTTTAAATATAAGATATACACTACCAAACACATATTCCGACTACCAAATTTTCAACGTAACACTATCAAATCGATTGCCCTTTGAGAAATCTATTATTTACCAAGATATATTGATGATTAAATCAAATAGTGATGAATAATTTAAAGATTCGATTAAAAATATATTATTATTAACACGAAATGGATTCTTATACTTAACGACACAAAACTACCAATCAAACTAGAATGTAAAGGTAAAGAACTATACTAAAAGTGCAAACTATTAACATTTACCATAAAAAATTTAAAACCTTGTATAAAAATATACATATATATTGGTGTAATAATAAATTTGAAATAACTACTCCTATAGTCATTTTGGTTCGGATATTTTCTTATTAAAACAAAAACAAACCAAATTTGATCGATTTTTAAAATTCAAAATCAAACAAAAAAGTATCAGTTTTTTTGACCAATTTAGTATGATTTCGATTTGATTTGATTTTTGGATTTTTTATGAACACCCTTAATTTTTATATTTTAGTCAAAGTCACAAGTGAGACTCAAAAAACCTCCTAATTTTAAGGCTTCAAAGACGTTCGAGGTTGAAGTTCTTGGCTTTTGGACTGCATGCACACGTGCATTAGCCTCCCTTATTGGAAGAATTGAAGAATGCTGTATTCTCCCATGATATGAAAATCGAGTTTATGAAACATTCAAGAATTTTATACGTCGCTTTGTGTAGAAAAATTGTATGATATTCAATATTCAAGATTCCCAATGAAACTTTCTAAATATTACTATACTATACTAACTTTTGAAACTCAAAATGTACACCTTTATAGTAGTATTTTGTTTTGAAGAGATTTATTGACTTTTCATCCGGAATTTACTCTTAAGGTTCACATATTTAGACCCAAGTATTTTCAATAAAATCCAAGCTTGCTCCCATTTGGTTATTGATTTTGGCTGTATTTTTAAATAAAAGGTAAAATTGAAAATATTGTTTGAGAAAAGTTTTTAACTGTATTTTCTTCCACTCACAAAATTTTAACTTTTTTTCAATAAAATAAATGTCCAAACATAACTTTGGCTATTTTACAAAACAGTTAAAAAAACTCTTTTTAAAAAAAAATTCGATGAAATCTATGTTCAAACGCTAGCTTAAACTCTTTGTTTTTTTACTAGTCTTTGCCTAAGTATTAAGAATATGGCGTAACTTAATCTTGTTTTTGTTGCTAACTATTCCTATGAAATTATGCTTAAGCAGATTAAGATATTTTAGTTAAGAAAAGATTGACAATTCTAACCTAGAGAAATGCACGAAGAAGAAGAACTAATGGGGGAAATTCGAGTGTATTGGGAAAGACAAAAGGTGGAAAATTGAAGCCAAACCATAATAAGATGAAAAACTTTAAAAAAGAAAAAGAAAAAAAAAAGGATAATTAGCTGAATTGAGGAAGAAGTTTTGAGAGTGCTTTTTGTAGTAACATACACGATGAGGCAATACCCAAGACGGCACGGCTTCTAAAATAAAATACTCGTTGCTTTTGTTTGAAGGATTTGCTTTGCTTACTACCAACATCTCTCTTAATCCCAATGACAACTTTTATCCCTTTTTCCTTTTTGTTTAATGTATAAGTGTACGCTCACAAGTTTGTCTCGACTTGGATACATTATTTTTAAGTTACCGTGACACATGAGTGGACTGCTCAACTAATATACTGGACTGCTCAACTAATATACACGAGTGAAATCCTCAACTATGAGTGTATGACTTAAATCAAATATAGGCAAATAACATATAAATGCAGAAGCAGATCGATGATTTAAACTCTATAAATTCAATATTTACATACATAGCATTGAACTTGTTATATTCTTAAAGCATATCAATCGTTTATTGCAATTGTAGTAAAAAGCAAAAAATTTCGTCGAAAATAATGGATTTAGATGTACCCGATATTCCTAAGTGAAAATTTAGTGAAGTCTACCAATGTGTTAGAATGTCCGAATGAGTTACATATATCACTGCACATTTACTCAACACATAGCATAATGATAAACGACTCATTACATTGTGACATTTTTTCATATTCTCAAAATAGCATCTGTTGCTCCATCCATGTATTCGCAAAGAGCTCGTCGTTGTCTCTCCATCCATATATAGGATCTGGTGAAGTCAGAATAGAAGATCACTCATCTTAAAGTGGGTTTACCACTTAGATACTTTCAAAGTTATTATTTTTAAAATATTACATCTTATATATATCTTTTACACTTTATAACCAAATATCTAATTATAGTTGCATTCTACATTTAAGTCACCATATATGCTAAATAATATTTTTCTCTCTCCTTTTTAGTCTTTTCTCTCACATAATCACCGTAAAATTGATTAGCCACGTTCTGTCTATCTTTTTGCATACACTTTGCTTTTTCTCCCTCAACCCACGATTCATACCTCTTCTCCCACCCATTCTCCTCCATTATCACCCCATTACAATCCGGGTGCTATAAGGGGGAGGGGAAGAGGGATAGTAAATGATCATGCTCAACTGAGTCTCACAAAATGACTATGCGGGCGTTGCAAATATAATCTGAGTATTATAGCCCAGAGTCGAACCACAGAGAATTAACCCACCAATTACCACTGTCGGATTTACTCAATTCACACCACCTGTTTTTCCTAACTTTCTGATTCACAATTGTTGATTTCTTAACAACTACTACTGAAAGTAATGAATAACGAAAATTAACTAAGCTTGATGTGTAAACAATATAAAGAAGGTCTAAGGCAATAATTTCCCCCGTTAGTCTTTTCCTTGGTTGTCTATTTCTTATAATTATGATTTAGCTATCTCTAACAATCATGAACTCTCCGTCTATCATAATTCTTTCTCAAATAATTATAATAATCTACTAGACGCACTTTCTCAAGCTACGCTAGCTAATTTCACAATACAGTTCACTTAGATTGCACCCGAGATTTCGTTATCTCTAACCCAATCCCTAAACCCGCGGTTATGACTCTCGTCTATACTCCGGGAGTGATGTTACTCATACAATTACCTAAATATACACTCTCTCTCAAGAAGATACACAATAAATATGAACGGATAATTGAGGGCCCTTTTAACTATTCCACAATCAAAATTTAGATGAACAATTAGAGATTAACAACCAAATCTAATATATTGATAAAACAACCAAGTAATTCCCAATGGGTTCCATCAAAATCTTAGATTAAGATTTTTAGCTACTCATGACAATGGGTAAATCAAAAACTAAAAGATTCATAATCATGAGGTTCAAGAAAATAAAGATATTTTGGGTGATCTCTCACAATTGTTTTTCTTGCCAAAGTACTCTCTAATAAGGTTACATGCCTCCTTTGGGTGAGTTCTAGTATTTAAATAAGGTTTTAGGCTAAGAATTCCGAAATTGCACTTCAGTCGTTGAAATTTCCGTCGCCTGCCGCGGTCCTACTGCGCCCACACTGGGACCGCGGCCAAAAGGCATCTCTGAATCTCCCCTGACAGCTCATCGCGGGCCTACCGCGCCCACGCT
Organism: Nicotiana noctiflora; assembly: GCA_032618575.1. Taxonomy (NCBI): domain Eukaryota; kingdom Viridiplantae; phylum Streptophyta; class Magnoliopsida; order Solanales; family Solanaceae; genus Nicotiana; species Nicotiana noctiflora. The sequence goes on along the minus strand of JASVEL010001884.1, from coordinate 57,439 downwards.
GGGACCGTGACAATTCACCTCCAGGCCTCGTTTGTGTGTTTCAAATGGTTCACTTGGCGACTTTGATGCGATTGGCTCTTTTTCTTCCATAAATGATACAAAATCACTCCACAACCTTCTTCAAATGTATGTAACATGAAAAATATGAAAAACACTAATAAGAGCATTTTTCTATCACTTTTACAATAAAAATTATACAAGAAAGTGGTTCTTTTGGAGCTTAATCATAGTTCAATTCACCTATTATCAACATCCCACACTTAAAGTTTTGCTCGTCCTCGAGCAATTTTAAACCATACTTCTATGCCTAATCGCTCAACGAATTACCCAATTTATGTCACACCTGGCATTATGAAAGAATAACCTAAGCAGTGTAACTGCCATACCTCAGATGCAAACTCTAATGCCATGTCACACCTGTACACTCTAATTACTCTAACAGAGGTAAAAACTTACTATTTCTTCTTGAGTCACATGCCCTTACATTATTGATTTGAGAGAAGTTACACATGTATAAAATCAAGCACAAAGAACTTAGATAGAAAGAATTCACTCGCTCTCAACAAAGAATATTTATATGCCACACATATACACCATAAGCTCGCCCTTAGTGTAATACTCTACTAATCGAGTTCATTCAATCTTGGATCAATTAGGACTTTAATTGGTTATAATATAGGCTACAAGATGGGTATGATACATTTAGATATAAGAGTGAATACACCTCCCTAAGCACTTTATTACATATATTTTTAACTTTTAAGCCTATAATTATGTCAACCCAAACGACACCTTCACATAAATTTATATTACCCCCTACTTCTTTAAGCACTTACATCAAGAGCCACCACTTATCAAGGATTTTTTTCTTCTTTTTTTTCCAAACATTGCACCTTTCTCCTTATTCAATTAGTTCCAGTCAAAAGCCAAACCAACCACTCCACACTTTAACTTTTACAAAGTTCATAATATTCAAGTGCTCATAAGAGGTGAAAAGGTTCAAATAGATGGTTAATTCAAATAAATGGGTAAGACTTATAATGTGGTTGCCAAAGAAACATAATTACAGGCTCAAAGGGGTTAACTAAGATTCATAATAATTTGGTGGGTAAAATATGTCTATATGGCTCAACAAGAAATGCCTATATCACTTTCAAGACTAAATAAAACTACTATTTCGCTTTGCAAATACACCGGAAAGTTCTAGGTATCACATGCAAGCATAGAATGTAGGTAATTCTAACTCACACTTGGCAAGTAACTCATTCCGAACTAGTTCGTCAACACACTCACATGAGCATTCAATCAAGACAAGGTGTACACAATTAAGGCACACTTTATGACTCTACATATGAGCCTAGACTCGCACTCTCAAGTTCATTTAGTTGTTAGCAGGTGTATACATCAAAAGGGCGGATTCTTTCCCTTACCCCTTCTAATCAAAGAGAGTCTTCAGAATCTTAAAAAAAAAATCTACCTAACCCGATTCAAGAAAAAGCCCTCGGAAAAGAACCGTGATCAAAAGAAAAACTAAGGGGGAATCGCTATACTACCTAAAAAGAAAAATAAAATAAAAACAATTATCTACGTGGACTACTTCCCTCAAGAGTACTGTCCAAGTAGTCCGTCCTTAGGAAGAGTCCTTTAACCTATATTTTTTTATTTTAATTTTTTTTAACAACTGACTTTAACCCTCAAGAGACCCGTCGGCAAGTGTCCGTCGTTGGGCCAAGTCAGTTATATATAGGGTGATACAACATTCTAGCTATAAAATTACAACATGCTTAATATATACAATAAAACACATACAACAACAAGTCTCTCACCCCACACTTAAATTTATGACATGTCCCCATGTCATACAAAATAAAAGCAGTAGGGTAAGAAAATTTTCCTGAGTATCACTCGGAGTCGGAGACTGTACTGGGGTCCACATGACAAGCTCGACTTAGTGCACGGAACCACGCCATCTTGCGGTTCTTAGACCTGGCATGGCGTTGTGACATAGCATCCATCCTCACATGGTGGCCATCCACCGAGGTGCGAAGGTCTTCGAGCTCCTCATCCACTGAATGTAGCATAGGTCGGGTGGATTGTGACCTAGAGAGTCCGGATCCAGTGTAGGGTCACCGAGAAGATCCGGATCCATCATATGACCTCCTAGAGGGTGCCATTGGTCCTGGTGCATCTTCCTCATCGTCAATATCTATGGTTGTGGGAACATATCTGCCCACCTTGATCCTAGACGTTCTGAAGGGTATCTTTGCGGGCAATGTGCCATTAGTAGGCAGAGTGGGCACGCCCTTGAGTAGACACAGTCGAGTCACCAATGAGGGGAAATAAAACCTCTTAGAATGCAACGAACATCTGAGGATCATTTCATCACCAATAAGTTGCGCCGCGTCAAAGTCACACTTGGTGACAAAACACCATACCAGTAGAGCCCTTAGGTGATTGACATCAATGGAGTTGCTTGTAGGCAGGAAGCGATTGCAAATGATATTAAACAAGCACTTGGCCTCGTGAGTGAAGACAATCGTCGAATGAATCTGCCACCATGGAGAAATCATCCATAAAGACTTCCATAATGTCCTCCACCATATCTGTAAAGATGGCTAACATGCACCATTGAAAAGTTGCATATGCATTACAATGACCAAATGGCATTCTCCAAAAGGCAAAGATGGCATACAGACATGTGAATGATGTTTTCTCTCTATCTTCGGGGGCTATTGAAATCTAATTGTACCCCGAATATCCATTTAGGAAACAAAAGTGTGATTTACGAGCCAACCCGTCCAACATTTGATCAATGAAGGGTAAGGAAAAGTGGTTCTTGCGGGGGCCAATGTTTAATTTTCGGTAATCCATGCAGATTTGCCACCCTGTGACTATAAGAGTTGAGATAAACTCATTGTTATCATTTTTTACAACAGTCATACCCCCTTTTTGGGACACACTAGACAGGGTTGACCCAATTACTATCAGAGATGGGGAAAATAATTCCCACATCTAACCATTTCACCTCTTTCTTTACAACTTCTTTCATATTGGGGTTCAGCCTTCGCTGGTGTTCCCTGGAAGGTTTGTGCCCTTCTTCCAAGAGAATCTTATGCATGTAGAAAGCTGGGCTGATACCCTTTATATCTACCATAGTCCAACTAATGACAGTCTTGTTTTCCTTCAGTACCTGCAGAAGCTGCTCTACCTGCACATATAGAAAACATGATGAAATAATAACAGGTAAAGTCGAATCAGGGCCTAGAAATGCATACCTGAGATGATCGGGGAGTGGTTTTAGCTCCAGCTTTGGTGGTTCCTCTATTGATAGCTTGGCTGGAGGAATGACCCTTTTCTCCAGCTCAAGGGACTCAAACTGCAGTTCCCTTGACCATAATCCTCGGCCTTCCAATGCTATTACCCATTCAGCTAACCCCTTTCCATCTACTTTGTCTAAGATTGGTAAGCATGCCTCCAATGGGTTCCCCACAGTTAGGGCCCTATCATCCCCTTGCAAAATTATATCAACTGCTTCCACTAGGGAGTAATTTGCATATTCGCTGGGTCTCCTCATTGATTGTTGAATGTTGAATATGACTTCTTCATCATTCAATCTCATTTTAAGCTCCCCAGTTTCACAATCTATTAGTGCTCTCCCAGTGGCTAAAAATTGTCTCCCCAAAATAAGGGGTATCTCTTCATCTACCTGATAATCCAGAATCACAAAGTCTGCAGGGAACACGGACTTTCCCACTGCACTAGCACATCGTCAAAAATACCTATAGTGGGATCAACCAACTGGAGTAGCATTGAAGTCGGCCTGGCCCTACCGATGCCCAATTTGGTGTATATAGCCAGCGACATCAAATTTATGCTGGCTCCCAAATCACATAATGCCTTTGCAAAGGCATAACTCCCAATGGTGCATGGAATAGTAAAGCTACCTGGTTCACACATCTTCTGTGCTATCGATTTTGCCACCACTGTGCTGTAGGTTTGTGTTAGAGTTACGGTGGATAGATCCTAAAAATCTAACTTCTTTGACATTAAATCTTTCATCTTCTTGGAATAACTGGGCATCTCCCTCAAGGCATCCATCAATATATTCAACTGGATTTGATGCAGCATCTCCATAAACTTTTTGTATTGGTCTGCCTTCTTTTGTTTGACCAGTCTCTGCGGGAAGGGTGCATGGATCACCCTTTGGGCACTACTTGATGGTTTTTCTTTGCTAGGTGTGTCTGGCACAAGAGGTACTATCTGTTCTGCAACTTGCTCGGTCTTTTTTTCTTTGCCTTTACCTTCCTGGCTCTGCTCAACCATGAATTTAGTGAGTTCCGTTGGATGTTCTTCCTCTAATGGCATTGGAATAGTTGGTATAGTGTTCTTGCTGGCCTGTGCAATTTCTTGCTCTCGATCTAAATCTCTACCATTTCTTAGACTGACTGTCATCAACTAATTCGGATTTTGCTCCTTGGGATTAACGTTGGTATCTTCAGGTAAAGTTTCTGGAGTGCGGTTGTTTAATGCTATGGACAGCTGACCCAGTTGTGTTTCAATATTCTTGATGGCCAAATCATGGACTGCCAGTTTTTCCTGCACTTTGTTATTTTCCCCAATAAGTTGTTGAAGCATACCTCTAACTTCCACCATGTTGTTGTCTTGCTGCTGAAGGGGTGGTTGATAAACCAACTACTGCTGATTCTGCTGTGGATAACTTTGTGGTTTATGATAAGGCACATGCACTAATTGATTTTGAGGGTGCATACCCCCAGGCTACTGCATATTAGGCATGTACTACTGATTCTGTGGTAGTCTCCACTATTGTGCTCTTTGTCTCTGGCCCCCATAATTGTTGACATAGTTCATATCTTCCCGGACCCCTTGGTTTTCACCTTCTTCGCTCTATGAACAAACATAGGACTGATTAATACATGGTGTACATAGTCCTCCATTCGTTTTATAAAAAAATGTGCACCTGTTTTGTACCCCATCTCATCAATCTTCTTCGTCATTAAGCTCATCTAGGTTAGGAGTGTGGCCACGTTTTCTTCCTGTGAATTATTGGGACCCAATGGAACATAATGTATTATGGGTTCCAGTGTTGCACCTCTAGTCATCCACCCCGCATTTTGTGACATCTTGTCTAAGAGAATTTTGCACTCGGTATATGTTTTACTTAATAACGCACCTTCAGCTGAAGCATCCACATTAGCCTTTAAGTTGTCAGTTAGACTCATGTAGAATCTCTGGCCAAGCATCTAATCCGGAATGCCATGATGAGGACACTTCACAAGCATCCCTTTAAATCTCTCCCAGGTTTCCTGCAAGGACTCAGTGGCATGCTGCCTGTACTGTAATATATCATCAATTTACTGTGCAGTCTTGTTAGGTGGGTAGAACTTGTTCAAGAAATGCTTGACTAATTCCTCCCAAGTGGTGATGGAGTTGACCAAGAGCGAATTTAACCAAGTCTGAGTCAGCCCGGTTACTGATAATGGGAATATAAGCAACTTGGTAGCTTCGGGAGTCATGTTTGGATGCCTTTGGGTCATACAAATTTGACAGGAAATTTTTCAAGTGTTGTTGTGGGTCTTTAATGCTTGACCCTGAGAACAATCCCTTATTCTATAACAGATGCATCATGTTGTTGGTGTTTGGAGTGTCTCTGCTTGAATTGCAGGACAACTATGGCAGTGGCCAGATTGTCAGCTATATCTATGCCCAATCGTAAAGTGCAGCTTCTGGCACAAGAGGTGCCACTCCCCCGACTTCTAAGTCAACTTGCTCATTCTTGTTGTTTCCGTTGGCGTTGTTCACATCATCCATGTCAACTTCGGGTTCGTTCGTTGGTTGGATTTGCCGAATTCCTTTGTTTGCACGGTTCAATGCCCTGAATATTTTCTTGGGGTCTGCGAGTCCTTCTAGTAGTTCTCCAGTCCTCGAAGAACTTCTAGGCATACACTTGCTTTCCACAAGATTTCAACCGTTAGAATTTCAATGTTACGATTTGTAAAGAGAAAACACATTACACTTGAAATCTTGTATTTATTTCAATTTGTAATTGATAACACCGTTAATTTCCCAGCAACGGCGCCAAAATTTTATCACGCTCAACTGAGTCTCACAAAAGACAATGCGGGTGTTGCAAATATAATCTGAGTATTATAGCCTAAAGTTGAACCACAAAGAATTAACCCACCACTTACTACTGTCGGATTTACTCAATTCACACAACCTATTTTCTCAAACTTTTCGGTTTACAATTGTTGATTTCCTAATAACACTGCTGAAAGCAATGAATAACTAAAAAGTAATTAAGCTTGATGTGTAAAGAATATACAGAAGGTCTAAGGCAATGATTTTCCCCATTGATCTTTTCCTCGGTTGTTTATTTCTTATAATTATAATTTAGCTATCTCTAACAATCATGAATTCTCTATCTATCATAATTCTTTCTCAAGTAATTATAATAATCTACTAGAAGCACTTTCTCAAGATGCGCTAGCTAATTTCACAATACGGTTCACTTAGATTGCACTCGGGGTTTTGTTATCTCTAATCCAACCCCTAAACCCTCGGTTATGACGCTCGTCTAGACTCCGAGGGTAATGTTGTTCAATAATTACCTAAATATGCTATCTCTCCCAAGAAGATACACAATAAATAGGAAAGGATAATTGAGGGCCCTTTCAACTATTCCACATTCAAAACATAGATGAACAATTAGAGATTAACAACCAAATCTAAATATATTGATAAAACAACCAAGTAATTCCCAACGGGTTCCATCAAAACATTAGATTAAGGGTTTTAGCTACTCATGACAATGGGTAAATCAAAAACTAAAAGATTCATAATCATGAAATTCAAGAAAATAAATAAGAAAAGAAATAAAGATGTTTTGGGTGATCCCTCACAATTATTTTTCTTGCCAAAGTACTCTCTAATAATGTTACATGCCTCGTTTGAGTGAGTTTTAGTATTTAAATAAGGTTTTAGGCTAAGAATTCCGGAATTGCACTTCAGTCCCTGAAATTTCCGTCGCCTGCTGCGGTCCTACCGCGTCCACGCTGGGACCGCAACCAAAAGGCCTCTCTGAATCTCCTGTGACAGCTCACCGCGGTCCTACCGCGCCCACGCTGGGACCGTAACAGTTCACCTCCAGGCCTCGTTTGTATGTTTCAAATGGTTCACTTGGCGACTTTGATGCGATTGGCTTCTTTTTCTTTCGTAAATGATACAAAACCACTCCATAGCCTTCTTCTAATGTATGTAACCTCAAAAACATGAAAAGCACTAGTAAGATCATTTTGCTATCACTTTTACAATAAAAAGTCTACAAGAAAGTGGTTCTTTTGGGGTTTAATCATAGTTCAATTCACCTATTATCTGTAAAGCCCAAAAATGCAGCCAATTGGAAATCGACGCTTCGAGTAATATCAGAAGAAAGAGTGATGTCTAATATTGTTGGCAATGGTAGCGGAGGAACATCAAAAGAACGTGCAGCTATTCCATCAAAGAATGCGGCTTGATTCTGCATGGCAGTGATCGTCGAAGTAGGGTTCACAACTTTTGCATAATTCATGACTTCGTTTGTGGGATTTTAGGGCCGGAGATTGTTTGTAGTTGTTGTAGGAGGTTGGGCAGATGTGTTAGGGAGATAACCAGCCGAAATTAATGGTCGGTGAAGCCATAAGACTGTTTCTCTCTCTCTAGATCGCCCAGATCGCCTATTTGTAATCAATTGTATTCGAACATATATTTCAGCAACATTAATTTATGTATTTTAGATGTATTAAAGAGTTATGCGTATTCTTTTGTATTCAGTTTTAATCAGTTGTATTTAGCTATTTTATTCGGCAGTAGTTAGTTGTATTCAAGTGTATTGTACAACTGTAGTTAGTTATATTCAACTATTTTGTTCAGCAGAAGTTAGTTGTTTTTTGTGTATTTGTTGCATTCAAGAGTTTTATTCAGTTGTATTCGGTTGTATTCAAGTGTTTTATTCAGATGAATTAAGTTGTACTTTGTTGTATTCAACTATATACAATACTCAACTGTATTATTCAAATGTATTTCTCTTTATTCAGCTATAATCTTTATTATGTATCTTTCAAATACAGATTAATGAGAGATTGTTTTAGTTCGTTGAGTTAAATTATGAGAATATCATGTGATTTGATTTCCTTCCGTTTGAACCAGTTTAATGAGTTAAATTAGGAGAATATCATGTGATTTGATTTCCTTCCGTTTTTAACTAGTTTAACCTTCCGGATTTTGCGCAGATACGTTACTGTATTTAACGTTAATTCCGTTTGGAAACAACTAAATATATGTCAAACTTAGTTGGAATTCTATTTTTTACGCCTATTTCTTTGGTTGTATTAATGAATACAACAACTTAAATACATGAAATACATTGTATTAAAACATAAAATGTATCTATAACACATAATATAGCTAAGTGTATCTATAAATGGCTAATTAGACCTAAAAGATAGCGCTTTATGAAAAATTCTCAAATACTTTTATTTTAAATCTATACCCATTTTTTAAAACTTTTAACTTATACTCACTTTTTAAACTTTTCAGCTTATTTTTTCTCCTCCTTCTCCTCCTGCATTTTTTTCCCAGTACCTGTGGTACTGTCCCTTGTGGAGACCCTTAGCTCCTCTACCAAAAAATGACACTATTTCCCCATTTCTGCATGCATTAAATTAGAAAACTGAAGTATTGCGTTTTAGTGTTCCAAAAGTTGAAAGTTGCTAAGAAAATAATGGGTTTCGTTTTCATTGACTGCAAACGAGGTGCTTAATCTCTATAAACACTATAAACACTACAGACGATGTGCTTAATCTTTATAAACACTACAGACGATTATATCGATTCTAACTTTCAATTTACCTACTCATTCCCCCAACTTGCCGGTGTTTCAGGATGAGTTCTCTTTAAAAATTGAAACAGAGGATACAATAGCTGCAGTGAAAGCATACATTCAAAAGGAGAAAATGATCTCTTTTAAGAAAGTTACAATACAAAAACTTCAACTCTAGAGGTGAAATTTCTCGGTTACAACACAAAAACTTCAGCTCTAGAGCTGACGTTTCCAGTTACAACACAAAAACTTCAGCTCCCCAATTAAAACACAAAAACTTTAGCTCTAAAGCTGAAGTTTGCAGTTATAATACAAAAACTTCAGCTAAGTTTGCTAGTTACAAAATAAAAACTTCAGCTCTAGAGCTGAACTTCACGCCCAACTACTAGAATGTTGAAGTATTGCGTGATTGTCTTTGCTATTTCAGCCCCGAGACTGAAGTTATGCGAAAAAGTGAGTACGCTTACAATTTTTTTGTAAAGCGGGCACAAGTTAAAATGTGACATAAAAAGCGGGTATAGATGCAAATGCATATTACTGTAACAAAGTCTACGAGCTTAAATTCCAGAAATCCTATATATAAGTTGATTAAGTTGCGAGATATTACTTGATAATTCGATTATCGCCCAACACAAAACATTGAAGTATTTATCTAACTATTATATATATATATATATATATATATATATATATATATATATATATATATATATATATATATATATATATATATATATATATATATATATATATTATGTACTGATCTATATCTATATTAAAAAGAAAAAAATATACCAACAGTCAGACAAATTTACAGTTGAGGTGAGACACCATAAACTGTTTCTTGAACCGGGAAGATGCTAATGCAATATTTAAACTTGATGGATTCAAACCTTTAAAGTTCATAGCGCTAAAATCATTATACTTTTAAAATTACGAATTCAAAATATAATATTTGTTGAAATATTCATAGTTTTATATATATATATATATATATATATATCATATATATATATATATAGGATTATATATATATATATAGTATAAAAATCATTATACTAGGTTCAATTTAATTGCCTCTGCCTAAGGTGATAAATGATAAAATTATAAAAATGATTAAGAAATGGTTTCCAAAATAATGTTGAGTTAGAAAGAATAAATATTTGAAGAAAGGGCAATTATTAATTAAGATCATTTTCATAGTTAACATCACAAAGGAATGGATCTTTGAGCAAGTCAGCAGCAGATGGTCTTGCTCTTGGTTGTCCAATGCACCTTTCAATGAAAGCCTTCAATTCTGGATCACTCAATTTGTTAAAAGCTTGTGGTTTTATGCCAGATGTCACCTTCCTGTATAACTTGGCTATACTGTCACATTCACTATATGGTATTTCCATTGTGGCCATTTCTAGCAAACACATTCCAAATGAGTATATATCTACCAACTCTGTATAGTTTTCTTCATATAGTTCTGGTGCCATATACTCTGGTGTCCCAAGCAAAGTATGTGCCGCATGGTTCTTCCCCACGATCGTCGCCAAGCCAAGATCACCGATCTTTACCTATATAAACATAAGAACTATGATTAGCGCATTGCACTGGTTTCAGGAAAGCAATACCCCAAACTATAAACTACTCCATATATGTTACAAGATTCAGTACGGGTATCAGAGTTCAGTTTGGATCCTATACAAGTATGTTCAGCTTATTTTTGCATATTTTCAAGGATCCCTAAGAAGAGGAGCGGTGGAAAAGTTGTCTTTGTGTGACCTATATATATATATATATATATATATATATATATATATATATATATATATATATATATATGGTCACGGGTTAGGTTCGAGTCGTGGAAGTAGCCACTAATGCTTGCATTAGGTTATATAGACTATCTACTTCTCTTGATCCTGCGTAAATTTCGAAAGTTTTGTGCACAACCTGCCCAGTCCTTTCAGGAATTCATAAACAGTAATCACACCTATGTCATATCCTTTGACTAGACCGTGTTCATACAATTGAAATGTGAGAGGCAAATTCATGAATTAAACTTGATAGGTTCAGTACGAGTATCAGAGTTCAGTTCGGATCCTATACAAGTATGTTGTCCCTAAGAAGAGGAGCGGTGGAGTAACGGTAAAGTTGTCTTTGTGTGACCTATATATATATAGGTCACGGGTCAGGTTCGAGTCGTGAAAGTAGCTACTAATACTTGCATTAGGATAGACTATTTACTTCTCTTAGGATAGTCGTGAAAATTTCAGAAGTTTTGTACACCAACCTGCCCAGTCCTTTCAAGAATTCATAAACAGTAATCACACATATGTCACATCCTTTGACTAGAATGTGTTCATACAATTGAAATGTGAGAGGCAAATTCATAATTTAAACTTGATAGGTTCAACCTATGAGGTTGTACTTTTGGTTTATTGATAATTTTTGAAATTTCAGAATAACTATCATTTAACTACTTGAGATAGTAGTTTCAGGATTAAGATGTCAAATTCTTCACTTTCTTCAAAAGATAGAAGAAACATAAGCTATACATTCAACACCTCTAAATAAACATGAAATGAAGATAAATAGAATTTGAGTTGATTACCTTTCCAACATTGCCATTGATAAAGATGTTACTGCAATTGAGGTCTCTATGAATAACACAAGGATCATGAGTGTGTAGATAATCCAAGCCCTGTAATATTTGCCTAGACCAATTCTTCAACGCCTTAATGGAAACGTGTCGATGCTTCTTCCTATAATCTCTCAAATTACCAGAGGCACATTCCTCAGTGATGAAATTAAGGATGTTATGCTCATTGTCTTTCCAGACATGATATAGTACTATTATGTTGTCATTCTTCAACTTCTTCAACAATGCAATCTCCGAATGGATCTTATCGATGATATAAGGCGTGTCGCTAAATTTGCTCAACTTAATCTGATTCCAGGCCACATCTCTGCCTTCTTCTAGGTCAAATGCCCTGTATACTTTCTTCACTGCACCATGCCCTAGTAGCTCCGTGTATCGCCCGAATCTCCCCGATGGATCAACCTCAGCAAATGGCTCCCTTTCTTCATCAATTGGATCTGGACTAGCAGATGGCATTTTAAGCTCTGTTCAAACAGAAGCCTAAATATTTAGCACAGAGTTTTTTTCAATGTTAATGAGAAGAAAGTAACAACAACAACTACCCAGTATAATCCCAGGTGGGGTCTGGGGATGTTAATACGTACGCATGCCTTACCCCTACCCGAAAGGGCAGGGAGGCTGTTTCCAAATCGAAGAGTATATCTTTAAAAGCAGGAGTTAATGAGAAGAAAATATATCTTAAAAAAAAAAAAAAACACTTTTGCCACACAAATAAAAATTGGCCAAATAGGCTATAATAAGTAATTCCAACTAATTATCTCAATTAATTGCTCTTCGTTTCCAAACTGAAGATTTAAAACATCCAACTATACGGGGACATAAAAATACAACTATAGAAATAAGATTGAGGGGTTGACTGGAATTTAGGAGGTATCTTTCGGCTGAAATTTATTGCCAAAATCTCAAACTAACAAATAAAGATAAAATTTAATTCATCAATTAAATAATTAAATTAGGACAACATAAACCAGTTAACTCATAAACACTACCTATGCTCAATTTCTTTTGTGAAACTAATGAAATGAGAAATACTAGAAAAGAATAACCTTTTCTGCAATTACATTAGACTAATTAGGAAGAAAACGAACCATTGAAATTTATCATATAGACATGTTAATAACATAGCGACCAATAATGACAGAATATAAAGAAACTATGCAATTTTTGGATGGAAAAATGGGATGAGTTTGCAATTAATACCACAAAAAAAGCACTCGCCTTCTAAAGAAAATATTTTCTTATAAATCTACGACACCTCTCTACAGTTCTCGTAAATCTCCACTCATAGAATAAGTTGCTAATACCTTTATTTATAATAATACAAAACCTATTTTAACTAGGAACAGGAAAACATATTCCTGTATTAATTCTGATAATAAATCTTATTTAGACATAAATTAAATAAACTAACAAATATCAAAATCATAAATGATTATTAAGATTTCCTACTACAACTTTGAATTATTTTTCCAACACCCTCCCCTTTAGAGATTGAGATGCAACAAGAACTAAATAACCTTAACTAAGGCCTGAAAAGATTCCCGGGGTACTACATGGAAGATTAGGGTGGTTATTAGAAAGCGCAAAGATTTAAAAAATCGAAACGAAGTAAAGAAATGAAAAATGATAATAAAAAAAGTAAAGTATTTTTAGCTCTAATTTGGGATGAAATAAAAGTCCAAATCATAATAGATTGAATCGACTACCTATACTTCAACTAAAGTAGGAGAAGAGCATTACCTTTGGCAAAATGGAGAGTTAGAGTATTCGAGAGGCGTAAGCCAGGAATCACGGCATTAGGCAATGGGAAATGAAAAGTAAAAGCTTCTTGTTATTTATAGATAATTCAAGTAAACCACATGTCTACGTACGCACGTAGTATTTCGGCTTCATTAAACCGTCACTTTTAGCTCATTAATATCACATGTGTTGCCATTAAATCGAATGAGTACTTTGGTTGTTTTGATTTAGTCACGTCACTCTCTACCTTCTATTATAATTTATACTGTGAAATTAGAGGGTCCAACTCCTCGTTATTGTATTAGTAAAAAATCTGACCGCTCGACCATTGCGAGACCGACCCCGTCCCGAGTGACTACTCCTTAAAACAACGACTGGCGACCTCAACCTCGTCCAACCCGTACCAGTTACGAAGCAAGCGTCAAGGCCGAGTCCCCCCTCTCCATGTGGGGAGCATCACCTGGCCGACCAAGATAGGGTACGAAGGGCGTAAGGCCTTCAACTATAAATAGGGAATAGACAAGCCAGGGGGCTTCTCCATTCTCTCCCTGCCAAAAAAGGCATCACAATATCCCTCCTTTCGAAGAAAAGCTCTAGAAGATGATAAACAAACTACAACTCCCTGAATCTTTCCGAGGAGAGGCATGACCGATCAAGAGGATGAGAAATAAATTACAATTCCTTGAACCTTTCCGAGGAGAGGCATGGCCAGATTTCATATTCAATAAAGTCTTCTGAATGTTATCTCTATTGAATCTATTGTCTCGTTTCTTTAATTCTTGATTCGGTATTAATTACGGTTGCCTATGATTTACCCCTTCTTGTATATTGATTGATTTGCTTAAATATTGTTCGATAACATTTTAAGTCAAACAATTTGGCGCCGTCTGTGGGGGATTTTCTAGTGAAAACACTTAGTTCTACCCGGATAAAGAAAAAGAAGCACCAAGAGGATAACTCGACTCAAACTAGAATCGACGGAAACACGCCAAACAGAGAAGATGGAGAAGCCTTCCCCCGCTGTAGCTCCCACTCATCTTCCCTGCCGTGTCAGGCCGAAAACCGGCGCAAATGCACTGAAGACGAAAAATCAAAAATCAACCTGGAACAACCTGAATGTCGCGGTCGAGAAGACGGGCATAACACGGATACGACATATGTCACAGGCTAAGTGCCTTCACCATCAAAAAAGTGCAGTTCGACTTTGCTCGAACTGGGACTCGAGCTAAGTTCCATTGCTATCAAAATAGTGCAGTTTGACATCGCTCGAACTAGACTCAGGCTAAGTGCCTTCGCATAAAAAAAGTGTAGTTCGACTTCGCTCGAACTGGGACTCAGGCTAAGTGCCGTCTCCATTAAAACAGTGCAATTCGATCCCGCTCGAACTGGGACTTAGGCTAAGTGCCTTCTCCATTAAAACAGTACAGTTCGATCTCGCTCAAACTAGGTAGCAAGCTAAGTGCAATCAAAATCAAAATAGTGCAATTAACTTTTGATCAAACTAAGACTCGTGCTAAGTGCTATAACTATCAAAATAGTGCAATTTGACCTCATTTGAACTAGGACTCAGGCTAAGTGCCTACGCCAACAGACTAGTATATTTTGACCTCTCTCGAACTGGGACTCGGGAAAAGTGCCTTTTCCATAAAAACTATAAAATTCAACCTCGCTCGAACTGCTTCTCAGGTTAAATTCCTTAGCCACAAAAATACTGATGTTCAACCTCGCTCGAACTGGGACTCAAGCCAAGTGCCTTCGCCATCAAAACAGTGCAGTTTTTCCTGGCTCGAACCAGGACTCAGGCTAAGTTCCTCCACCATCAAAATAGTGCAGTTTGACATTGCTCGAACTGGGATTCAAGCTAAGTGCCTTCGCCATGAAAATAGTGTAGTTTGACCTCGCTCGAATTGGAACTTAGGCTAAAGACGTTCGCCATCAAAACAATGCAGTTTAACCTCGCTCGAATTGGGACTCAGGCTAAGTTCCTTCGCCATCAAATAGTGCAGTTCGTCCTCGCTCGAACTGGGACTCAGGCTAAGTGCCTTCGCCATCACAATAGTGCAATTCGACCTTCCTCGAACTGGGACTTAGGCTAAGTGCCTTCGCCATAAAAATTGTGCAGTTCGACCTCGCTCGAACTGGGACTCAGGCTAAGTTCCTTGAACATCAAAATAGTGCAGTTTGACCTCACTCGAATTGGGTATCAGGCTAAGTGCCTTCGCCATAAAAATAGTGCAGTTCGACTTTGCTCGAATTGGGACTCAGGCTAAGTGCCTTCGCAATCAAAATAGTAAAGTTCGATCTCGCTCAAACTGGGACTCAGGCTAAATGCCTTAGCCATTGAAGTATCACAGTTCGATATCACCCGGACTAAGACTATTGTCTGTCGCCCGCAACCAAATCACAGATCAATAAAGAATGCGTCATTACAAAGCAAATAACGAAAAAAGAATCCTTAATTAACAGAACCAGAAATGTGGGCCATCGCCGCTTGCATCTGGTCCTAGCCAGCCGAAAAAATTAAATTTACAAAGAAGAAAATGACAAACAAACAAACGCCCATCGGTGTAACCAAAAGAAATAGACCAACACAGATAAACAAAATTATTTTTCACTCAGAGCCAACACCGCCATCACCATCACCACCTTCATAAGGGCCATCATCGTCACCACCGCTTGCACCACCATCGGCCTCAGGCGTCGCCACATCATATCCGTAGCTGGCTCTAGCTTCACGAGCTTTTTGGCAGACCACCTCAACAACCTCATCAGAAATAGTGCGCTCCGCCAGCAGGTTCTTAAAAATGTCGAGTTGAGCTTTTGGATGGACCCATAGCTTGTGAGTCTGGCGCGGAACGTCGGCACGATGCGGTCCAGCCAAGACCCTCAGGCGCTGGTTCTCCTCCTCCAAGACCGCAACCCGATCCAACAAATCCCGGGCCTCCTGATCAAGCTCGCCAATTCTCTCCTCAAGTCTCGCCTCCCTAAGGGCCGCAATAGAGCTATCCGGCTCTCACTAGGACTCATGAACATGAACCGCTGCCTCAAAGGCCACCACCCTTGTTGATGGATCCGTCTCCATATGCGCCAGATCAACGACCTGAAACTCCAGGGTAGCCAGCTTCGCTCCCCACTCAGCATCAATTTCCTGAGCCATGACTCGACTTTGCTCCATCTCCAGCTCTAGTTTTCTCACTTTGCCTTGTAGATATTCGTACTATGCAGTGACCCCTCTTCCCACTTCGAGCTCCTCGTCCTTGAGGCGAATTCACTTCGCTCCTGATGCATAGCACTTGCAATAGCTCGCGGTCCTTTTTCTCCAATTCCTCGCCCAATGCCTGGTTGTGAGGATCATTTCTTAACCGCTCACGCAGATCGCGACTCCTATCGCGATAACGATGGTATTTTTCTAGCATCTATAAAAGATCCTTGACCAAACATTGTCCCTTCAGATATTCTCCTCTTCCAGCATATACGATTGCAAAGCATAAAGAATAGTTAGAAAGATACATGCTCCGTAATAAAATGGCTGACAGATTGAAAGTCTGGTATAACATGCCTGTAAGCCCATCACGGCCACCTCTTCCATCACAGCGACGTCCAGAACCTCCTTTAGGGACTCATTCTCAGTCTCAGAACACATCAGGCTGAACTGCTCCACCAATACCTCCCTCTCGATTAACAGGTTCATATATGTAGGAACTTTAACAAGGTAGGTCGACCCCTCCGCATTGACCATCGAATGGGTGATGCCCTCTTCGAATATTTGAATATCATCGGGGTCCAAGTCGGATTCAGACTCGTACTCATCAACCACCACACTCTTCACTCTCTTCGCTGCCGACAGTGTGGCACAACCTACCAAGGATGATGGCGGCTCAATCAAGTTCACGGCAATAGTCCTTAGGGATTGACCATCCGCCTCATCCGGTATACCCTGCGACATCCGTAGTAGAAGCCTCTATTCGAGGTGCAGTAGCAGCGGAGTCCTCTAGGCTATGACTAGCGAGAATATTCGACTGTCTGCCCCCTTCTATAGCAGACTCTACAACAACACCTCCCTCCTAGCCCGTCAGAGGAGAATCCAAGTTAATCACCGTTAGGGGAGCCATCTCAAAGCCTACCCTTCACCTATTTAATGGCCTGTCCTCCCTCCTGGTCTACAACGACTTAGCTCACAGACGAACAACATAAGACAGGCCTTCATCCTGAGACATGACCTAGGCTGGATTAGTAAAAGCCACCGATTCCACGGATGCCACCCTCGATGAAGGACGAGCCACAGACTACGCACTAATCTGAGTGACCGCACCTAGTCGACGGAATGCCAATTGAGGGGCCCTGACTCTGCGGACCCTCCCTAATCACAGCGAATGAAAGCTCAGAAAATAAGAAACAAACAAAAGAGGTCGGAAAGTAAGGAGGCAATCTCACCTGTAAGTGGCCTGCGACCGAACTTCAGATGGAATGACGCCCACGAACGAATCTCCACTGTGTGGGGCAGGACAACCTCGACCCATTCTTCAATCCCCTCCAAGGGGGGCGACGGTACCTTCTCGGCTGCAAAACATCATAAATAAGTCTGCCCGTAACATAAGACATAAAGGGATTAAGACCAAAACAAATTTCGACATCCGAAGGCAGATACATATGGGCAAAATTCTATACCGTTGGAAAGCCAGTCGGGTCCGCCACGAGTTGTTCAGTCCGCACGAAGAAGAAATTATCAGCAAAGTGACGGTTGGTTCGTCCATACCGACCACCAACCCTCTTGACCCATGAGGACTTGCGTCGATCATAGTGCCCCGGATCTTTTGGGGGGTGAACAAGCTAAGCATATGCCTCAGGATAACCTCACGACCTGATAGCTCCGTGTATTTGATGAACGTGAGGAAGAACTTATACAAGTACGAAGAAATTTGGGCAGGGGCATACCTCGTAGTAACGACAGAAGCCAACCACTAACATCAGAAGTGGAAATATGTACTCCACAAGGAAGGGATAGGCGTAGAACGAGCAGTACCCAGGGCGGTCTATCTACACCCTGTCATTTTTCTAGGTGGGCATTATCTCGACGTAGCTGGGGATGCCCCATCGTTCTCTCAGCGCCTTTATCCCAGCCTCCCCCATATGGGATTTAATATTTGAATGCTCCCTACCACCATCGACGTTGAAGTCTTCCACCACCCTCCCTACACGAAACAAAATCTCATCCACTGATGGAACCTCTTCGTTCTCTACCAGGTCTAAGTTCCCATCCGCCGGAGCATGATCCTCAACCGCCGTATGGATGAGTTGAAGATTATCGTGAGAAGAAATTCCCGCCATTGTTAATATAGAGGAGAAGGAAGGAGCTTTATCAGGAAGATAAGAAAACTAGAAGAAGATTATGAGAGAAGAGGCAAAGAAAGAGCTCTGATTGATCAAGGGATGAATATTCCGAAAATCCTCTCGAGAACGGGCAAAATGAAAGTGTGAAAGACAAAGTGCAAGGTTTAACCAATTTATAGGGCACGAATTCCCCGAGCGCGAAAACCAACGATCACAATTAGAATCTAACCAATCGCAAAAAATGATCCGGCTCCTCAGGAACATGCGCCATTATGACTTTTATGCGCCATCATCACTGTTATGCTTCATTATGACTGTTCGCATGAAGCGACGCTCCATTTATTAACCGTCATTTTGTCTTCAAAACTGTTACACCGGTATAAAGGTATCGATGAAAACCCTCTATGTTGTTTTGAAACTCATGGCACAACTAAGGAATGGTATACAAACCAGACTCTTAATATGACTACATCGCCAACATAATCCGCCCGTCGGGGTCGATAGGGTACAACCCCGACGAAGGGAGGGACTAGCTGTATTGGTCAGAAATATGACCATTTGACCATTGCAAGGCCGACCCCATCCCGAGTGTCTACTCCTTAAAGTAATGACTATCCAACTCAACCTTGTCCAACCCATACTAGTTACAAAGCAAGCATCGAGGTTAGATGCACCCCTCCCCCCGCCTCCATGAGGGGAGCGTCACTCCTTCGACCTCGCCGACCAAGATAGGGTACGAAGGGGCCTTCAACTATATATAGGGAAGAGAAGAGCCAGATCAGGGAGGCCTCTCCATTCTCTCCCTACCAAAAAGACATCACAATATCCCTCATTTCAAAGAAAAACTCTAGAGGTTGAAAAACAAACTACAACTCCCTGAATCTTTCCGAGGAGAGGCATGACCGATTTGGAGGATGAGAAACAAACTACAATTCCCTGAACATTTTCGAAGAAAGGCAGGACCAGTTTTCATATTCAATAAAGTCTTTTGAATGTTATATCTATTGATTATACTGTCTCGTTTCTTTAATTCTTGATTTGGTATTAACTACGGCTGTCTATGATTTACCCCATCTTGTATATTGATTGATTTGCTTAAATATTGTTCGATAACATTTTAAGTCAAACAGTCATCGAGACACCTCAAAAGATCATCTCGAAGGCTTGAGGCTACAATCGAGTTTCCTCCCTCGAGGTTTGTCGACGCTCGACCTTGGGACTATGTTGACCCTAGTTGGTAGAAATAGGGAGTTCCCAAGGCACACATCTAGGGATGACAAAGTCTAGTGGGCTACTCTAAACCCGAATCAGGGCGTCATCTAGTTGTCTCATCTCCATTTCTTTGTAATTAATGCATTATGTACTATGTCGGGATTTTTCTCATATATATAAAGGATCCTTGTTATTTTGTAAGGAACCGTTGCTTCACATCAAAGTACATGAGAACATTCTCTCTGCCCTCTAACATATTCTCCTGAGTTCATTGCTTTATTTATTGCTTACATTCATTATATTTTATTTATTGTTATTCATTTATTGCTTATTATTGGCTATAAAGAGCCGTCATTGATCTCACTATAACTATTAGTCGCCCATCGACTACCCTCGATAGCTCCCAGCCAAGCGTTTAACTTGACCTCGAGGCCCTGAATAAGCAGCCTCAAGCCCTCGACCGACCGTATTTTGGGTTGATTAATATCTCATCTTCAAGCTCTTATCTTCTTTCTAAGTTTTTCACATATAACATCAACTGCTTAACAACCAGCATAAAAATAGATCACGTATTTTTAGAATCTCATAATTAATTTTAATTATTATTACCATTTTCACGGTAAACAAATAATATACGAATAATAATATTGAATTGGAACCTTGGAGCAATGATAAAGTTATTTTCGTGTGATCTATAGGTTTCGAGCTTGACCTGTGAGATCAGTCACTAATACTTGCATTATGAATTACGATAAGCTGCCTACATTATACCCATTAAGGTGAGCTATTTCCGTGAACCTTGCATGAATACATGATACTTCATGCATTGAGCTGTCTTTTTTAATTTTATTCAAGAAGGAAATAAAAGTTTTACTTTGATCATTCAAGACAGATGGATCAATTAAGGTTTTTTATAATACTTATTTCAGAACGAAGGGAAGCCTTGGCGTAATTGGTAAAGTTATTGTCATATGATCAAGAGGTCACGGGTTCAAGCCATGGAAATAATATCTTGCACAAATGTAGAGTAAAGATACATACAATAAACCCTTATATATGATCCGTCCCTTTTCCGGACCCCGCACATAGTTAGTGCACCGAGCTATCTTTTTTCTTATTTTATATTGGAGTTAGTTTAGTGCATGATCTAGATTGAAGTTGCAGTTTGATATTACAATTTTATATGATTTGCATTTTGCAAGTAGGAAAAGAAGCTCAAGCATGTGAAAACAATTAATAGAATCTAAAAGTCGGAAAGGAGTCAATGGCTGCTAATTGAAGGCTCCAATATCTTCAAGAAAAATATCAACACTGCATATCCGTGGCATGTTTGCTGTCACCGTACAGAATGCAGAAAGCAAACTAATAATACTAGTTGATATCATGCCCAACCCGTGCCCAAAAACTTCGCATTCACTGAATCTCCAAGACAAGCAACTACCAATATCAATGGTCACAACCTCATACATTGAGGCACTTAATTTTGTTGCCTTATTTTTCCAAATAAGCTAAGTGTCAAGTGTGGTTTGCTCCGTTTGTACTTTAATTCGCTAAAGTTCTGTAATTTCGATTGTCAGTATTACAAATAGTTTTTTTCATTCTACCATGGGAGGAAGTAATCCATAATATTGGGCAACAGTATCACAGAACTTCAGATGAACTCAACAAATGGAGCAAATCACATTTGACACTTATATTTATTTAAAAAATAATGCAACAATGTAGAAAAGAGGGAGAAGTTTTCAGATTTTCCATGTATAAAAAATGAGGCTAAGCCTCTAAATTTAGAGTTCATTACTCAAATGGTCACTGAACTATCTCAAATTATCTCCTAAAGCCACTTATCTTTCGTTTGTAACAACAAAGTCACTGAACTATGTCTATTGCACTCAAAAAGTCACTCAACTAGATTCTTCAAATTTTGGATTGTCAAATACCTATTTTACCATTATAAGCATTTATCTTCTTTTTATTGGGTTTTAGCTTTTTAATAATATAATTTTTTCCTGTTGATTTATATTATGAACTTACGTAAAGAATAAATAAATACTATTCAAAAATTTTTAAAAAGTATTTAAGAATATATAATGCTAGAATAATAAAATAAGAGCATAGTAAAAAAATTAATTAGAATAATTTGTTAGTAATAATAATTTTAGTATTAACAACAAAAATTCAAAAGATTATTTACACAATTCAGAATGAAAGAAAATAAAGGTTGTAAAATATATACTCCATGCAAGTAATATGGAAATAATTATTAAATAAAGATATTTTATAATATACATTATATATACTTGAAAAACTATCTCAATTATGTATATATATATATATATATATATATATATATATTCCGTGCATGACTTAACATAGCATATTTTACCATTATACCAATAGCGGATGCACATAGGGAGTTGTGAGTGCTTAAGCACCCATTAACTTTGACCATATTAATACATTTATATAGGAAATTGTACAAATATTTAAATAAATATTTAGTGAGAACCTACAAATAAATTTATTTCTTCTCTCCTTTGAAGTTTTTATCGGTGAGCACCCATAACTTTAAAATTATGGATCTGTCACTGTCCTATACAGATAGTCCCCCTGCTTTCCGGTGGCATAACTTTGTATCGTCAAAAAGTTGGTAGAAACATAATAATATAATTGAGTATAATTTTCAAGAATATATAATGTATATTGTAAACATACCTTTATTTGAATAACTATTTTTATATTACGTGCATGTAATATATATTATACATTATTTTCTTTCATTCTAAATTTTGTAAATAAATTTTTGAATTTTTGTTGTTAATACAATAATTATTATTACTAACAAATTATTCTAATTAATTTTTCTACTGTGCTCAACAATTATATATACTTAAATAATTGTTTTTAATATATTAATAATATTTATTTATTCTATATGTAACTCCATAATATAAATTAAAAAAGTACAAAATTAGAATATTAAAAAGTTTTTTTTTTTAAAAAAAAGAAGATAAATGTTTATAATCTAGAGGTTATAATAAGTATTAGGCAATCTAAAACTTGAAAAATCTAGTTGAGTGGCCTTCTGAGTACAACATGCATAGTTCAGTGACTTTGTTGTTACAAACAAAAGATAAGTGACTTTAGGACATAATTTGAGATAGTTCAGTGACCATTTGAATAATGAACTCCTAAATTTATTGACAATGAAAAAGTAAGATGAAGAAGTACAATTCAAAAGATGTCTCTTTCATTTTTCATCCACGTACTTTCACAAAACCTAACAAGTACAAGCGAATTCAAGATTTTAGATCAGTAGACGTAAAGCCTAGTATGGGTTCGCAACAATGGGTACAACATTTAGTATGTGTATGTATGTTACGCAGGAAGTCACGAAAAGTTTTCTGAAATAAAAGTGCTATGCACTAAAATTTCGTTTGGGTTGGTGCACTTACATTTGTTGGAATTAATTTGTGTTGTTACACAAATTATTAAGTACTGGAATAAAACAGAGCCACATATACCGCAATTGATATCAGGGGATCATTATATTACATAAATGTACTTGGAGCAGAAGACAATAAGCAGCGTCAGACAGCTAAGTTGGTATGAAAAAATTGCTATGCCGCGAAAGATCTGTCTCTATCATGTTCTTGAACGATGTTTTTGAACTCTCGTACTTGCTAACAAAGCCAAACACATCGGAGACCAACTTAGTTTCTGCTATAATCAACATCGCTCTATTACTTTCTAATGTCAAATTAGTCATAGTATCCTATGGATTCAAAATCCAAACTTCTTTGAGCTGCCAATAAAGCATTAAACTAAAATTACTTAGCCTTTACTGGAAAAGAAGAGTTTTTATAATATCAAAGACACTTGAGAAGGGATAATGCATGAAGATATTTTCTAGCGTAACAAGTAAATAAAGCATCTGATGAACACATTCGCAATCAAAATTAATTAATTCAGGCACATGATGTGCAATCATAACGTTACTAATGACTTTCAGCAGACTTCAAAGCAAATCACATGATAAGATGTGAATTTATTTTCAAGCTCAGTGATGTGCAAGGGTAATTACCTAACATAGGACCCTTTAGTCAACTGAACAGCTCATTTAGTACGAATGTCATTTCAATTATTGGATACTTACTTCGGTCCATTTAACTCAGAAATTTGCTTTAGGCACGTTCATTAAAAAAAATACTAAATTATATATAAAATTATATAGCAGGAGTAAATTATCCTTAATTAAATATTTAATGTGAAGAGTAAGAAAACTTTTTTAGGGATATGTATATAAGGTAATTTTGAAAAAATAAATTGAATTATTTCTTGATTATATAAATGAACACTTATTTTAGACCAAAATAAAAGGTCACTTATTGTATACCGGAGTAAGAACTCTATGCCCGTCGATGTGTGTGTGTGTGTGTGTGTGTGTATATATATATATATATATATATATATATATATATATGTGTGTGTGTGTGTGTGTGTGATGACCCTGCCCATTTTCACGTGAGTAACCGCCCCTTTTCCCCTATATTATGTCCCTCCATGATTTAATATCAGTGTTTGAGTTGACCGGATAGAGTTGGATTGGTATTAGCTGAAAATGAGGCACTTAGCCTCTTAGAAGGAAGCGTATTGTGGAAAAGTCAACCGAATATTGACTATTTAGTTAGAGGGTTCGCATGTGAATTCCGGTGGTTTGTTTAGCTTTAGGGGTGATTTGTGACTTAGGAGTGCGACCAGAATTGAATTTGGAGGTCCGGTGTAGAATTAGGCTTGAATTGGCGAAGATTGAATTTTGACGGATTTCGGTTGATAGGTGAGATTTTGATCCTAGGGTCGAAATGGAATTCCGAGAGTTTTAGTAGCTTTGTTAGTTTATTTTGGATATGTGTGCAAATTTTCAGGTCATTCGAACGTTGTTTGGTTAGGTTTTTGATTGAATGCGCATTTCGGAAGTTTTGATGAAAACTAGGATTGAATCCGATGTGTTTTAATAGTTTTAGCACTTTTTGACATGTTTTGATGATTGGAACAAGTTCGTATGATATTTTGGAGTAGGTTGGTATTTTTGGTTGAGGTTCCGGGGGCCTCGGGGTGATTTCGGATGGTTAATCGGGCTATTTTTGGACATTGAGGACTCCTGTTTTTTCAACTGTTGGTGTTGTAGATGATTGTTCTTCGCGTTCGCATGGATGTGTCGCGAACATGTAGGGGGAATGGGAAAGCCAGTAATTTTGGCCTTCCCGTTCGCGAAGGGAGGTCGCGTTCGCGAAAAGGAAATGTTGGGGGTCCTGATTTGTGCTTCGCGTTCGCGTCCTTGGCACGCGTTCGCGATGAAGGAAATTGGCCCAATGCATTTTTGGCCATCGCGGAAGCGAGATGGCATCACGTTCGCGATGAAGGGGTGTTCAACTGGACAGAATGACTTTTAAGGACATTTCAGTCGCGAACCCATCACTTTTCCACCATTTTAACACCACCTTGAGAGCTTGTTGATAGATTTTAAAGGAGATTTCGATCGAAAGTGATTGGAGGTAAGTCTCGTGGCCTAGAAACACCATTTAATTGAAGATTCATCCTTTATTCTCTGAAATTTGGGTAAAAAAAAAAATTGAAGAAGCTAGGGCTTGATTTTTGAAATGTATATTTGGGATTTGATGGCCCATTTGAACTCCGATATTGATGAACTTTATATATAAGGACTCGTGGAGAGACGAGGAATCCGGTGATGTGAATTTTATAATTTTTTAAGAAGCGGCCCCGGGTCTCGGGTTTTGCCAACTTTGTATTTTTGGGTATTTTTCGAGTTCCTCACAAATTGACCTTCTCGAGTGTAGAATCTGATCAACTTGGAAAATCACAGGAGGACATCCGTGTTTGAAAGATTGGGTCCATTAAAGAAGGGGAACAAGTTCCAGACAAATTTTCAAAACGTAAGAACACTCAGCTCGCCCAAAATCCAAAAAATCTCTAAGGATTTCCAAAGTTTGGTTTCTTCTAGAATGAGGCGACAAACAAAACTTGTTGTTTAATGTAAAGAAGTACTAAAGGTAAAGCCATATACTGTGGTCTACACTAAGGAGTGTGATGAATATGAAGAAAGCATGGGTTCTTCGTATCATGTTACTGTACAAGGCGAGAATGATATTCCATCTTCAATGGAGGATAATGCTTAATTGGAGGATGTTTCACCATGTTATCACATATCCTTCAATGATGGGGACCCTCAAGAAGATGAAGAGGAGAAAGACGCTCCACCCGAACTTGAAGAAGGAGTGAAAATGATAATTGATGCCTTAAAAGAAGTTAGCATTGTCAACGATGATGAACCAAGACCCACCGACCTAAGTGCTTTACTAGAAGATAATGAAGAGATCGCTTATATTGAGTTACTCAAGGAGTTTAGGGATGTCTTCGCTTGGAGTTACAAAGAGATGCCTGGCTTGGACCCGAAAGTAGCAGCCCATCAACTGTCCCGGAAGGTCCATAGAAAAATATGGGACTCGGGCATATGCCCGGAGTTGAAATCCTAGGTCTAGAACCTGAGTAAAAGAATTTTTCTGTTAAATTATTTTTCTGAAATTATTAAGAAAAATGAGAATGAAAATTAATTAAAAGAATATGGTATCGGGCTCGTATTTTGGTTCCGACGCCCGGTACAAGTCTTATATATTGTTTAAGTGCTTCCTATAAAGTTTAGTTGAAAACGGACGTCGTTTGACGTGTTTCGGACCTAAATAGCTAAGTTAAGGTTAATGAACTTTGAAACGAAAATTGATAATCTTGGGGTTTAATTCGTTAAATATCATGTTATTTTAGCGATTTGATCGCTCGAGAAAGTTCGTATGATATTTTTGAGTCAGTGTACATATTTAGTTTGGAGCCCCGAGGGCTCGGGTGAGTTTCAGAGGTGTGTCGGGTTGGGTTTTACTTCAAAACATAGCAGGTTTTTTCTTCAGTTGCTGCAGCCCAGGTTGTTCTTCGCGTTCGCGGTCGCCCTCACGCAATCGCGATGCTGGCCTGGTTCCCTTCTATGTGTTCGTGAACCTATTCCCACGTTCGCGTAACTTCAGTTTCGCCTTCTTTGCGTCCGCGTACTAATTCACGCGTTCGTGTAGTTATGGTCCCTCCCTTCCTCGCTTTCGTGTTAGAGTCCACGCGTTCGCGTAGACCAAGTTCTGGACTCCCAGCCTTTTCCTCTTCGCGTTCGCATCCTCTTGCACGCGAACGCGATGCTTACCTGTCTTCCTTCATCGCAAACGCGTTAGGGTTGTCGCGAACGCGATGAACATTTTTGCCCAGCAAATTTTTAAGTTAAAAACAAAACCAGTGACGGGATTTTATATTTTTACCCAAAACCCTTTCTTCTCCAAGCACTTAGGCGTCCGTTGAAGCTCCCATTCGTCAAAACTTCTTGGGTAAGCATTGTTCCACTTATTTCTTTTAATTTTCTTCATTAATTACTGAAATCCTAGCCATAAATCATGAAGTTTAAGGTAGAAATTATGGGTTTTGAGAATTTTGGGTAATTCAACCCCAATTTGGGGTCGAATCTTAAAACAAATTATATCTTTGGATTCGTGGGGTTATGGGTGATTGAGTTCTGGTCCGAAACTCGAGTTTCGACCATGTGGGCTCGGGGGCATTATGGGAATTTTTGAGTAAAACTTGGGAAAACCATTTTTATGCATTCCAACCAATTCATATAGTATTTATTAAAGTAATTGAACAAATTGTGATTAGATTCGAGCGAATTGGAGGTTGAATCACGAGGTAAAGCAATAGTTGAAGGTTAAGCGGACTTCAAGGCTTTGAGGTAAGTGTTTGGTCTAACCCTAGCTTGAGGGAATAAGAGTTGAGTCTTGTTGCTAATTGCTATGTGATCGAGTATGATGTATAGGCATGGTGACGAGTATCCATACATTGGTGTCTAGCATGATCGTGAGTCCTTATAATGTGAATTCCATGTTATTGGAGAATGTCTATACACTGTGAATAACATGTGAACAATGTCTATACACTGTGAATAACATGTGAACAGTAAATGATCATTAATTCTTTGGAGCGTTGGCTCAGAATAGTAAAGTGAATTATAAGATGAGTAAAGTAAAGAAAAAGGAAACGTTGTTGATTATTCCCTTGCCGGGACATAAGTATTTAATGTGTATTCTTCATTGTCGGAATGATTGAACTATTAATTGTGCTCCTTTGCCGGGTTGATTGAACGGTTAATTGTACTCCCTTACCGGGATGATTGAACTGTTAATTGTACTCCCTTGTCGGAATGTTTGCTATGTATTTGTTGATGTGTGTCCCTTGATTTTGACTGTTGCTTGGGGACTCAGACGGTTAAATAATATTGAAGAGCGGGTTACACGCCGCAACAATGATAAATGATAAATAATGTGGGTCGGGTTGCACGCCGCAACAGTGATATGTGGAGCGGGTTGCACGCTGTAAGAATGGTAATTATGGAACGGGTTGCACGCCGCAGCAGTTGTTGACATATGTGGTTATGTCTCAATAATTATTTCTTATTTCATTGTGGAATTAAGCTGTTTTTGGTTGTTACTTTGGATTACTATTTATTTGTATTTCCCCGCAGCATGTTCCCCCTCCCATGTTATTGATTTCTTGATATTCGATTTTCCGTTGTATATTTGATAACTGCACAGGTTTATGTTGTGTCCAGTCTAGCCTCGTCACTACTTCGTCGGGGTTAGGCTAGGCACTTACCAGCACATGGGGTCGGTTGTGCTGCTACTATACTTCTGTGCGTTTTTGCACAGGTCCAGATTTTGAGCAGCAACAACAATAGTTCGATAGTAGGATCTTATTATCACGAGACTATGGTAGCCTTGCAGGTGTCCGCAGGCCCGGCGGCTCTTCTTATGCTTTTCATTTATACTGTGGTCTCATTTTTTCGAGATAGACATCTGTTATATTTCTTTCAGACCTTTATATGTAGTTTATTCTTAGTGGTTCGTGAGTATGTGACACCAAATCTTGGGTAGAGGATGTTATTAAGTATTTCGTATTTATTTCAGACTTATAAAAATTAGACTTCTGCAGTTATTGTTATTATTATTGTTTATGCTATTAAATTGACAACAGAATGGTTTTGCTAATAAAAATGATGAGTAAATTAGCTTGACTAGCTATCACGAGTAGGCGTCGTTACAATACCGATAGTGAAAAATTCAGGTCGTGACATGACTTTACGTGTTCCGCTATTTTTTTAGATTACGTAAGCCTAGGTCCTGCCATACATGGAGGTAGTCGGTCAATTAGTGATTGACGTATAGGGCCAAGGTTAGCTTCTTATTCTACTTGTAAATTGTTATAGTTTACTTTTAATCAAGAAAATCAGTTTTAACTGATATTACTTTCGCTTATTTTATAGCTCAAACATACTTTTAAATAATATATATATTATTTGTAAAAGAATTTACTCGATGACATAAGAAACACGCGCAACGCGCTTATTATAAGACTAATAATAAAATTAAGAGGTACGTAAGTATTAGCCAAAAAAAAAATATTGATAAATTTAGACAATGAAAGAATTTTATACATAAAATATTAAAAACATTTTCATTGGAAAAAAATATATACTTTTATGTTGTATTATAGAAAAATAGTGACAAAATATTAAGCCAATGTCAAGTTCATAAAAACTTTCATTAGTAAATATTTAGTATAAAGTACTTGCTAATTTAATAAAAATAAAATAGAAAATAAATTATTTATTTAATTACCATATGATGTGTATCCTTCAATTATATAAACTCTATTATATTTCTGCAAACAGTATTAGAGATAAAATAGCAACTAAAATTTATTAAAATATGATATATTAAATCATAGTTTTATAAAATTGTTTAGGAGTATGTTTGTTAGGGATATAAGAATAGTACTAAAGAGAGTACTAGCATTGCTGGAATATTATTGGTGTATTAATAATAATATGCATTGCATAATTTTTGTAAAAAAATAATTTGTTAACAAAAATACCCTCTACACTTTGGAAAGGATTCGGGCAAAATTTTGGCCGTTTTGTCCCTATACATGCCTATTCATGTATTAAAAAATCATGGTTTTGCTAATGTCATTTATTACTTATAAGAATACCACTTATGGGGAGTAGAACTAATATAAGCATTAGTTATACATAAGGTAAAAAACACTACTCCCTATCCACATTAATTGATTTTTTAGTCTTTTTTGTGTTCCATAATATTTAATCTTTTCAGATATCAACTAATTAACCTCTTTTTTCCAAAGTTGTCCCTGGAATAAAGAGTCTTTAGAATATTATATTCCCAGTGAACAAATTAAAGAGACAGTAAAGATTAATTTGGTCAATTTTATTGTTAATTAATGTTAAAATGTGAGTTACTTAAGACAGTGTGAAATTCAATTAAAAGTGAACAGGAGGGAATACCAAACAAGGGATTAATAGTATCAAAGCTAATAGATTTATTATTTTCACTAATATATTCTGCCAAACGACTCCTTAGTAATCAAACTTGAAATAGCAGTATGCTGCCCTTGGACAAATCACAATGATGTTACTCTGTTCTGCCTTCACTCTTTAAGAATGCAGTTTATATCATGCCTTGTAAATAATTGTAATGTTGATTACCCAAAATTTAAGTTCCAATTTCAGTAAACTACCTCAATATGAATATTCTACAAACGTATTTTTCACTTCATCAAATTCTAAAAAGGAAATCAGATAATCCAGATTGCAGTTATGAAATTGTGACAGAATCTGGATTGCAGTTATGAAATTGTGACAGAATCTGGATTGCAGTTGTGGAATTCTCACCTTTATCAGCCATTTAAACCATTGTATCTTCTCCTATATGACACCTTACAACATAAAACAACCAAAAAAGTTGTCCAACCACTGCATATTATAGCATGAAGAGAACAATTCTGCTAACAAATTCAAAAGAGGCAAGGAGGAAAGTGAGCAGAACTGCTCTGACAAAACAAATACTATAACCTATTGTCTCCGGAAGAGCTGGCACCAGTGAAATCCCAAAACCCAATATCTATGAGGCTTCTAACTATTTTTTTTCTCATTCAATTAAAAAGAACCATAGTTGGCCTTACAAAAGAACTTGGTCTCCATATACACTGTTCTAGTTTAAATAGGCACCAGAGTCTTCGGATAAGATGTCAGGGGATTCAACATCCTTTACTCTATGCAAATAAAGGGGACTGAGTTGACTGTTCGTTTGATATCCCTTTATGCTTCATCGCCCAAACAATGTCAACAATATTCACAAGCACTACAAGGTGCAATGATCATGAATCTTTCATAATATTACATTGGTAGAATTTGATTATGATGAGCAAAAGACCAAGAGGATATATCACTCTTACCATATCAGTATATAGCATGCAAATTTACCATGAGAAAATTAACAGTATGAGCAGAGAAATATTTGGATCATCATAATAGCTTGTTCTTTTTTCAACAGTATATCACATGAAAAAATCACATGAATACAACTGATTACTCTACTACTTTTCACTTCTAACTGGTAAAGTCATTCTCCTACTCGGGAGGAAGAACCTCTTAAAATCTCTTGGTAATACAATAATCTTTTATCACAGCACATTCTTAGTACTGGTTCTTATTAATAATTATAAATACCTTACCTTCTGGGGGAAAAAAAGACTGTCAAATATATGTCTTGGTGCTACTTGGTCATGATTATAATTACGGCTCTATAAATAACAAAGGTGTGAAGAAACACCAACACGAAGCAGGTAAGCTACTATAGAATCAAAATAGCTGAAATTGAAAAAACATCAGTTTGCCACCAAGAATTTCCGCTGCTTTAAACAACAACAACAACAACCCAATAGAATCCCACTAGCAAGGTCTGGACCCCGGAGGGATAGAGAAGCTGTTTCCGGGATTTCCATTGCTTTAAAATAGAGTTCAAATGGATAAGAAGCTTTCCCGTAAGGGAATAGCTCAACTTACTTGACAAAACTAAAGCTCTCAGTCCATGATGAGTAAATTTTTATAAGCAGAACAAGAAAAAGGTCACGACATATAATCGAAACTAGCACATTCAAGATTTCAACATTTACAGACATCAACTGATGCAAAGACAATATTAAGTAAAGTTCAGGTGTAGAAGACAAGAATTATTACAATTAAAAGGTAGTCATCAATAAAACATTGCTGACATACAATTACCAAGGAGGATTAGAGCCCTCTCTTACAGATGGTGACCTGGAATCTGCACTACCTTCTCTTCCTAACCTTGACAAACTCCTACCAGTTTTAGGAGTACTCAATCCAGGACTTGCACCACGGTAACTTGCTCGAAGAGACTCATCTAAAGTGTGAGAAGACTTGGCGATTGCCTTTCGCATAAACTTCTGTGCAGCAGGTGAAAGAGTGCGTGCACTTGGACTAGCACTCCCTCCTCTAACTGGTGAAGGTAATGGTGGTTTCTGAAACATCTTTGACCTCTCCCTCAACTTACGAGCAGCCTCACGAGATAAAGAATGAGCCTTCATATCTCTAGAGGGTGGCATTGGTATCTTATATTGAGGGCCTTCACCTCTTCCACCAATATCAATGGGTGTGTCCTCCTGCTCCAGCCTTAGAGGTGTTCCTTCAATTTCTCCCCATGTTATAAACGGAGATTCATCCGCACCAGGCATGGGCGAAGGAGTCTTAACAAAACTATATCCATTCTCAGCCTTCTTTCCCGACTCAACAAAGAACTGATTTGGGGTTTTCCGCAGATCTTCCAAATCATACCTCTTCAACTTATCCTCACCTCTATCATGAAAATAAACAGGAGTCGCCCCATGAACGGGCGTATAAAGCACAGCCACTGTCTCGTCCTCTTTAGGCTGAGACTCCATCATTTTACCATGAAACCTCGTATTCACCTTACTAATCTCTTTTGTCAATCCCTTGAGCCTCTCAGATCTTTCCTCTTCGGTCAAGGCTACCTCCCCATTATCAGCCGGATGATACATCAGCAAATTCTTAGCACAATATTTCCACCCTTCCAATGTAGCCACTGGCTGATCAGACGTCCCATATCCATCAGTAACTACCTTGGCCCTCTTAGAATCCTCAATCAACATAACATCCTCCCCTTTTTCACCTTCCAACAAAAACCCATATTTCTCCTTCCTTTTTCTATTAACTTTCTCAATTATCTTCGAAAAACTCTCATTGTCCTCACTTGTATACCTCCTAAAAAACTCATCTAACGTCAATGACACCTCTACATCCACCTCACCATCACCCTCAGCATTATCACTAGCACTAGACAAATTATTATCCTTAACTACACTAGGGGTCGGGGTTTTATAAGGATCATCAAAGGGGGTAGTGGAATTTCGAAAGGAAGTTGAACCGCGGGTTCGAAATTTACCTCCAGTGTTCGATCCAATAGCTTTACCTGCCCTTCGCTCGATGATTTTTAACTGAGCATCTCGGATTTGAACCGGGTCTCCTGTGCGAACCGCTTCCAGCCAATCGAGCCGATCACGAAGCTTTGGAATATCCGGGAAGAAATCGCGCTCGATTATTTTCTCTATTGCAGCCACGTAGGTGTCTTCGTCTAGTACTTTGTTACGGTGTTTGTTGATTGGTACTGTTGAAGATGAATTGTTGTTGGTGGTGGTGATAAGGGTTGAATTAGGGTTTTGCTCGGTGACAGACGGTGTTGAAAGGTGGCGGGGGGAGTGGCCCGGCGATAACAACATGGTTGGGAAGAAAAAATTGAAATTTGGGAAGAAATTGAGAGAATTTTTGAGTTTTTTTTTTTACTTTTCCTGGAAACTACGACGAGAGGAAAGGTGAGGATAAATTGAGATTTGGGAATAACAGTGGACAATATGGCGGCGGCAATAGATTTGTGAAGGGAATAACCAGCTCGTCCTCTAATTATTTTGTGCGCCTTCTCCTTGTCCCCAATAAAGTTTATTTTGCCCAAAACCAAATATTTTTTTACTAAGTGTGGAGTTTCAATTTATGATCTTAAATATAACGTAGTACTTCCTTCATTTTAAATTATATTGCGTGTTTTAAAATAAATAATATTTTTTAATTTAAAAATAAGTCAATTTTAGTCTCTTCATTTTATCTTAATAGGAAGTTTTTATAATTATATAAATGTCATATGAAGTCAAACTAGTTTCATCTAAATTAAAACAGAGCGAGTAATATTTTTGTAATTTTAAAAGTAAACTATTAAGAGTAAAATAATAATTTTTAAATAAAAAGATACATTTATAAAGATCATTACACATATTAAGAATCTCGCAAAGTCTAATCAACACATAATTATATGGTCATTCATCAATTAATATAAAAGTATTTTAGCATAAAATAATATCTAATTCTTCTTTCTTGCTCTCTTTTATCAATATAATGATAATTGTATTATACCTATTATCATGAATGAGCCTGTTAATCTTTTATATGATAACAAACAATGGTAGTTCATAAGTTGTAACTTAAAAAAAAAACAGGAGAAAAGATAATTTAATCACGAATTTTACACCTTATATAAACTATTTGATTTATTGTATATTATAAAAGCAAAAAAAATTATATTTTTAACTGTTCTAAAAAATAATAACATACATATTTTATATAATACTTTTCAACTAGCATTCTAGCAATGCAATTAATTCAGCATAAAAGAATATATTAACCTTAATTTTAACATGCAATTCATATATTTTCTAAACCGGAAAGAACCGGCTCTGCTCTTTTAACCGGTTTTATAGTCTGACCAAACAGGCTCTACTGAAAACGCTCACCACTTGACTGTAAGAAAATCAAATACCTTATTACACATCCCCATACGCTGAGATCAAATTGACGGAAAATGGACAATTCTGCGAATTGCAAGAACTACGGCGTCCCTATCTACGGTGCCGGTTGGGTTCCGTCGAGCGCCCTCAGATCTGCCGTCGAACCGCCGGCCGATGATGAAAAGGACGATGGCGACAAGTCATCAGCTCCGGCGCTGGGAAACTATGTAGTCCTTGCCGGAGGAGGTGGAGAAGGGAATAGCGGAATTCGTAACGCGCTCGTTGTAGCTCAGTTCGATTTTGATTCCAATGTTCTCTCTGATGAACCTGTAAGCCATAAACTTTTCCTTCTTATGATTCAATGTCCAGAGCTTTTATGCAAATTGAATTGTTCTTTATATATTTGTTTGTATACATTTTCAGTCATATAATACAAATCTTGTGCTCATTTTAAGTTTGGCTGGCATTAGTAGATTCCTGTTATGTATGATCTTCGAGGAACTAAAGGTATATGAATTATAGGTGATGTGGATTCCAGATGGCTTCATTTACAAGAGATAAATTGACTGAAACTGATTGAAAACTAGCCTTTTTTCTTAAATTAAAAACTAGCTTAGTTGACTAGCTGTTTGTTTTTGTTCAGTTCTCTGTATCCAGGGGATTGATGTTTAACAATAGAACTTATGGAATCAATTAATCAACAAACTTCTTTGCAATGTCTGGATGGCTATAAACAGACATGTTAAATGTTACCCCCCTGCAATTTTTGGTGTATTTGGAAAGAAACAAAGATCTCACATGTTCTGAGGGTGTCATTTCTCCTTTATAGACGCTCAAGGCTAGAAGTTTAATGAGTCTTTTTGTTGGATTGAGGTGAAACTGTAAATAGTCTAGATAAATTCATGGATTCTGTTAGCGCTGACTTACTAGTGGTATTCACAGATTCATTGTGCAGGAGCTACCTTTTATACTCCGTTACTGTAACCATTGAATCCTCTGGATGCATTTTAATTGCTCACATTACTTGATTAAGAAAAACACGAATTTCTTGAACTTTTAGAACATGTATTATTTGGCTTCCTGTGTTGGTGGGAGGTAGCAGGTACCCCGTGGAATTAGTCAAGGAGTGCACAAGCTGGCTCGTACCCCATGGTTATAAAAGAATGTATCATTATTTGGCTCAATGAGTTATTCCCTCCTGTTTAATTTATATGATACTGTTTTTATTGAGACGGTCCAAAATATTTGATACGTATCTATTTCTATCCAACTTTCACAAAAATCACAGTTTCCATGAATTCAAATCAATTAGATTATTTAAATTTAAACTTTGAATTGATGATCTCTTTTAATTGAAACTTACTTTCAGTCATTACTTTACTATTTTCTTCAACTACCACTAGTATAGTACATGAGCCAAATTGAATATCTTATTGTGCCCAGTCAAACTGCCGGCAAAGCCTAACTCTTGCTTGCTGAAGGATGAGCAGACTTGGAGGTTGACTATAGAAATCAGATTTGCTAATCTTCAGAGCCTCCTTCTGCTTATATCCAGATGTGCATAAACCTTGATACATTACATGTAACCTGGGAGATTACAGAAACCGATATAGCCTCACCTTTCTGGATTTGGATCACTGACTTAAAATATGTGTTTTTTGTTGAAGGTGGCAAAGGAAGGAACTGGTGGTGATCTGCCCTATAGGATGGCCATCCACCCTGGTGGAGATGGTCTGATATGTTCAATGCCAAAAAGCTGCAGGTGAAATTTTCTTGTAAATTGTGTTAAACGCATTTGGTACTTGTAAGAAGATGCATCTACTTGAAGGAAGGTTGTGCCACAGAATTTACTTTTGAGCGTACTTAGCTGGGTATTCATGTTAAGTATTCTCTTCTTTCTTTTCAGCCCTCCTTTTGTGACTTGTGAGTGGTGGCACAGGCTGATGCATAAAATCACCAAAGCATACACTTGCCCTTAGAAGATATAGTTAGTGGCTTATATAGATAAGGCCAAAGTCATCACTTGACATCGTTTTGATCACTTGCCGGATGACATCATGTCTACTACTTTTTAAAATTGTTCATTTTTGCATTTTTTGAATCCACTCTCTGGTTGGTTACTCTTGCAAACATAGTCCACAGTACCACTTGCAGTATTTGAAATTGGAACTTCTGCTGGTACTTTTTGCTAGCAGCTTGATTAAACATCTAATCAATGTGCTTCTTGTGCAGATGGTTTGACTGGGATATTCAGAGAGCTGATAATCTTTCACTGGGTCTAAGATCATCTGAGAGAGTACTTGAGCCATTGCAAGATGTTGGACAACAATTAGCACTAACTTTTAATAATGAAGGTTCTTTACTTGCCGTCGGCAGTGAGGTAGATATCTTCCCTTAACATTATATCAGCTTGAAATGAGATTGTGATTGTTGCATGCGATTGAAGGAAAACTGTTCAACTTGAAGGCATTACTGTTATGTTCATTGTGTATTGTAAGAAGGCCAATTTTATAATATCTGGTCCTCCCATATTCTGGTAAAAGTTGGACAAAGTGTTCTTTAAAAACGCAGGCAGCAAAGCCAATCTTTGTTTATTTTAACCTGCTTAAACATTCTTCTATACCGTGAGTTAGACTGGATATAAAGGAAAAGGAGGAGGTAGTTTGAGTCAGGTTTATGGCACCACTAGTTTAACATCACTAATTGCCAAAAGAAAGCATCGTGATACACATGTTCTCCCTGCATTAAATTTAAAAGTTGCAGAAAGTGACTTCATGAAAAAAGGTTGCAGAAAGTGCTATTTTTAGTGGTTTGGTTTTCTTGTCTGAAACTCCGTCCTGCCCCACAAGTTAGATATTTTTTTTTGATGAAGTAAAAAATTTCATTAAAGAAAGGGCTAACTTAAATTCTATGCATAAGAGGAGGGAGTAAAAGTCTTTAAGCCATAAATGTATCAACAGTCTTAGCTGAGAATATCTACTAGCTATGTTTTGACCCGCTTTATGGATCCTACATTTTACTTCACCTTTTGAATTCATTTGGCTTTCTCTTTTTCGGATTTTAAATCTTTATTGTAAGAAAAATGTAAGAAAACCTAAGTCTTTCAGAAATAGTGAATTGCAGAAGGTAATTAGTTGCAGAGTAAAAAAGATAAACTTTAAACAAGTCCTTTTCCATTTTAGAATTTTCTGAGAACTTCTTAAGGAGAAGGCTTTAGATGCTAAATAGATAACTAAAGAAGGGAATAGATTTCTACCAAGAAGTATGAACTTTCATGCTAGTCTTTTCCCACCTCTCCCTGGTTCTGTGCTTGCTGCTTCTTTTTGACTCTTTGTAATTCACAAAAGAACTCCGGGAATTGACAGAAAAAATTAGCCATCTTTGTGGGTGTGACCAAGTAAATACATCATGCCTTCCATGACTATCTTACTGCCAGTAATGTATTGGCTTATGTGTGATGGATATTCAAAATCATGTTCATCTGGCTGTAAAATGAGCCTGTCGAACAGTTATGATCATAATACTCGGTGGTTTTGAGCTGTCTGCTGCTGCCGTACATCGACGGTTAA
Organism: Nicotiana noctiflora; assembly: GCA_032618575.1. Classification (NCBI taxonomy): domain Eukaryota; kingdom Viridiplantae; phylum Streptophyta; class Magnoliopsida; order Solanales; family Solanaceae; genus Nicotiana; species Nicotiana noctiflora. Next base: position 19,227 of record JASVEL010001884.1, on the reverse strand, counting down.
GGAGCAGGTTAACCAGGAAATTAACCAACGATCAATCAGCTATGCTGAGATACCAAGTAGTTGGGGAGGTTAACGAGTAAAAAATTTCACTAGTTTAAACTACAAAGCAGATATACAATTTGTTCTTCTCTATTTGTTCTATTGCTCTAATTAGAAAATAGTGTTTTCTTCCTCTGTGCCTTAACTTTAGCAACTTGGCTTTTTGGTGTAATCTGGGTAACACAATCATTCTGAACAGGCTGTCATCCTATCTCCAAACAACAACAACAACAACAACTACCCAGTGTAGTCCGACAAAGTGGGGTCTGGGGAAGGTAGTACGTACACATGCCTTACCCCTACCCGAAAGGGCAAAGAGGCTGTTTCCAATCGACCCTCGGCTCAGGAAAAAGAAAAGAAAAGAAAAACAAAAGAGCATTAGTAACTCTAGCAGAATACTTATCTAACATAGACCATAAATCGCAACAATAATTATCTAACATAGACCATAAATTAAAAAGCATGCAATAATATCGACCAGTAACTACCCTGAGGGGCACAATACAATACGCAAGTCATCTATGTAGAGCCCTCCCAAACCCCACCTAGCCCCTACCAAGCCTTGCCTAGAAGCCCGTATCCTACAACCTTGATACTAGACCTCCAAAATCTCCTATCAAGGGTCATGTCCTCGGAAATCCGCATTCTTGCCATGTCCTGCTCAATCACCTCTCCCCAGTACTTCTTAGGCCTCCCTCTACCTCGACTCGAGCCAGCCACCACCAGTCGCTCATAACTCCTCACCGGGGAATCAGGGCTTCTCCTCAGTGCATGCCCGAACCACCTGAGCGTCGCTTCCCGCATCTTCTCATCCACTGGGGCCACCCCCGCCTTATCCCGAATAACTTCATTCTTAATCTTATCTAACATAGTGTGCCCGCACATCCATCTGAGCATCCTCATCTCCGCAACCTTCATTCTATCCCTAAACGTTCCATGTTTTTTTGAGAAGAATTCCCAAAGGTTCCATTTGTTTTGTCAAGTTTTATTTTGGAGAATATTCGTTGTATCGAGTTTCAAATTGAGGTGTGGTTGTTTGATTTTGTTAGATCAAGGAGGGAGAGGCCTGGGCCTCTTCTTCTTTCATTCAGCATCTGCTTCTTTCTTCTTGTTATCCTTTTTAAAGAGTGAAATATGGAACTGCATGAGCTTGTTTGTGCAGGTAAATCATAATTTTATTGATTATTGAATTTTGGTGCAGTACAGGATGGCAAGTTGAGGGTTTTCAAGTGGCCGGGCATGGAAATTAGTCTTGATGAGGCTAATGCTCATGCTTCTGTGAAGGATCTAGACTTCAGGTTCATAGCATTTTCCAGGGCATTTGCTTTAAGCACTACAAGCAATATGTTTTATGGTAGAGTAATTTCGACTCAAATGCTTTTGGTTGTATTGCAGCCCAGATGGAAAATTTCTTGTATCTGTTGGAAGCGGCCCTTGCCGTATTTGGGACGTCTCTAAATCAACATCTGTAGCTTCTTTGATGAAAGAAAATGTAAGAATATCTATGAATGGCTTTTAATTGCTGGAAGATGCTTGATGTGTTTTGTTCCTCTTTTTCTCCAATAACAACAACAACAACAACTACCCAGTATAGTCCCACAAGGTGGAGTATGGGGAGGGTAATATGTAGACAGGTCTTACCCCTACCCGAAAGGACAGAGAGGCTATTTCCAATCGACCCTCGGCTCAGAGAAGGAAAAGGGAAGCAACAACAAAAACAGAAACAAAAGAGCATTAGTAATTTCGGCAAAAATTGCGAAAATAGTTATCTAAACATAAGAATTATACATAACATGACATGTAATAATATCAAACAGTAACTACCATAAGGCCATCTCCAACCTTGCTCCCATTTTTTGACAACTTACTCCAACCATTCCCCTAATTTTTCCCCCAAACTTTTTTATATTCTTTCTCCCTCTTCTATATTATATTATTATCTTTTATTTCAAATTTCATCTTTTATTTTATTTATATTATTTATTCCCCAGACCCCACCTTGTGGGACTATACTGGGTAGTTGTTGTTGTTGTATTTTATTTATATTATTATCTTTCATTTCAAATTAGTTAAAATTCCATTAAACAAATTTCATCTTTTATTTTATTAATTTATAATTTCCACAATTAAAAAAATTCCATTAAATTTTAACTAATATAATTTGTAAGCAACTATTATAGATTAACTAATAATTCAAATAAAAGTGAAATCATTACGATACAAGATTAATTAAATACATATAATTTTACATAAAAATAATAAAGGCGCGAAAATTAATCTATCAAAATTATACACCAAAGTTAAGATATAATATTAATATTATAAAAACATTACATAAACATGATTAAGCGTAATAAAGAGATAACTAAAAGATTAAATAATAAAATTATAATAAAATAATGATGAATAGTAATGGGGGACATGAATAGTGTAACCCCATATTTGAGGGAACACTATTCATCCCCCATTTTAGGGACAAAAATGGGGGAGGGTTGGAGGATAATTTTCCTCAAAATTGCCCCCATTATGGGTGACATCCCCGTCCCTCTGAATCACCGACCCAAGATATCTGAAACTGTCCCTCTTGGCGATGACCTGAGATCCAATCTTCACGTCCCTGCTTCGCTCGGCTCGGCGCGAAACTTGCATTCCAGGTATTCAGTCTTAGACCTGCTTAGTTTAAACCCCTTAGACTCGAGAGTCTGTCTCCATTCCTCTAGCCTGTCGTTAACACCGACCCTCGTCTCGTCTACCAGGACTATGTCATCAGCAAATATCATACACCAAGGAACATCCCCTTGAATATGCCGCGTCAAAGCATCCATCACCAAGGCAAACAAAAGGGGGCTAAGCGCAGATCCTTGATGGAGCCCCAAAACCACCGGGAAATGGTCTGAGTCGCCACCCACTGTCCTAACCCTGGACTTAGCTCCATCGTACATGTCCTTGATTACTCTGATGTAGGCTTCCGGCACGCTCTTAGCCTCCAGGCACCTCCATAGTACCTCCATAGGGACCTTGTCATATGCCTTCTCCAATGTAGGCTTCCGGCACGCTCTTCGCCTCCAGGCACCTCCCTTGGGACCTTGTCATACGCCTTCTCCAAGTCGATAAACACCATGTGCAGGTCCTTTTTCTTATCCCTGAACTGTTCCACCAATCTCCTGATAAGGTGGATAGCTTCTGTAGTGGAGCGACCCGGCATGAAACCGAACTGGTTCATCGATATAGATGTTATCTCCCTCACCCTCGCCTCGATCAACCGCTCCCAAACCTTCATGGCGTGACTTATTAATTTGATACCTCTATAGTTGTTGCAACATTGGATATCCCCTTTGTTCTTGTACAAGGGCACCATCGTACTCCACCTCCATTCCTCCGGCATCCTTTTGGTCCTGTAGATCACGTTGAACCACGTTGAACAACCTCCTGACCAACCCATGCATTTCCAGAACTCCACCGGGATCTCGTCAGGCCCGATCGCTCGGCCCCTACTCATCCTATGCAAAGCCCTCATCACCTCCTCCACCTTAATGCGCTTGCAGTAACCAAGGTCTCTATGATGTCCTGAATGCTCTATGTTTCGATCCCCCTCCTCGTTAATTAGAACTCGAAAGAACGCCTGCCACATCTGCTTGACTTGAGACTCTCCCATCAGAACTCTACCATCCTCGTCCTTGATGCACCGGACTTGGTCTAGATCCCGCGCCTTCCTCTCCCTTAATTTAGCTAGCTGGAATAACTTTCTGTCCCCGCCTCTCTCCCCTAATTCCTCGTACATGCGATCAAACGCCGTTTTTAGCTTCCGTAACCGCCAGCTTTGCTTCCTTCCTCGCCACCTTGTAGATCTCTCTGTTCACTCTCCTTTCATCCTCGCTAGTGCTCCCTGCCAACTTAGCAAACGCCGCCTTCTTCACCTCCACTTTTTCTTGGACTACATCGTTCCACCACCAGTCACCCTGATGTCTGCCTGAATAGCCTTTGGCTACCCCGAGCACATCCCGTGCTGCCTCCCTAACCAAGTTCGCCGTCTCTGACCACATTGCGTCCGCTTCCCCAGAACTTCTCCCAGCTCCACTATCAACTAACCTCCTCTCCAACTCGTGGGCTTTCTCCTTAGTCAGAGCACCCCATCTAATCCGCGGTCGTCCCCGAGCACTCCTCCTCTTCCTCTTCACCCAGAGGCCGACATCCATCACTAGGAGTCTATGAAGAGTGAAAAGGGACTCCCCGGAATAACCTTGTAGTCATTGCATAAGTCTCTATCGCTCCTTCTGAGAAGGAGGTAATCAACTTGAATCCTCGCCGCCGAACTTTTGAAGGTGACCAAATGCTTTTCCTTCTTCTGAAATGTCGAGTTCACAATTAGGAGCTCAGAAGCGCTGGCGAAATCAAGCGGTGACGTGCCTCCTCCGTTCCTAACCCCAAGGCCAAAGCCACCGTGCACCTCACCATAACCACCAGCATCAGCCCCAATATGACCATTAAAGTCCCCTCCAATAACTAACTTCTCAGATTGGGGAATACTATTCACCAAATCATCCAAGCCCTCCCAAAAGCGCCTCTTAACCTCCTCATCTAAGCCCGCTTGCGGCGCGTAAGCGCTGATGACGTTGAGGATGCTCTTTTTTCTCCACCAAAAGAAAGGAAAAATATGATGCATCTCCTTTCCAATCTAATTGACACTGACACTACCCAGAAAGGCAGATTAGGTCATTTTTATATGTTTTGTTTCTCCTGTCAATTGGTTTTATATAAACAGGTTCTCTCTTACATGTAGATTCTTATGTTTTATTTTGTTTTTCGATAAGCTAAGAGTATTTACATGTGGATTCTCAAATATTCCCCATTTGAGGAAGGTGTGTGGGCACATACCCAATCCTTTCTCATTGTTGCTATTAGTTATCTGACAAAAACGTCTGTATCCAGGATGAGATTTTTGGCTATTGTAGATTCTCGCCAGTTATTGATGAGAATCAGGTTCTATACATCACTACGATGCGAGGTGGATATGCTATATTGGAATTTATCTGAATTACCTATTTTTAGATAGTGTTTGAGTTGGCATATGAAAAATTAACCCTGTTTTCTTGTGTTTGCAAAGATCAAGGTGGAAGTATTTCGAAGTGGAGTACTACTACGTGGAAGAGGATAAGATCAAAACGTGTTGTTCGTGATCCTGTTTGTGCCTTTAATATTTCACCCAATGGAAAGCTTCTGGCAGTGTAAGACACTTTTGTTGGTTTCTCTTCCATGAATGTCTGTAAACAACTCTAGGCTATCTCATCCCACCACTTAACACTCCATATAGCTGGACATTCTTAAAATTGGAAAGTCCATTTATATACTGTGGTAAGCTTAGTGCGGACTCTCTCAGAGTTTGAGCATTTGTCTACAAAAGCCAGCTTATTTACTGTTTAATAAATTTGATAATATGGTCTTCATAAAAATAAATTTAACAATCGAAGTGGAGAAAAGCAGCTAGTTGATTAGTCACAAAGGCAATGGTGGAGACGTTGGCGCATAGGAATAGCATACCTTGAGATTCCGGGTTTGAAGCTTAGCTATAACATTACTGTGGGTCCACCTGCTATAACCTTGGTGAGCAGTTACCCGACCACCTGTGCTTGTTGGTTGTAAGAGACTGCATGGTAGATTAGTTGAGGTGTGCACAAATTAGCCTGGACCAACAACAGTAAAAAAATAAGTGGCTGATTGACTTTGTGGAATTATCACAATCCTTGCTCTTGTATGATTAGATCTGTATCATTCAATACGCCTGGAGAGCTATCAAATCTCAGAGTAATTTGTCAGATTGTAGCTTGTTGCTTAATAACAACTTACATTTAGGTTGTAACATTTTCAGGGGCTTTTCCATAAGTTCATGTCCACGAGAAACTAACACCATCCTGTCGACATCTTACAACACTGAACCGTAGATGTAATAATCGATGTTGCATAGAATATGTTATTGGGGACCTAAATGCTGCGTATATCACTTTCTTTGCAGAGGAACAATCGAGGGAGATGTACTGATAATTTCTTCAAACAATTTGCAAGTGCAAAATGTGGTGAAAAAGGCTCATCTTGGTCTTGTGACAACATTGAAGTTCTCGGAAGATTCGAGGTCCTAAATGTTTTTCATGTTCCTGTTAAAGCTATAAAAGCCTGCACTTAACACAAACAATTCTAAATTTTCTGCTTTCTTCAGGGCTTTGCTTTCTGCCTCCATGGATTCAAGAGTGAGAGTGACAATTATAAAGGAAGAGAAGAAAAGTGGTGAGTATTTAATTTCCATATCAGTATCAGGAACATGGAAGGGCCGGCTTGGCTCAGCGGTAAACTTGCTTGCCGTGGTGTGTCAGGTCGTGGGTTCGAATCAGCCTCTCTGCAAAGCAGGGGGAAGGCTGGCTAGAGTATTCCCTTCCCCATACACCCACGAAGTGGGTATTGAACTGGGTCGGCCCTTTATCAGGAACATGATGGTAGAGACTGTTTTTTTTCTGTGGGGTGGTTGCTAGCAGGTAGACACCGAGTTCTGAAAATGAGCTAACATTTGTAGTTTCTAAGCTCCTGCTATTGATCTTGATTAGTTTAGTTTTAACTTGATCTTCATCTAAGAAAGAAGTTGATATTACCAATAACATGAAACTAGTAGAAAACAACTGCGTATGTGTGTGAGAGTTTTATTCTTTATTAGCTTTTGAATGATTTAATCTGTAAGCAAATTTGTCCAACTGGCTGATAATGATTATACTGCAAACAGATCTCTCTTTCTAGTGTCAAGTCCCATGCTTTGTGCATGCATAATTGACTTTTGTTGTGGAAATTTTGTCATTAAAAATATTGTTTACATTTGCAGGTCTGAGCTTGTGGATCGTCGTACTCGTCCTTCTGATTGCAATAGCTGTATTTTACGCAGCAAACAACGGGATTCTTCCATTGGAGCTAAATTCTACACTTAAATGACGAGCTTTACCCAGAAGTATTGTTAGAATGGTTATGTTTATAGGTGAAACAATATCTGTGGCATTTTTGAAGGCTGGACAGTGGCTTTGGATTCTAGCTTAAGTTAAAAAATATCTGGTGTTTTGAGTGTGCTTCAAGTGTTAGACAGACGACAGTTCAATTCTCCATTAGATTCTCACTGTACAAAACAAGTTGTTGACTAGGTCTATTTCTTCCATTTCAACTTTATTTGGTAGATCTTTCTCAAAATAAATTGGAGGTTTTCCACCTGCTCCTTTACCTTCACTTCATATGAGAAGGGATTTCGAGATCTAACCGCAGAAAATTAAACAAAAAATCTGGAAAAAGGAAAGGGAATTATCATCCGAGGGATTCTATTACGTTTACAGTAGGAAATAACACAGTTTTTTCCAAAAGAATATTTGTGTTTGCTGGAAAATATTTCGAATTTGAAACACTATTTTCCACAACACAAAGTCAATGCAAAAAAGAAAAAAAAGAGAAAAAAAATCTGTTCTAGTGCCACCTTTCAATGAAAACCAGTAAAATAAAGAGAATATTCCGAAAAAGAAAACAAAATCAGTCGCCTTAGACGTGGGTCGAACGTTACGGTTTTCATCCGTCCATTCCATTTTTAATTCTATCTATAGCAAAGCTGAAAATCCAACAACAAGACATACCTAGTATACATATTGGTAAATACTTACCCACACGTGGTGTTTATATTTTACAATCAAGTATATTAACTCACTATAGTTAATTAATTTAATTAGATAAGAATGTATGTAATTTACCATAGCTAAATGATTGAAGTTCGTATGTAAAACACATGTCATATATCTATTGGTTTGGTGTAAATATATGGTGCGAGTATACCATAATTCTATATTGTGGGGATTAGAAAGAAAATATGTACGTAAATCATATTCCTACCTTACAAAGGTAAACAAGTTGTTTTTTATGGACTCTAGTCTCGGCATAAGAATAATAGAGAAAAAAAACCACATTGAAATTAATACAAGAATAGTAACAATAAAAAATTAATAAGCAAATCTAACACAAGAGAAACAATGTGCAGTAGTAGAATGGCCAAAAAAAAAGGAAAAGTAAAAAGAGCTTTGTCATAACACAGTAAAAAAGGAAAAAGTCAAAACAAAATAAAAGCTCAGACGAGTGACAAACAACAAACGGCATAATGCCACGTGTGTTTGCGAAACAGTACCAAGTCCAACATAGGAATAAGATTCTAGTAATCTTTCCCAAATTTAAGGTGTTTTGAGGTCCGTTGATGCTCTTACACGTGAACCATCAACTCATCAACCCCAGAAGCAAAAAACTGATCATTCTATTTCTTCCTATAAAATTTTGCTAATTAATCCCCAAAAGACTTGTCGTTCAAACACACACGCACACACAGTGACATAGACATCCTTTGCTTTTTGTTGAGAGCTATAAAAAAGTACCAAACTCAATTCTGCTGAAAACCTTTTGATCATCGGCAATTACCTGATAATTTTCTATACAGCTTTCAGCTCCGAAGAAGAGGTACAAGAAGAAAACATAGGACTTCTTACTCTTTGACTTTCCATCTGTCTCTCTGTTTTTTTTGCCTGATTTTGGTTACTCTTTCTGAAAATTTACTTTAATGTTTCTTGACATTCCAGAGCTTATGCTCTTCTGTTGTTTCTCTTTTTCGCTAGTTAATTTTCTTTAACCAAATTTGAGGGGTTTAGAATGGAGGGTCTGAGAATACTGTTCGCCTTTTTTTTTTTTTTTTTAAAAATTCTGATGTTTATGTAGTATTAGATTCTATTCTGAAGAACCTGAATATATGTATTAACTATTCAGCATCTAATTAGGAATAGAAGAATTATACCCGTATGTTCCATTTTATGTTAGCATATTTTCCTTTTTAGTCCGTCCAAAATAGAATGACACTTATAAACAATTTAATTTTTAATGAGATAGATTTATAGCTACGTAAATATGTATCCCTTGTTTTACACTACAAGTCTCAATAGTTTTTCTTTCTTAAATTTTTGTCCAGTCACATGGGACAGGGGAGTAGTAGGTAATATGCTTCTAGTTTGGACTCGTCTATGTTTGTCAAGTAAGTCAATCATCTTATCAACCATGCTCTAGACTAGTTGGGGTCGGCTGTCATTGTCAATTCAGTGATCAATGATAATTCCCCAAAAAAAGAACATAAAATATTTAAAGCAAAGATCTGCATGTCCAATGCGGCTTGCTGGATTCGATGTCTAATTACTGGTTGGTTTGATGTTATACTTGCATTTGATAGGTCTTTACATGAGTTTTTGTAATCCCTAACTTACCTTTAAAATAGCAGATTATTTAGTATTATAATGAATGAGACTCGAGCAAAGGGAAATGGATATAAAGAATCTATAGCCAAGCTCTTTAGTTTGTGATTCAGGTATAGTCGATCATTTTACCTATTACTAATTCCCATAGCTTTTCTGCTTGTTGTCTGCTTGAGTTCAATATCCGCCATTATCATTTTCCAGTTAAAAAATGTTATCTGTCTTTGCATGCTAGTATTTATTTCTACTTGTCAGTGGTTCATCGTGCTCGATAAAAAATTGATGTTCGATGTGTTCTAAATAGACAGTGGGAACACACTTGTTTTGAGAATATCGGATCCATATGTTGCATATGCCCGTATAGTTGTACTTTATTCCCCTGCCTAAAATGTAGATACTTAGGTGTATTTGCTTCAAATAGTTTCTCAGCGTGAATGGGTACACATAAGGAAGATGTGACAGATGAAGTTTCCTCTGAAAAATTACAGCAGAAACAGGACCTTGACACTGTTACTTACAGATCAGAGTCGAAAGAGAAAGGAATCTGTGCGTCAATGTCAGCTGAAATTATTTCTGGTGAACTACAGAAGAGAGTGAGCCCCGATGCCTTGGAAAAGTCATCACAGAGTAATCAAGATGAAAATGCACTTTCTACGACATGCCAAGAAGTATCGGGTGAAGTCAAGCCAAAGAAGAGTGTCATTGAAGGGATTGAAAAATTTCAGCAGAAACCGGACCCTGACACTGTCACCAACAGATCAGAGTCAAAAGAGAAAGGAACCTGTGATTCAGTTTCAGCTGAAGTTGTTTCTGATGAACTACTTAAAGGACTGAGCCCCGATTCTTTGGGAAAGGCATCAGAATCTAGCCGAATTTCTGTTCTACCAAAGAAGGAACTATACATAAAATCTTGTGAATCTGATCCTCCTGTAAAAGACAGAAATGTTTCCTTATTACCCGGGAAAGCTTCAGATTCTTCACAACATATACAACGTGAGAAAATGGAAGTTGTTGTATCTCAACCTAATCAAGAACAAGTAACTTATTCCACAAGGCCTGAGAAAGCTTCGGATAAGTTGCAACCAAGGCGGAACCCTGATACGAGTGCCCAGGCTTTGCCATCTGATCAAGAAATCACTCCTTTCAGAGCACCTGAAAAACCATCCGAAGATGGATATAACTGGCGAAAATATGGTCAGAAATTTGTTAGAGGAAATGAGTTTGCTCGGAGTTATTACAAGTGCACGTCCCCTAATTGTCTTGCAAAAAAGCAAGTGGAGAGATCACATGATGGGCATATTACCAATATCCACTATATTGCAAAACATGAACATCCAAAACCTTTAAATAGTCCCCAAATTTCCCCCGAGTTTGTAGTGCCTATGCAAATGAAACAAACAGACATGCCAATGGGAACACCACGGGAAGGTACTTAAGATTGCTGAGTCAATTGTTTTATTCGATCTAGATAAGTATTTAATTTTAATGAGTCATCTAATTAGCTGAAGGTCAGAAATCTGTTGTGATTGGTCAAACATGTCAATCTATTGAACCATCAGAGAGTTCGCTTTCAACGGCTATTGTACCAGCTGGTGATAGCGCAACAGATACAGTTCTGAAGCCACATAAATCAGGAGATGAGGCTGATAATAGTGGTGGTCCAGACCCAAAGAGACAGTATGTGATAGCCACAACCTTATTATTTGTCTTCAGTTTTCAGGTCTAGACACTCTCTTAGAGTTGATAGTTGTTCAATTGTTTTGCAACAGGAAGAGAGAAGTACCTAGAAGTGATGAGATTCCACCTATTAAGTCTCATAGTGAACCACAGCATATTGTTCGAACAAGGAGTGAAGTGGATATAGTCAATGATGGTTATCGGTGGCGCAAATATGGGCAAAAACTGGTAAAAGGAAATCCAAATCCTAGGTAACTATTTTCTTTGCTTTAAAAACATGTTGGTAAATCTTTGCCCGTGCAAAATAGCTTTTTCTTATCACCTCTTAACCTTGAGTTGCTTTCTTGTTATGATTGTTTACAAAGCATTCCTATTCTTCCGCTGCAAACTGTGAAAGGAACGGAAGCAATGAATGTCGCCTATCAGAATAATTGATGTCTTCATCTCATGTTGAATGTCCACCTTTCTTTTTTAAGTTGTCCTAAATTATTCCGAAAATGGCATAACTCTTGCTTGCACAGGTCCCTTTCACTCTTCTCTATACAACTTCAAAAATACTAAGCCCTCCTATATGGTCTTACTCTTACATGATCCTCCTCATCCTATTCGGCTTGCCATTTCTCTATGTTCACCTTCTTTAACCCTACCTTGTAATGCCAAATGTTCTATCGTTCGGCCCATTACTAGCCTGCTTGGCTATTTCTTTCTCAGTCTATCAATACCAGTGGATCCAGTCTGCTCTCTTGTCAGTAATACTATTTCTTGTTGTCGTTAGCCTTTTAAAACCGAATGCTCTACTGTGACATTCTTGTAGATCTTTACAGATATGACACACCCCAAAATCTTTTAAAGAACCACATTGTCTTGCTAAAAATAATACTTTTCTAATCTGGACTAAGTAATTAGCTTCTTTGAAAATAAATTCCATAAATACAATATCTATAGGTTGACTCATGCTCTTTTGCTTCTACAGGACCATATGGAACTGTACGTTCATCTAAAATTTGCTTGTTTATTGACTAAAAGCAACTTTATCTCATTTACTGAAAAAATGACTTGAGCTATTATTCTTCTATTTCTGTGAAAAAAAATAATACAGCTATTATTGCGGAGTTTGGTCAAGAAAAGTATATACGATCAACTATGTATCTATTCCAAACTGGTTGAGATTGGTTATATGAATTTTCTGTATCCATAACGCTCCATTTGGGCTCTTTTTATTCTAGTACTAAACAATTTGCCTACTCTTTCCTAGTTGGTTCGTTTTGATTGCTTACTCACTTGATGTTGATTAATTTTACAAGTTGAACTTCTCATCTTCCGCTAACATGTCCCCTTCCTGTCAAAAGTGATGTTTATTTCTGAAAGTGAGACTGGAGGATATAAATAGTCACTTTACGAACATATCTTGCGAGGTAATCCAAAGTATGAAACATTAGACCTAGTTAATCCGGTTAAAAGAGAAAAAGGAAAACACTAGGCCTACTTTCTGCAGCGTATGTCTTGTATATATAAGCTGATATGATCAGTTTTCTGTTTCTATTGCCCCCAGATTCTATTTTTCAGTAATGCATGTTGTTTCGGATCATACCTCTCGTGTTTGATAATGTTAAACAAAAATTACGCTTTTCTTGTTCTCTTTTCTTGCACCCCAAACCCCCGGTTCTTGTGCTCTTTCTCGCTTTGTTTTAAAGTTGTTAAGCGGGTGGGCCGGGCCGAGCCTATATTTTTGGACCCGTACGGGTTACGGTCCGGGCCGGTTACGGGTTGGGTCTTCACGTGTTTAACGGGTTCGGGTTCATCTGGGTAAAAATTGAACCATAGGGGTTACGGGTTGAGGGGGCCTTGCCGGGTTTAGTGTTTTTTTTTTTCGGGTATTTTGTATAAGTATTGTAAGCTATATTAATACTTTGTACTAATTTAAAGAATACAAGGAATATGGGAAAATTGCACTTATAAATTGCAAGTGCTACATTTATTTCAAAATTCAAAATTAAAGTTTGCATTTAAAAAGTAAATTAACAAAAAAATAGTAAAACTAAATTTTCATGTATAATAAATTAATAATACTTCAAATTAATCTAACAAACTAAAACATTAAGCATAAATACGTCTAATAATTTTAAAATAACACAAATTGTCGTAAAATCTTAAATATGAATTTTCGGAGGACGCGCAAGACAATACTTTATATACCTCCTTAAACTGCCTGTGCCACTATCTGAACGAAAATTTAAGAGTTGATCACAATTCTTGCACTTTAATTTCTGATCTTCATTTTCTTCTACCACCTCAAAGTGTTACCAAACATATGAGCGCACTCTAGAAGTACGAAGCATGATTTAACTTGAATTGAGATTTGAGATTTGAGAAATTGAGATTGAGAATTGAAGTATTGCAAATTGGAGAATGAGAGAGTGAGAATGAGAAATGAGATTTGAGTGAAGAAATGAAGAAGATGGGGGAGGTATTTATAGTTTTAAAGAAGGTTAGTTTTGTAAATTTTAAAATTAAAATAAAATAAAAAGTTGCTATTTTCGCAAGTGATCTGTTGGCTAACGGATCTGTGCACAATCTCACTAAAGCCAACGGATAGTGGGTCCCCTAGATTTGAAAAGTAAAAAAAATAATAATAATAATTCCAGCCGTTGAACCGGGCCGGTTCCGGTCCGGGTTAGCCGGTTTGACTACTGTTCACGATTTCCGGATTAGCACCAAACCCCTCCTACCCCCATACCCAGCCCACCTGGGCCCTTATGAACTGGGCCGGTCCGGTAACGGGTAAGCCCGGCACGTTAGACAGTTCTACTTTGTTTACACAGTTGAAACATCTTGTTGCATCTGCAATGCTTTTGCACTCTATAAATCCAGATTCTTTTATATGTAGGAGTTACTACAGATGCTCAAGTGCTGGTTGCCCTGCAAAGAAACATGTGGAGAGGGCATCCCATGATCCAAAATTAGTGGTAACAGCGTATGAAGGGCAGCATGACCATGATATTCCACCTTCTAGGACTGTTGTGCAAAATGCAGCAGCTGCTGACAGAGTAAGTGCAGAGTCCACATCTGAATCAGGTGAAAACAAACATGTTGGCCTTGACAGAGTTGTTCATATTGGTGCAAATTGAGCACAAAGGTATACAATTCCCATCAATCAACTCATCCAGATTTAGATAATTATCCTTACTTCAAATTGTAATTGGTCAATTATCCTCCATTGCAGGAGAGAAGAAAGGATTGAATATATGTATAGGAACCTCTGATTTAACCTCATCATTGGTGTGAATTCCTAAATCTACTGTATAAGTTATGTTGTCCAACAATCCAAAACAGAGTATAGATTTTATCACATGTATCTAATTGTTGCCAGTTCATCAGGCCATTTTATCTCCTTAAACAAATAAGATGATTTAACTGTAGTCGCAAAATTGGAAAAATGACACTGTATACCGGCTTTCAAAATAATAGCCGGAAAATATATATATATATATTGTATGTAATATACAAATTGTACACACTTTCGGCTATCGAATATAAATAATTTTTGGCGCGGGCTAAAAGTGATAGTGCTTCTTAACAATAGACTTGTTCTCCTCAACTAATTTATAAACTTAAATTGTTATTATATATTTTCAAATGCGATAATTTTACATACTATTTTAATATTTTATAATTCAAAATGTTAATTTTTCTAATTCGCTGTAAATCCTATTCTAAGTGCATACTCAGCAGTTTTTGATTACTTAAGTTTGAAATGTGCAAATACAGAAAATTGCCATTAAATCATACTCCCTCTGTCCAAATAAATCTAATTTCCTTTTCCTTTTTAGACCCGGCTTAAAATTTTGATCCTTTTCATTTGGTGGTGCTTTATTTCCTTTAAACAATTTCAATTAACATAAGTTAATACTACTGTAATATTACTTCAAATGTGAGTAATAATATACCAAAATTTAAACTTCTTCTGCACTTCAAGTTTAAATACTTCTATTTATTCAAGATATAATTTATATCCTAAGTCTAATTTACTGGGAAAAGAAGAGTATGAGTGGCGTTTAAATAATTTAGATGGGTAAAGCATTAAATCGTACTCCCTTCGTTCAAATAAATCTAACTTTCTTTCCTAGTAGTCTATCTCAAAAAAGTTAACCTTTTTCATTGGGTAAAGAGTTATTTCCCTGAACAAAATATAGTGTAGAATGGGTGGGTTGGGTTAATTTTGGACGGATCAAAATGGATTGAGTCAATAATTGGGCGGGTCAAATGACCCGTCCAAAAGTTACTTCGGCTAAGATAGGTTAACATTCGGGTCATAACCCACCCGCCCAACTCTTATTAAACTTTAATTAATATGTGTTATTTTCTTATAAATTGTATAATTACTAAATAAGGCTTTTTCGCTTTTGTTTTGGTCATATTTAAAATATTAAACAAAAAATAAAATTATTTCTAAGATATTTTGACAAACTTACTCATGGATCAATTTGGGCTAAAAATTAGCCCCAACTTTAAATAGGTTAAGATGGGTTGGATCAATATGGGCTAAGTTCAATAAATGGGCAGGTCAATAACCAACCCAACCTTAGGCGGGTTGGGCGGGTCATTTGAGCTTGGGCCAAATTTGACAGATTATATTGTTTCTATTTTGTATTTTGCACTTCAATTTAGTATTTTAGGTACTTTACTAATTCAACAAATTTTATTCTCATAAGTAAAGCTTACAGCGAGGAAAAGAGTGCTTTACCCCTACCAGAGATTGTTTCCGAATGGAAAACAACATAAATGACACCTAAAAGAAATCTTCCAAGACCAACATTGCATATCAACTCACTACAAAAAAGAATTGGAGTTAGATACGAACTTTTTCGCTAATCTATCATTAAACCGCTCGTAGCTAACGGAATTTCTTGATAATGTGTCGCTTATCCTTTGCTAAATACGATTAGCGACAAATTATTCTGTTTCGTTACAGTATTCGTCCGTCGCTAATTCCTATTTTTAAGTAGTGATTGTAATACTGGTACTGGATAAGTGGTTTCCAAGAAATAAGCTTCAATTTTGATTGATGAAGTGATATACTTGAACAAGGAACCTGTTTTTTCCACTATTAGCACTTGAGCTATTACATAGAGGAAGAAGAGTATTGGTGGGGGGCACCACAGAGAAAAGTTGTTGCTTCCATTTTTTTGTATTACATCTTAAGAAAGAACATTTCTTATTTCCAGGCACAAGAAGCAACCAAATCTCTATTCATCCAACCAAGATAAAGAGCCCCATCTCTTTCTTCAAGCCTATACTTATCAGAGTAGCTTTCTAGCAATCTCTTTATTGTAGCATTCACTAATGAACTCAATGGATATGGACTAAAACCCGCCATTCTAAACCGTGATTTCCACTTACCAAGAAGTTCATGCCGCTCTACCCTTTCAATTCCCTCACAGGCTATTATGTTAACAACGTCCCTCGCTAAACAATGCTGCTCAACATTGATGCGCTCCTTGTGTCCCCTTGGAAGAGTCATATCGATTGACTCGAACATGGCTGTATAATAATCCAAAGTTTCAAGGAACCGAGGGAAGAATGCAGCGGTGTTTGTATTAGATTCTTGCTCAACAAGTGTAACCACCTTGGGGTTCAGGTTTTTGACCATCCGTAACAGTCTATCCCGGTGATTTTCAGTGCTCACACTTTCATCTGGCATGTGATGTAACGTAAAAGCAAAATTTACAGCCAGTGCTTCACCAGGTTGAATTCCAAGGTTTTCAACTTGAACATCAGAACCAGAAATGGCAGCAGCATGAAACTCGAAAGGCACTTTGAAAGCCTTAGCGAGTTTAGACAGCCTCTGCCCCACAATATTAAGCCCTCCTCCACGAGCATAAGCTGAGGTGGAATCGTCTATGCCTGTTACCCGTATATGTGGGGGTCCACCAGGCCGAGCTGCAAAAGCTTGGATTAGAGTCACCCACTGGCTCCCTTGAGCGATCTGGAAATCGATGATATGAACTCTGTTTTCATCCTTCATTGCTTCTGCAATGGCGCCATTAGCTGACATGTATCCGAATTTGAAGTAAGGGCAAATCTCATAGAGCATGTGCATATAAGACAACAGTTCAAAACTTGCAGGTTCTTTGCATCTCAAGGATTTGCATATGGAACTTCCTGATGCAGCCAACCTCGCAACAAGACCTTCCAAGATGTATGCTCCCAGTCTCTGAATCGGTTCCCCCGATACTGATACCATTTGACGCAATTCAGATATTAACACTTGTGCTGTTATTAAATCACCGTCAGACACTGCTTTTGCACAAGCGATAAGGACATGTTTCAAATCCCGTCTAGGCACGGCCTCCATCATTTGCCTCCAGCTATTAATTTCTGTGGAGGCTATACTATTCGGCAAGGAATTGTCATAACTCTCCAGAAAGTCTGAATCAGGTCCCAGCATTACAGTTTCCAATTCCTTTAGCTTGTGCATGAAATCATTCGCACCATCTGTAATGCAAGATCCGCTAGTGGGGGAGCCATAGTTAGTCGTATCAGAGGATTGGCAAAAATCTGATAGGTATGGCTGAGAATCTGGATGGCAAATGGAGCTTCCGTTCGATGAGAAACTAGCAGTTGACGGTGAGTGATAAAATCCATGGCTACCATTAATGTAGCTCAAATGGCTGTCTAAAGTTTGATACTGAGGGAGACAGTAAGCCTCGGCCTTGTGCACGGGTTGATAGTAAAGAGTATTAGACATGGGTGATCTTCTGAGTCGTCGTGATGCTTGCATTGGGAAGATTGTTTCTGGTCGTCTATATACGACTACACAGTCTGGTATCTTGCTCTTCAGATCAGAGTGCACAGTTATTGGAACACCACGAAAATTAATGTATACGGCATCAAGGATTATTCATGTGACAAGGTTTTCATGGCTTCCACAGTGGAGTGCTTTCAAAAGTTGAAAAGGAAGGGAGGATCTCTAGTGGCAAAACATGAAAACCTACACAAGAAATGTACAGTGTTTATGAAATGAAGTCAGATTAAGAGTCAAGTTATTAACAACTCAAAGTGTTACGCCAATACTTGTACTATGTAACATCGTTTGAAATTCCTACTATATATCCAGTTCAAAACCAACCATAAATTTGCAGCCAACTATCTCAATTCTCAGGGCATGGAAAATTCATGTATATGAAGTAAGAGATGAGAAAAGGAAACAGTTTCAATTCAATCTCACAAAAAGATGATAAATCACATCACCAATTCCTAAACAACTACCTCTTTAGGTTCTCTTACTTGATGTCGTGCTGGCGCAGATGATGCTCTATATACTAGTATAAATTTGTTTTAAACAAACATATATTTAAACTCATTGCCAGAAAAGGATGACCAATGTAGAATTGTCTAATGTTAAAACAAACATACATGAAATTTAAGCCTAGTCCACTCCA
The DNA here is from genome assembly GCA_032618575.1 of Nicotiana noctiflora. NCBI lineage: Eukaryota > Viridiplantae > Streptophyta > Magnoliopsida > Solanales > Solanaceae > Nicotiana > Nicotiana noctiflora. Next base: position 776 of record JASVEL010001884.1, on the reverse strand, counting down.
CAAATTCTCTTATCATTCATCTACTAACCTTAAAGCAAAAAACTAGTTACACCAGCAGTCCTTTAGCTAAAAGGGCAAAGATTTGATATTTAAAAAGGAAATTTATGACAGTAACGATTTTAATCAAGAACATAAACTAGTGTGTTTTTGAAAAATGAAAAAGGGGAAAAAAAGAAAAGAAGAAGCGATGATCTGAAACAAAATAGACAACTTCTCTTGTTAATGAACCAAAAAAGATGAGTACGCTGAACTTAACAAGAAAACTCATAGATACAGACAATGCCAACAGTCTGAACTATATTTAATTACACAAAACGTACTCATTTTTCAAGGACAAAGTTGATGAACCAGATAAAATGGACCATGTATACACAGTTTCTGAATTTTATTCATAATAATAGCAAGAGTTTAATTGCTTTCCTTAATTATTCAGTTAAATTATAAAACTGAAACTAGCTTCAAATTGAATGCATAAGTTTCCATAAATTTAAAAAAAAAAAAAAAAACTTTTTGCCATTCTTGATTTAAAAAAAAAACAGAGCTTAATTTTCTCAAGAATTCACAACGCAAAGAAAATAGAAAAGAACAAATTGTGAGTATAAATATCCTACCTTTAGCAGATCTATCAAGAAAAATAGCCAATTTAACATAAAGTTAAGATTTTTCCTTGATAATTTCTCCAAATTGAAGCAAAAATCCCAGAAATATTTCAACTTTATCTTATTGAAAAAAATAAAACAAGTGAAATGGGATAACAGAGTAAAGAACCATAGAAG
>JASVEL010001883.1:0-44742 GCA_032618575.1 Nicotiana noctiflora | reverse complement strand
GGAATCTGAGGGGTATTCTATAAATACTAGGTTTTAGGTTTTATTTGATATTTTCACCTATAGAGCTCAGATTTTGGCAATTTTTTGAAGGTTTTTCAATAAATTCATGTAAGTGATTCTAGCTCAGATTTCTTTAGAGTGCATGAATATACCATTGAATTTATCATTTAATTAGTGATTTGAGATAGAATTTGGGAAGAACTAGGGCTTGAGTTTTGAGATTTGTAAATTGAGGATTTGTGGGGTCAAATGGACTACGATTCTTGTGAATTTGGTATGTATAGACTTGTGCCGAGATTAGAAACATTTTTATGTAAAAATTTATGGATTTTGAGACGTGGGCTCGGGGCTCGAATTTTGCAAATTTCGTGATTTTAGATATTTTTTGAGTCTTTTTGATTGGGTTATATTCCCTTAGCATATTGTAATGTATTCGTTGTGGTTTTGGCCAGATTCGACGCGCGAGGAGGTCGATACGAAAGGAAAGGGCATCGTAGAGTAGTATTTGGCCGGCTAACGGTGAGTAACAATTTTAAATGATATCCTGAGGGTTTGAAACCTCAGATTACACAACGTTCTGCTATGTTGAGATGAGACACGCGTTGTATGACGAGTGCGAGGTCATTTACTATTGGGGATTGTGACTTGGTCCATCCCGGTTGATATTTTAATGTGTATTTGATAAAGACTTGTTGTTTTCTACCATGATTTGGTCTTATTGCCATACTTGGGCTTCGTGCCAGTTATTTGAAATCTTTTGTGAATTTCCATCACTATTTTTCCTCACTAATTAAGATATTATTTGAACTCAGTTCAATTGAATTATACTATATCATGAATTCAGCTACATTTATACTCGACTTGAGATTTATATAATATTTCTAATATTGTTTGAGCAAAGAATCATTGTTTTACTGATGCCAAAGTGGCTTATGATTCATTTCTGGACTGATTGAAGCCGAGGGCCATATGTGAGGATATGATGAGTGATGTGAGGAGGCTTTCATGCCTCGAGTGTGTTGTGTGAAGGCTTTAAGACCTTATGATATAACGTTTGGGCTGTAGGAGCCCCTCTGAAGTCTGTACACACCCCAGTGAGCGCAGAGTACCTAGGTGAGTTGGGAGTGGGCTCGAGAGGCCGATGTTATGTTTTGTGAGTTGGGAGTGAGTCCGAAAGGCTGGTGTTGTGTGTTGGTGAGTTGAGAGTGAGCCCGTGGGGCTGATACTGTACTGAGAGTTTGATACTGAGCCTGAGGGGTAAGTTTCTGATTATTCCTCACTTTGTTGAAATTATTTGTCTTTATTGTTTTAAAAGAGAATTTTGTGATACTTTACGGTTTTACTATGTAATTGGTTATACTGCTTGAGATAGCGCTATATTTTGTCTTTATGAGATTTTATGCTTTTAGTCATTATTTATTTTTATTACTCACTAAGTTGGAGTACTCATTTTACTCCCTGTACCTCGCGCGCAGTTGCAGGTATTGTTCACCCGGTAGCGGGTTATTAGCGGACTGAAGGTACTACTATTATAGCTGAGCAAGGTGACTGCCAGAGTTCGCGGCACCGGACTTCATCTTTGAATCTCTAGATTTTTATTTTGTATTTATTATTGGCCCTGTAGTAGTGTTCAGTCTTCTTTAGATGCTCGTGACTTGTGACACCTCGAACGGATTATATTGGGCTGAAATTAACAGTTTTAATGCCATTAAGTTGTATTTTCTATTCATTAATATTTAATAATTGTTAAAGAGACGATATGGGTTAGTTGGATGGCCTTGTCTTCACGAGAGGTGCCATTACCATCGGGTTTGGAAATTGGGTCGTGACACCAACGATCATGATGAAGTCTTGAGCTTGGTCTACTATAGATTTGTTGTCCACCGTTTGAAAACGAAAAAATCTGCTAGCAGCGTATTTTTTCGCACCTTCCTCATCGGTATCATACTTACTCTGCAATGCTTTCCAAATTTTCTTTGCAGTAGAGTAAGTTCTATCACAATAATCATAAAAGTTATCAGATAGGCAATTAAGAAGATAATACTGACACTTGTATGAGTCATTATTGTTTTTGTTAATTTTTTCTTGAAGGGCAATTAGATCATCATCATTCATGGAGGAGTTGTCTACTTTGCTATGATTCTTCTCAGTTAAAACGTAAGAAACATTGAGAAGACTCTAATAAAAAGTACTTTACCCTTTCATCTCTTGAAATGAGTATCGTTGACATGGAATGGCTTATTGAGATCTCCCACCTTGATATCCGCGAATTTTTCAATTTGAGCCATTTGGATCTCCTTAAAATTTTTGGTGAAAATACAATTACAGTTGAAAATAAAACAAAATGAATAAAATATCTTCAGGCTGAGGCGCGGATATCTCACTCTCTTTAAGGAGATTGAAGCCCACTACAATAAAGTTTTTTCACTAGTCCAGCCGTAATCCTCTTGACATGTCTCCCCCTACAGCCCGATCACGTCGTATGACCCGAACAAACTCTGGACAAGTTATTGAGTCCAAAGCTTCACCAAGATGAACACGTTCTTTCAACAAAAGTTGAAAAAAAACTCTTCTTCTTTTTTCACAACTTTAACCTCACTTTATAGAAACACTCTACAATTATTTTTTCATACCACAATATGGAAGAAAGACTCCTATTTATAGGTGTAAGAATTCTTCCTTGAATTAAATTGAAAGAAAATGGGGTAATAAGTTATAATATCATGGAGGACATGGGATAATTAGTGGTAGAACATGGGAGAAGAGTTACAAAAGAGTTATGGCCATTTTTTACTTCATGGAGTAGTGGGAGTTATATGAATTTATTTTAATAATAAAATGCAATTACACTAACACCTTGTATGGTACTAGTCCATAAATATGGAGCATTTTTTGCTCGAGTCGTATTTTATCCCACATGCCAAACTTGGACGAAAATTTCTTTTCTTTGACTTGCTCCCCCTTTCACTTTTACTAATCACATGTGAAATAGCATAATCCTTATAATCTTCAAATAATCTTTTACTTGGACTGATGTCAATTACCTTACGACAAATTCCACGTACAATACTTCAGGGTGCAACATCATCGTAACTTAATACTGCGAAGCGTAACATCACCGTAACTTATTACTGCAGAGGTAACATCATCATAATATATTACTGCAGAGCATAACATTGACGTAATACTGCAGGGCGTAACAAAATGTCAGCCTCAGTCCTTCAGAGACTACGAGTGTAATAAGACCATCCGTCGACAAAAGGATCACCCTAAGATGAATTATGTGTCGTAATCTTTAAACTCAAGTTGTTTGGTCCGACAAAAAAGCAATTCATGCGATATAAGCCGAGTTCATGTATCTTGGTCCTAAAAAACTTAATTACATCTTTTCAATTGAGGCCTCGATGCAATCACCCTAAAAAATAGATTAATTATTATGATGTATCATATTGCAAATAAATAGCATATATGCAGGACTTAGTGCACAATTTTGAAGGCTTGATGTGGATGATGTTGGAGTAACGGCAAGGCCTGTGATTGTTGTGCGTGCTCTTCACAAAATGTGGGAATTGATAGCTAAAGATGGTTTGCTTATTTTTGCTGCTTTTAGACTTTAAAAAAACAAAAATATTTATACTACACATAATTATTATTTCATATATGAGCCAAGTTTCGTTATGTTTGTTCTAACCATAATAATTTTATATAAGCCATGTTGCATAATCGTTTCTGTACAAATGACCAGATTATTTTAACCAAAAGCAAAATCGAAAAGTTTAACTATAGATAATGCTAATCTTTCTAATATATGTTACATGACAAAACTAATATTTGTAGAGTCAATATACTAATAATGCTGAGATATGCATCTCTGTAATTGTACACAACTCATTTGAATGGTGATGTTGTTCCTGAAGTATAATAGAATCTTTAAAATTAAGTGAAGCTGAATAAGCAAAACTGCTGTAAGTTTGTCATAAATAAATTAATAACAAACTATTTTCATAAACAAAAACAGAAATAGAGTACTGATTCTACATATAATTTTGCACAATCAGTACATCTTATATAAAACCAGAAACGTATAGACATTTTAGAACTATAGTGATTAAGTTGGATATGTTACCTTTGCATATTGTAAAATCAACTCAATCGAATACGGTTTTCCAGGATTGTAATGATACGATATTTTTCACATTCGAACGACTCTAATTTTGAGATTCCATTACATCGAGTTGCTTGAAATTTGACGAATTTCATGAAGTGTTGTAACCATATTTGCAAACTTCTATATTTTGAGCTGAGAAAATAGAAAAAAGAGCAAATGTTTGAGACTTTATTAGCGTAAGGGACAATTTATAAGTTATGGAGTTAGGTTTTGATGCTCACGTTTAATTTTGGGAAGAGGGTCGTGGAGTATTTTTTTCCCCCTTCTTCATATTTCTATGTAAAATCTATATATAAATATAAAGCTGGGAATGAAAAAGATGATGTGGCACTCCCTATGATCAACATTAGTATTTATCTACTTTTTCCTTTTTCCTACAATTTATTAACAAAAAAGAATAGGTTTGGAAGAAGAATAATGGTTTCACTTCTGAAGGGTCACATTGGTAAACGTAAAACGCTAATAGGAAGGTCACATTGGTAACGTAAAATGCTAACCGTTATACTTCTGAAAAGTCAAAATCAAATTAATTGCATTTAGTTTATGCTTCCAAATATAATGGCCAGATCTTTCACCGTCTTTCTTCTTACTCCAATATATTTACCCATAGAAAGTGCATCAATTCTAAATGTACACCGCAGTATAGGTATGTCTCCTTATTCTGTCTTGCTCTTCTTATCATTAACAATAATGTGATTGCTTGAATTAAAGTATTACTATTCTTCTTTGTATGTAGTTTTGGTTTTGCAAAAATGAGAGATGTGCTCACCACCGGCCGGAAGTAAAACCTCGCGGCAGATGGCCGCCTCAAGATTCCCATGCTCATGACGTCTTGATGTCTATAAATATATGCGATCATGTACACATACATCCCATTTGAAAATTTAACTGTTGAAGGAAAAATTAATAAAAACAAGAGTTTGCAGTTTCATTCTTTGTCTTCAATCTATTTTCTGTGCATTTTGACACAACATGAATACATCAGACTAACCACATATGATAGATAATATCTCTCTTCCCTTTTTTAATCTTAGTTTTTTCATTTATTTTCTTCCTAGCCTATTTTAATTTCATGATCTGAAACCCTTTATCCTCCTCAATTTCTGCCATGTTATAATATATATGATTAACTGAAGGTCTTATTTGAAGAAAATTCTGTTCTAAAGGACTAATAAGTTATCCAGAATGACAATTGTCCTCCGCCTAATTCTGTTGGAACAATATAATTGATAAAAAAGAAGTTATAGAAGTTCAAGAAAAAATTGTAAAGTTAGTGGCATATATGCAGATATGCAACTCACTTGACAATTGGATTAAAAATAGATATCTCCAACTCACTTAACTCTCTCTCCCACCTATCTCACCCTTTTTTGGATAAGATTTATCGTAAACTGTGTTTTGTTTTTTTTGTTATTGATGCATTCACACAATTATTGGCACTAGAGGCGAGTTTAATTATTCTATGGTCATTATATTTTTAAAGTATTCATATTTACTTTTTTTTTTTGCAATTTAATATGATTTATACATGATTTTATATTCTTTGCAATGAAAATACTGAATTTAAATGATCCGGGTATAGTAACACTAGATCCGCCCCTAAAAGGTAGAGTGGCAGTTGGAGAAAATGGAATATGAGATATACTGGTAAATTGCTATTTGCTTTATTAAAGTTTGCTCTCTTCTTTTTCTCAATTTTAATTGAATAATTTTTAACCTTAATCTTTTTATTCTATAACTTTAATGTTGTGTATTTTGGAGCAAAAAAAAAAAAAAAAAAAAACTTAAGGTAATATATCAGTTATGGCAGGCGAGCCAAAAATCAATAAGTTCTTGCTGTACTTGTGCGCGATTGAACACATCGGAATTCAGAAATATCAATAGGTTAACTTTGTGAGAATTATATTTGACTTTAATTTTTTTTTGTTTGGAATGAATCAATCGTAAAACTTCAAATTAACAAATTAGAACTAAAACTTTGTGAGAATTATATTTGACTTTAATTTTTTTTTTGTTTGGAATGAATCAATCGTAAAACTTCAAATTAACAAAATTAGAACTAAAACATATAATTATAATCTCTTTTATTTATTTTTATGAGATGGACTCATGTGGAGTGTGATGAATATTATGGCTAGATCTTAATTAGAAGTTAAGGTATGTTGTATGTTATAAGACTTCCAAATCTCTTTCGTTCGTGATTAGATAATTGAACAAAAAGATATAGTACATTTTTGCTAGGTGTATTCATTAATGAAAACTTCGAAACCTTTCTTTATGAAATTGTATTGTATTCACTACTTTTCAGTTAATCCATTGTGAATAAATATTTGAATGTTGATTGATAACTAGGAAGCCATCAAAGATTTCTTCATGTGTTGATCCTCTAAATTATGGTGATTGCTGAAATACATATACATTTGGGTGTCGGCAGAAAAATTTGTATCTAAAATTTCTTTAGCTGATGATATATATTGCATTGTTTTTTATACATACAAGACGAGATGGTTCATTCAAAATTTTTGGCATTGAAAAATGAATAAAGCACGCACCCAATGACTTCCCTGAGCTGTATCAACTCATTAATGCTTTGAATTCCTTTACTTGCATACTATTGTTATGCTTTGGGGTCTCTTTACTTGCTTTAAGTGCAGAAGAAAGAAAAAGAAAATTTGTAAAAAGTAAAATATCCTCATGTGATGAATTAAAAAATTTTAGTTAAAGTAAGTGATAGTAATAAGATGGATTTAAACATGAAATCTACTCCATATTTGAACTTAAGTACAAAATGCTTTTAATACTAAGATATCAGGAAAAAATAATTTTAGTTTTATTTTTACGATCGCGCGAAGCGTGAATAATTTTACTAGTTATTTGTAAAGAAGATTCCAAAAAAAGATGATCATGGATAAAGAAATTTGGGAATCCAAAAAACGTGGGAGTCATGGTGTGAATAGATATGCCAAAACGTTGGACCATGTGAATAACTGGCCAATTAGAATTTATAATTTCTTTTAAAAATCTCCAATCTTATTGAAGTTCTGTCTGAAAAATTAACACGTGTCAATTTTTCATTTTGACACTTCATAATATTATAAATTTGCCTCTATTTTTCTATTTTAATAGATTTTGCAAAGATTGTTTAATCAATAAATTCGGATAATTTCTCTCTCTATAGCAAACGTCACCTAAAATACATTAATTTTCTATAAAAAAAAAGGAAAAAAAAAAGAAGAAAAGAGATTTACCAAATGTGCTAGACTCATTTGTTTGCACTTAATGGAGGTCTGAATCTTAATCATTCAGATCGTACATATTAAATGTGTTTATTTTTAAAATCTTAATCTTAATTATTTAGATCTTAATCATTAAGTGTTTTTTTTTTACTTCACATCACTTAATGAGTCTGAATATGTCTGTATAATTCAGATCTATAACAGAGACTTAATTTCATTAAGATGCTATCATATATTCATTATTAATTATCGTCATCGCCTACCATTATCAACTACCACCATGTCACCATACTCAACCAGTCCCACCCTCACCCCCACCACTACGACCCTCCACCACAGCCACTTCCACCACCACCACACCACCATCATCCTCAATCATAGCCGCCACCATTATCGACCATCACTACACACTATCCCTACCACTTTGACCACCATCACCTACAATCAACACTCATCCACCTCAACTAACACAACTGACTACCCCATTACCATCAACAACCACGACCGACACTGCCTATCATTATAACCTACCCCACGCACCCACTACCTTCCTCGGTCACAATTACTATTTCCTCCCGCAGTTATTAACTGTCGCCGCCCATCACCACCACCACCACCATCACCATCCTCAATCATAATCGCCACCACTATCAATCACTACTAGCTGCTAGCACGAACCTACCATCATCAACAAACACTATCACTGTCACGACCCGGATTTCCCACCATCGGGGTCATGATGGCGCCTACTAAATGGAAGCTAGGCAAGCCAAATATTAATTACATCTCCATTAATTACCAATTTCTTATTATTAAAAACATATAAATTACAGCGGAATAATCAAAATTAGCGGAAGACTTAGTCAAATATGATAAAGAAAACCCAAACATGATACACTACCCAAGACCGGTGTCACAATACTCACGAACTTCTAAGAATAATACACATAATTGTCTGAAAGAAAATACAAGCTGTTTATCTCGATTACATGAGATAACAGAATGAAAAGCATAGATAGAAGAGACAACGGGTCCTGCGGACGCCTGCAAGGCTACCTCGTAGTCTCGGTAGTTGAATGAAAAATCCACAAGTCTCTACTGCCGTTGTTGCTGTCCGTAACCTGTATCTGCGCAAAAAGAGCGCAGAGTGTAGTATCAGCACAACCGACCCCATGTGCTGGTAAGTGCCTGGCCTATCCCAGCGAACTAGTGACAAGGCTAAGGCCAGTCACCCACCTAAACCTGTACAGTTACAATATAGACATATACATACAATACATTTATAAGGAAATACTCTGCTCTGAAATAACAGTCGATAACTCACGATATCCAGAATAATCTAATCAACAGAATAAATCTTACTTTCATGTCTCAATTCCTCTCTCATTTCATGTCTCGTGGTAGGCGTACCACCCGCTCCCAACTATTAATGTAATTATATCTTGTGGTAGGCGTACCACTCGCTCCCAAATATATCAATAATTATATCTTGTGGTAGGCGTACCACCCGCTCCCAAATATATCAATAGGCTACCGGCAACTATGGCCAATGCCAAGATTTAAAATCACTTTGTGGTTGGCGTACCACACGATCCCAATTCATAAATATATATAAGTGGTCGGCGCGCCACACGATCCCAATTCATAAAATATATATATTAACGGCATTTAGCCAATAATCTCTATATCAACAATATTTATAATTACCGGTTTTAAACCAATAATTTATAATAATTTCAACAATTTACCTTCATTACCGGTATAACACCAATAACTCTTATTCAACAATTTATTCATAACTAAATTCATATTCCTACAAACTAGGATAGAACAAACACTTACCTCGAAAGTTCACGAACGATTCAATCCGTAGCAATGCCTTTTCCTTTCGAATTTGACTCCAATCCAACCGTATCTATACACGATTGATTTCATATCATCAATTCTACTTAACAAACTAGTTCATATTGCTAAATATGATTTTTACAATATTCTGCCCGGAATAGTAAAAATCGACCCCGAGCCCACATAATCGAAACTCAAGTTTCGAACCAAAATAAGTTCACCCAATCCTCCATGAGTTCAAATATACAATTTGTTCTTAAGTTCGACTCCAAAACGAGGTCTAGATCGCAAATTCATTAAAAGCCCTAACTATACCCATTTCTCAAATTTTTCAACCAATTTACACATGTTTAAGCCTAAGAATTTGATTGATGTTGATGAAAAATGAAGAAGACGAGTTAAACAATACTTACCCAATGAAATTTGATGAAGAAATGCCTCAAAGATCGCCTAAGAGCTGTGGAGAAGAAAAGTTTTTGTGAAAATGGGATAAAATCCCGTAAGTGTTCTGTTTTGGGTATTAATTCACTGGGCGGAAATTTACCCTACGCGATCGCGTGAATTGGTCTGCGATCGCGTAGAGGAAAGACTGGCCTCTTATCCGATCGCGTGCAAAAGGTTGCGATCGCGTGGAAAAAAGATTGGAAGCTACGCGATCGCGTGAGGGTTGCTGCGATCGCGTAGAGGAAACTCACCGGGCAGCCTATTTGGCCTATGCGATCGCGTGAACATGACTGCGATCGCGTGGGGGAAGAACTGGAAGCTACGCGATCGCGTGAGGGATGATGCGATCGCGTAGAAGAACTGGCCAATGATGTGCGATCGCGTGGATGAGGCCGCGATCGCGTAGAACAAAATCCCTCTGCAGAAACAGCAGAATTTCTGCTGTGTTTTCAAATCCAAAAACACCCCGAACCACCTCCGAAACACTCCCGAGCCCTCGAGGCTCCAAACCAAATATGCACACTAACTCAAAAACATCATACGAACTTGCTCGCGCGATCAAATCGCTAAAATAACATCAAAATCAATGGATTGAGCCTTAAAACTCAAGAATTCTTTCAAATTTCATAATTTCCAAAATTTCCAATTTAAGGCCGAAATGCGTCAAACGACGTCCGTTTTCAACCAAACTTTACAAGAAGCGCTTAACCAATATATATGACCTGTACCGGGCGTCGGAACCAAAATACGAGCCCGATACCAGTACTTTTTAATCAAAATTCAGTTTCATTTTCCTTAAACATTTTCAGAAAAACAATTTAACAGAAAAATTCTTTTACCGGGGTTCTAGACCTCGGATTTCAATTCCGGGCATATGCCCAAGTTCCATATTTTTCTACGGATTTTCTGAGACCATCAAATCACGGATCCGGGTCCGTTTACCAAAAATGTTGACCAAAGTCAACCATATCAATATTAATATCAAAATTCTTCAACTTTTTCACATATTTCACATATTTCAACATAAAAATTTTCCAGCTTTATGCTCGGACTGTGCACGCAAATAGAGGCAACTATAAATGAGGTTTTCAAGACCTCAAAAGCTCGGAATGATTAATAAAACAAGTGATGACCCTTTGGGTCGTCACAATCTCCACCTCTAAAACAACCGTTCGTCCTCGAACGGACAAAAGAAAGAAGTACCGAGTCAGGAAACAAGTGTGGGTAACGGCTCCGCATATCAGACTCGGACTCCCAGGTCGATGCCTCAGGAGGCTGACCTCTCCACTGAACACGCACAGAAGGATAACTCTTCGACCTCAACTGTCGAACCTGCCGGTCTAGAATGGCTACCGGCTCCTCCTCGTAAGATAGATCATTGTCCAATTGGACAGTACTGAAGTCTAACACATGTGTGGGATCGCCGTGGTATCTCCGAAGCATAGATACATGATGTCACACCTACTTTTTTTTTCATCGCACACAGCGTAAAACGTAAATGCGTCACTGTTTAGTACTACACCCCGAGAAGGGATATAATAATAATCAGGGAAGGAGTTTTTCCACTTAAAGGACAGTCGGAACGGGATCAATTTATTTAATTATTCAGAGTCGCCACTTGGGAAAATAATGGTGTCCCAAGTCACCGGTTTAATCCCGAACCGAGGAAATTTATGACTCTGTATACGGTCTGCGAAACTAGAAACCTGGATAAGGAATTATGTTAACCCGGGAGAAGGTGTTAGGCACTCCCGGATTCCGTGGTTCTAGCACGGTCGCTCAACTGCTCTTTTTGCTTTTATCTGATTTCTCTATATATTTTAACTATTTTCTATTATGTTCCGCTTTTGATTTTAGAAAAATTGCGACATCACGAAAACACATTTCAAGTCACATCGCAACCGGTACGCCTATGATTTTAATGTATTTCAGTTTCGCCGAGAGTAAGATTTGGGTCACATAAATGCGCACCCGTAATTAGGAAAGTATTTTATTAAAGTAAGGCGCCTGAAGCAAAATGGAAGCTGCCTCTAGGTGACGCATCTTAATGATATGATTCTCCTCCACACGTAAATGCTCAAGAGCAGGTAAATAAGGGAATCCTTTCAATGTAGAGATTTTATTCTTGCTAGCAGCTAAGACCTGTAACCGAGGCTGACTGGCCATTGAAAGAGATTTTAACTTGTTCTGAGCAACAGATAGGAACTCTAAATTGGGAAGCTCTGGAAGACTTATGAGTGATGTAATTTGATTCCCAGCAAGATAGAGTTGCTGAAGAGCTTTGCAGTTCTCAAGTGGTTCAAATCCAGGACCTTTGAAATCATTTAAGCTCAAATCGAGAACCTTCACCCTAGTCAGTATTTCAATACCATCCAATACTGATAACAGATTGTCCCTGAGGTAAACAAACTCTAAACTTGGCAACAAGTTCAGCCCGCCACTGTTGAGACTTCGTATTCTATGGCCCCTCAGATCCAAGCGCACATCATCGCCAGCTTTTGTCTCCACTTTAGGAAGCATAATAAGGCATGAATCATGACTTTCAAAAGTCCCCCCTTTCTTCCTACTGGATGAACTAGTACTTCTATCCAGAGATGTTGACAATGAACCAGCCTTGGACCCAGTAGAAACAGAAGGTGACCGTGCAGCTGAAGAAGACAATTTCTTAGTGAACTTACTAGTTGAGACACTACTAGCAGTGCTGTCCAACGACGAAGAGGCATTCCTCCTTGCAGAGGAAAGTGATGGTGATGATAATTTAGCTGAGGTTTTCTTAACAGATTCTTGGTTGCTTGCATCCGAACTAACCGATGCTCTTGGAGTCTTAGATCTACTAACAAATCAGTTGATGCAATGGTCAAATCAGAGAAAGATGCCTATGATGATGGTCCAAAAGAATTTTACAATCGTTGAATGTAACAATAGGTACCACCACAATCACCCATGAAAGTTGGAATTTGATCAACACCTTCAGCTAAATCCACTTAAATGATAAACACACCCGAAATCCAGAAGCTAATATCGATCCAAAAGTAGCAAGTTCAAGTAGAAATCACGATGCATGGACAGAAATCTTAAGCAAACATCTGGATTCGATGATCAAATGCAAAACCAACTAAACTTCAACCAAACACCATTTAGAACAGGGAATCAGAAAAAAAAACAGTGGACTTGTATTTGAATGAACTTGGAGCAAAATGTTAAAATCTCAGATAGTTAGCATGATATTTGTTTCCAAACATAGATGGACAACAGTTTCATTCAACAATCTGAACAACAGAACCTCAAACACTAAAGCTTTAACAAGTTGTTAACAGTAAAATAATGAGGACAGCTTCAAACACTAGTTTAAGCGCACAAAACAAACTTTAGCATACGCGAGCTAATCGACTAATGAACAAAAGACTCCGACATTCTTCTCATGAGAGCTTATTCAAACGGAAACCAACAACGCCTCAAATTCATCGCTTCATACTTACACTATCACGTTCAGAATCAAGCAAAACCATGATTCAAATGCCCAATTTTAGAGCAGCTTATACTAACAGACTAAACAACCATAACAGGACAACTTTACAAATGTTAAGCGAACTAGTTGACTTAAAATAACAGTAGTAATCGAACTGCAACGAGAACTCGAACCGACGACAATGACAGGAAAATCAAATAGAAATGCACCTCACTCAATTCTGCACATGTATCATATAAACAGTGCAGACGAAAAGAATCAATTGTTGAGAAGAATCGTCCAATAGAACCACACAGAAACAAATTGTAAAAACATTTACATTCAAACATGAATTGAAACAGAATATCAATAGTAGAAAAGGATTCAATTCAATAAAAATCGTATAACAGGGAACGAAAGGAACCTGTTGAAGTCAAAATAACAGAAGGAGATTTCAACGACAACTCCACTTCAAGTTCTAGAATTCAAATGAGATCAAGCTTTGAAATCGAACAGAAATGTTATTACACAATTCAAATTGGAATCAGAAGAAGTTCGCTCAATCTAACAAAACTAAAACCTAACTATTTCTCTGAATTTCTCCTCAAGTCTTCTCTCCAATCTTTTTCACCCAAAAAAAATCTCTCTCAATTTTTCTCTAAAATCTTCTGCCAATTTTCTTTCTCTCTCTCTCTCTGGAAATTTTTCTCTGAAAATCGCCTCCCAATCTCATTCGCTTCTCTGCTTCCGTCTTCGTCTGAAATAGCCTTGCTTTTGTTCAATCTCCAGGGATAGAGACACGCTATTTGCGTGTCCCTATTGTATGAAGGGTCTGATGGGTTTAAAAGTGGGTTGGGTCATGGGTTTGACCCATTTTCTTGGGTTGGGGTATGTGACTTGGGCCTAGGTTGTGTGATTTTAGTTGGGCCAATTGTCTTTTGGGCTAGCTGATTCTGAATTTCAACCTTTTTATCATGTATTTTATTTTTGGTATTTTATAAAATTGAGAGATTAAACTAACAATTAAACTAATTAAAGTCTAAAACCATTTAATAACTATTTTGTAGTAATTTCCAATTAAAATAATAAAATGCTATTTTTTTATATTTTTCTTTAATTGTTCTAAAATGAATTAATACCTACTAAATGAGAAATTGATTTTCTAAATGTAAATACATTTTTTTTGTATTTTTTATATGATTTAACATGAGAAAGTAACACACAAATTGTAAAAATAAGAAAAAGTTATTTATTTTGAATTTATGGGAATAACTCATATATAGGGTAAAAATCACGTGCTCACAGCTGCCCCTCTTTGCTCGGGAACACGAAGAGTTTCCGTGCAAAGATAAGTGAGCAACTATGAACGATTTTTACCCGTTCGAGTATTCCGTTGTGAAGCATTTTGAAAAGCTTTGACCGCACCCTGCTTCAGAGGTTGCCTACATATCCTGGGCTAAACAGGAATCAGGTCGGTGTAGTTCGGGAGTGATGGAGTATCGAGGTTGAGAGTCCAGGTTCCGTCTGAGGCTCCGGTCCGCTGTCCCGTTATTACATCAAAATTGAGAAAGACTAACTAAACCTATCAGCTACGAGTTACAAAATTCCTATCTATGAGTCTTCCGAAGCTTGATCTTGAGTTGGTTGGTGCTTCATGCGGACCCTGATCTGAATCTTGATGCTTGTTAGCCGCAGGTGTTGGTTCAATCTTCTTCGGCTTTTGGATCAAGTCCGGACATATAGTGCCCATGATTTCAGGTGGGCTCCTAGTTGCTGAGCCTTGACTTGTATTTCTCTTTCACTGGCATTCTTGTTATTGCCTCGACTTGTTTAACTTTTCTTCATTGGCATTCTTGTTCTTGCCTTGACTTGTTCAAACATTCTTCAATATGAAGCATTCGTCCATTCTCCAGGTGGACCCATGCTTGTGACAAAATAAACAACCAAATAGAGATTTTTCTGCCCCAGTATGGTGACTGGGCACATCATGCTTTTGAATATCAGACTTTCATCATTTTTTTTTTCATTTTTTTTTCCTTTTTTTTTCTTTTTAAATGCAGACATGTATGAGATGCAGTGCATAAAAATATTCCCGTGTTAGAAGGTGGGCGCCTAACAGAAATTAAACGTGCAATGCAGAAAAGTATTCCCGTGTTAGAAGGTGGGCGCCTGACAGAAATTAAACGTGCAATGCGATGCAGAAATGTATTCCCGTATTTGAAGGTGGGCACCTAACAGAAATTAAACGTGCAATGCGATGCAGAAAAGTATTCCCGCATTTGAAGGTGGGCACCTAACAGAAATTAAACGTGCAATGCGATGCAGAAAAGTATTCCCGTATTCGAAGGTGGGCACCTAACAGAAATTAAACGTGCAATGCGATGCAGAAAAGTATTCCCGTATTCGAAGGTGGGCACCTAACGGAAATTAAACGTGCAATGCGATGCAGAAAAATATTCCCGTATTTGAAGGTGGGCACCTAACATAAATTAAACGTGCAATGCGATGCAGAAAAGTATTCCCGTATTCGAAGGTGGGCACCTAACAGAAATTAAACGTGCAATGCGATGCAGAAATGTATTCCCGTATTTGAAGGTGGGCACCTAACAGAAATTAAATGTGCAATGCGATGCAGAAAAGTATTCCCGTATTTGAAGGTGGGCACCTAACAGAAATTAAACGTGCAATGCGATGCAGAAAAGTATTCCCGTATTTGAAGGTGGGCACCTAACAGAAATTAAACGTGCAATGCAATGCAGAAAAATATTCCCGCAGCCTGAGGAATGGGGAGTGGATTTTAAAGGATGCTACCTTCCTCTTTTTGGTATTTTCTTTTACCTTATCTTTTGCCTGTGAATTTCTCCACTTATTGGCGAACTTCCTCTTTTTGTTTTTTTTTATTTTATTTTCCACATTGGTCACATTCATTTTAAAGTGATGAGTGACAATTTGTTCCTACATGAAACAAAATTTATTAGATATAAACTGCTAGCAACTGGCATCTGCCGTCCCTGCCTCTTATTGCCTTCCTCTTTTTTTGCTTTTTGCCTTCCTTTTGTTTTCACATTGCATTATCTCTTTATCTTAGGTGAAAAATTCATCGGACCAAGACTTTTATCTTGGGAGAAAGATTCAACAGACTAAGATTTTATCCTCTTATCTTAGGTCAAAAATTCATCAGACCAAGACTTTTAATCTTAGGAGAAAGTTTCAACAGACTAAGATTTTGATTCTCACTGGACTATGTCCATTTCAATGTAATCTCGGGAGGATTATCCATCGGACTGAGTTTATGACTCCAGGAGATAATTCATCAGACTGGGTCTATTTTCAATTCAGACTTTCTTAAGCCTTTCAAATTCAACAAACTTTTCTTTCTTTTCAATTTCTTACCTTTCTTTCTTTTCCAACTTCTGATTTTACCTTTCAAATTATGCCTTTCCTTTTCGTTTCAAATTATGCCTTCATTTCCTTTTCCAACTTCTACTTTTATCTTAGGTAAAAAATTCATCAGACTAAGATTTCATCTTAGGAGAAAATTTCAACACACTAAGATTCTATCTCACTGGACTATGTCCATTTCAATGTAATCTCAGGAGGATTATCCATCGGACTGAGTTTATGACTCCAGGAGATAACTCTTCGGACTGGGTCTATTCATTTGCATGGTCTCGGGAGGATTATCCATCGGACTGAGTTTATGACTCCAGGAGATAATTCATCAGACTGGGTCCATTTGCAATTCAGACTTTCTTAAATCTTTCAATTTCAAAAAGCTTTCCTTTCTTTTTCGGTTTTTGCCCTTTCTTTCTTTTCCAACTTCTGCTTTTATTGACTTCTGCCTTCCTTTTGTTTTCACATTGCATTATCTCTTTATCTTAGGTGAAAAATTCATCAGACCAAGACTTCTATCTTGGGAGAAAGATTCAACAGACTAAGATTTTATCCAATTCATCTTAGGTGAAAAATTCATCGGACTAAGACTTTTGTCTTAAGAGAAAGTTTCAACAGACTAAGATTGTATCATTCTCCGATACTTGCTTCATTCACCTTTCAACTTGCCTTATTCATCTTCAAAAACAATTGTATTCACCTTCATGCTCTTCGGATGACTATCCGATGACAGGAAATTTTTCCTGCCCCAGTTTGACAATATCTTTTGCTCCTGTTTCAAAGCAAAGAAAACTCTGTCAGTTTAAAAAAAATGCGGTTGTTGGTTGTGGCCTTAAACTTTCCACTTGACTGCTTGGCCTGTTCACCGACTATTCTTTTCATTCTTTCTTTGTTCAAAACCCGCCTTCCTTACGGCATGTATATTGTTCCTTTCTTGACGGATCCCACAATTCCGATCTTGAAGTCTATGATTTCTTCAATGATTTCACTGGACAACCTTGGGTATTTCTTGACTGGCTCTTTCTTTTGTCAGAATACACTCCCATATTTCCATTTGTTATATTTTCCCCCGAGTTGGCACTTTGCCGACCTTTGCGTCCTGTACGCACCCCAAACATTTTTATTGTTGCCCGCTCCATTGCACATGTTGCTCTTTTGGCTTAAAGCACTGGCCTTACCTTTTCCTGACTTACGACAATTGTCGTGTTGGCTAAATCCTATCTTGTGCAATTGGAAAGCTTGGTGGCAAATTTTGGAATCATTTCTATACTTGTTATGACCAGACAAACTCAATAAGAGGGAGGATAAAACAAGGTACAAAGGATAGAAAGAAAGGAAAACATAATTCCTAACAAGAAACCTACGGAAGAATGACCTATCGAATTTTGAATACCGACTCTAGCGACCTTGACATGCACTTTTGGCCTTCTCTGTATAGCAAATTTGATGTTCAACTCTTGTTGCAAGCTCTGCCGTGAAACCGGTCTTCAACACTTCATTTCTTTGATCTGATCCTTAGTCGACTTGTAGTGCCCATAGGGTTTTCACCATCAAGCCTCTCTCATTTGCTCTTTCTTTCTCTCGACTCACCGTCGCCTTACGGTGCTCGTGCGGGTTTTCACCGATAAGACTCTCTCATTTTGATTTCTCTCATCTTGGAGTCTCGTGGTGGTTCTCATCATCTTGAATTCTTCATTCTCCTTTGTTCGAACTGGAGTGTTGCCCTTGATGTGATTCACCTTTGCTCGTTTGACTCGGCATTTCTTGATGATTGGTCGGAAGGTCTTCCTTTGGACCGTAATGCAGACTTTTGGATGGGATATAGAAAAAAGGATATAAAGGCTCAAAAATATTTAAACGTGGGTTAAAGGATTACAACTTCCGGAATCTTATTTATTCATAACTTCTGCCCCAGTTTCCTTCTTGGGGGATTTTTTTTGGATTTTTCTTTATTGTGATTGAACCTCAGAGAGGCTGCCTACGTACCCTTTCGGGATCAAGTCAAACGTAGTTCAGACTACGTCCGTATTCATTATTGCATCTTGACTTCTCCCGATTTTTTTCTTTGCATTCTTTTTCTTTCTTTTCTTTTCTTTTCTTTCTTTTTTTTTCTTTTCTCTTTTTTTTTCTTTTGTTTCTCCATTTGATTTCCCTGCTCAATCCTCAATTTTTTTTTTGTTGTTGATTCCGAAAGAGGGATATGAAAGAAAAATATAATATGGCTCAAAGGGGTAGCAATGGACGAAGTGTTTGGATAGCCGAATAAAATGCCTTCGTCATTCCAATCTTCAAAACCTACCAAGTACAAACTACACAATTAAACACCTTTGATTGATTCACATATTTGCCTTGACGACTCTCAGTGCCATTGGGCAACAATCCCGATACCACGAATGGTTCCTTTAGCTTTGGGGTATTTTTGCCTTTGGCTTTAAACCGATGATGCATTTCCAAGGCATTTCTTTACGCTTTCCCCAATGTTCACTTGATTCCGGCTTCACAGTATTCCAATATGTTTTTATTTCTTCCGAGTATCATTACATCTTCAACATTGTTTCATTGACTTTTAAAATCGGGCTTAGAATTATGTGCATGTCATGTTGCTAAAGTCAGTATGAGAAGAAATACAAAGTGATCAGAAATGGAATGACTAGGAATGATGGGAAACAAAAAGTTGTATTAAACTGATGGGTTGAAACAACAAGATGAACAACAAAACGAACAGACTAGACTAGAATTACAAACCTAGACAGGACTAAACAAATTTATTACTAAACAAAGCAAAGTGGAAAGATAGAAGGGTTTTGACTCTCAAGACAACGTCCAGATTACAACCCTGAAATAACCCGGTCAAAAGAGATGACACCAAAATATACCACCAAAACTCCAAGAGACGGAGCGCCTTCCAAATTGACAAGCATGGCATCCTAGCCACTGAATTCTGCATTAATGTTGCCAAGATCACTTTCTGTTTCAATATCTTCAACTTCAGTTGACCTCCCAAGAAGATTTTCATCACCCACGTCACCGGGCATCATTCCCACAAAATATGCGCCATTATGTGCAGGTAAAGGGTTCTGTGCAATATTTTGGATGTCACTGCCTTGGACCACAATTATTCCTTCCTGAATCATTCTTTCTATCTCTCTTTTCAAATCCCGACAACTTTCAACATCGTGCCCCAGGGCATTGGAGTGGTATTCACACCTTTTGGATGAGTCAAAACTTCTCGCATGTCGGTCTACCCGATTTGGAGGGATGGGTGCAATCACGCCACGTCGTTTTAGCTTCTCAAACAAGCTTGCATAGGACTCTCCGATTGATGTAAAATTATCTTTCAACTTCTGTTCCTTTCCATACCCCTGGCTTGGATGTGGGTTATAAGGTATTTGAAAATTTTGCGGAGGTTGGTAAAGATTTTGTGATGTTCGGGCTCGCTTTCTTGGGTGTTTTGAGGATTGAGCAACATACTGGACTGGATCAACAGAGTATGGAGGGTTCTAAGGCGGGTAGTAATGCTTAAGAGGGTCATGGAAAACTTGATGAGGTTGTGTATACCTTTGAGATGTTCTCATAGGACCTCTTCTCGACCCTGATGTCATCATGACTTCGTCATCCCTCCTATTCACATCACTGAATTCACTTTGGACATCCTGAGCCGCATTTTTGATAGCTGCTTGACTTATAATTTTGCCCGTCTTAAGACCATCTTCCACCATTTCTCCCATTTTGATTATTTCTTCAAAGGAGTGACCAACTGCAGATATCATGTTTTGAAAGTAATCCGGCTCTTGAGCCTGAAGGAAAACAGTGGCCAACTCGTGATCATTCATGGGTGGCTTAGCTCTCGCTGCCTGCTCTCTCCATTTGATGGCATATTCCCCGAAACTTTCAGTTGGTTTCTTTTTCAGTTTAGAAAGGGAAATGCGGTTTGGGGTGACGTCAATATTGTATTGAAACTGTTTGATAAAGGCTCGTGCCAAATCATCCCAGACGTGCCAACCAGATGCGTCCTGATCCCAAAACCATTCAGATGTTACTCCCGAGAGGCTTTCCCCAAAATAAGCCATAAGCAATTCTTCTTTTCTTCCCACACCTCTCAATTGGTTGCAATACCTTTTCAGGTGGGCTATGGGGTTTCCGCGTCCATCATACTTTTCCAGTTTGGGAACCTTGAAACCAGGCGGCAAGTGGACATCGGGGAACATACAAAGATCTCTGAAGGCAACACTCTTTTGACCTGCCATTTCTTGTATGTTTTTCAGTCGATGTTCTAATCTCTTCAATCTTTGGGCCATTTCTTCCTGTACATTCTTTCGGGTAAGCTTCTCAACGTTTGCAGGAAGGTCAAACGAGTACGAGTGGTACTCGGGAGAGTGATACTGTTCTTGCTGTATAGCAGATTGTGACTCATGAGAAGGTTGTCCTTGGCCATTGGCCCGCATTTTGGTCATTTGTTGTTTCAATGCTCCGTTTTCCTCAACCACAGTAGACCCTTGTTGAATTTTCTGACCCTGAGTCTCTTGAGCACTCGTAACAGCTTCGATGTCGGTTATCATTTTCCTTGGATCTTGCTTTCCAATTTACCACAACCAACCACCTCGACTTTCTGGATCAACAAAACGAAACCACCGGGTTAGCGTTAAGGTATTCCACTTATTGATTTCCTTTTTTTTTCTGCTATTTTCTTTTCTTTTTCCCTTTTTGTGGTTTTTTCATTTTCTATTCTTTTTTTTTTTTTTTATGGATATGGATATGGTCGAATCCTATGTGGATTGCCTACGTATCATGACCACGCATGAATCCGACAGAGCGTAGTTCTTGCAAATTAATGCAAGAAATAAAGAGATGTTTATTTGATTTTTTTGTTTTTTTTTTCTTTGAAGGAAAATTATAGAAGCCGACTCCAACTACAAACTTGTGTAGGAGATTTCTACGAGAATAAGAATATTTTTGGTGTCAATTATGACTATTTCTATAAAATTGGCCACATAATGGCTTATTTGACAAAATGACTATTTTTTGCAAAATTTATTTATGAAAGATAAACTTGAATTTTTTTTTTTATCCTGTGGCTCATGGGGCATCGTTCAGCACCGACACAGGCCAACACAAGATTGAGGAAGTTACAATGCAAAAATGCGGCTATTTCAGCAAAATTCCGGCCATGTAATGGCTTATTTGATAAAGTGGATATTTTTGTAAAGTTGATTGATGGCTCAAAACTTGATTTTGCGGATACGGCCTTTCGACATTTCCGCGAGGGAATATTTCAAGGTTATGCCCGCAAATTATTTAAAATGACTCAAAGTGGCTATTCTTGCAAAAACGGCCTTCCGGCGTCCTTTGAGGGACATTCAGCTTATTTTAAGCAAGAATAGCATCACCCGACTTATTTATAACAAAATCAAAAATTCGACATTTTTTGGTTATTTTTGCAAACGGGGTGTGAACCCGGACTTGATTTTGCGGCTATGGCCTTGCAATATTTCCACAAGGAATATTTCAAGGCTGTGCCTGCAAATTATTAAAAATGATTCAAAGTGGCTATTTTTACAAAAACAGCCTTCTGGCGTCCTTTCGGAGCATTCGGCTATTTTTTCAAAAATGGCATTACTTTGATTTTATTGACAAAATTAAACACACATTTTTTTGATTTTTTAAAGGGGTGGTTGGACCCGATGAGGGTTGCCTACGTATCTCACCTAATGGCGAGGAATCAAACCTGCGTAGTTCGGTCAGATTAATTGACCAATTATTTCAAAAAAAAATGTTCCACCTTTTCTTTTTCCAATTTTCAAATTTTCCAGGTGCTTATTTTCTTTGAATCTTATTTTCCTCTCTTTTTTTTTCTTTTCAACAATTTTTCTCTCCTCGGGATTTCCGCCGGTCCGCATAACGATCAAGGACAATAAAAATGCAACACATAACATGCTCGGTCTTTTCAATACCGGTTCACCTATCCTAGACGGACCCAACCCCTGTGTTGAGTCCCCTAAGTCAAATATGATGCAAATAATCGTCCTATACCTATGTTCAAAATCATACGGTTTCATAGAGTGCTAGACCGTGTACCCGAGCGGACAACTCGAATCGAGGAGGGGGCTACGTACCGATGACCCGCGGAGTCAATCGACTTTGTAACTTATCCGGCCTCTGTTTTTCTTAATTTAAGGTGACTTTAACAGAAAGGGGAGTCTCAACCAGTAAGCACATCCCCGGGGTGAAGAGAGAAAGGTTTTCGGCACAGTTTTATATATACAATTCACGCAATATTAAAGCGGTAAATATGTAGCACAATTAATCAAAACATATAATGAAATCAGATATAAGCAAAAACAGCAATTTAACTGAGCTCGAATTCTTAAACCAACTAAAAAGTCATGTATATACGATCTATGGAAATACTCTATTATAGTTGTCACACCTCCTTTTTCCACACTCATACGTAATGTAAATGTGGCATTGTTTAATACCACACCCCAAGAAGGGATATAATAATAATCATGGAAGGAGTTTTTCCACTTAAAGGACAATCGGAACGGGATCAATTTATTTAATTATTCAGATTCGCCACCTGGAAAAATTATTGTGTCCCAAGTCACCGGTTTAATCCCGAACCGAGGAAATTTATGACTCTGTATTACAGTCTGCGAAACTAGAAACCTGGATAAGGAATTTTGTTAACCCGGGAGAAGGTGTTAGGCACTCCCGGATTCCGTGGTTCTAGCACGGTCGCTCAACTGCTCTTTTTTTTCTTTTATCTGATTTCTCTATATATTTTAACTATTTGCTATTATGTTCCGCTTTTGATTTTAGAAAAATTGCGACGTCACGAAAACACATTTCAAGTCAAATCGCAACCGGTACGCCTATGACTTTAATGTATTTCAGTTTCGCCGAGAGTAAGATTTGGGTCACATAAATGCGCACCCGTAATTAGGAAAGTATTTTATTAAAGTAAAGCGCCTGAAGCAAAATGGAAGCTGCCTCTAGGTGACACATCTTAATGATATGATTCTCCTCCACACGTAAATGCTCAAGAGCAGGTAAATAAGGGAATCCTTTCAATGTAGAGATTTTATTCTTGCTAGCAGCTAAGACCTGTAACCGAGGCTGACTGGCCATTGAAAGAGATTTTAACTTGTTCTGAGCAACAGATAGGAACTCTAAATTGGGAAGCTCTGGAAGACTTATGAGTGATGTAATTTGATTCCCAGCAAGATAGAGTTGCTGAAGAGCTTTGCAGTTCTCAAGTAGTTCAAATCCAGGACCTTTGAAATCATTTAAGCTCAAATCGAGAACCTTCACCCTAGTCAGTATTTCAATACCATCCAATACTGATAACAGATTGTCCCTGAGGTAAACAAACTCTAAACTTGGCAACAAGTTCAGCCCGCCACTGTTGAGACTTCGTATTCTATGGCCCCTCAGATCCAAGCGCACATCATCGCCAGCTTTTGTCTCCACTTTAGGAAGCATAATAAGGCGTGAATCATGACTTTCAAGAGTCCCCCCTTTCTTCCTACTGGATGAACTAGTACTTCTGTCCAGAGATGTTGACAATGAACCAGCCTTGGACCCAGTAGAAATAGAAGGTGACCGTGCAGCTGAAGAAGACAATTTCTTTGTGAACTTACTAGTTGAGACACTACTAGCAGTGCTGTCCAACGACGAAGAGGCACTCCTCCTTGCAGAGGAAAGTGATGGTGATGATAATTTAGCTGAGGTTTTCTTAACAGATTCTTGGTTGCTTGCATCCGAACTAACCGATGCTCTTGGAGTCTTAGATCTACTAACAAATCAGTTGATGCAATGGTCAAATCAGAGAAAGATGCCTATGATGATGGTCCAAAAGAATTATACAATCGTTGAATGTAACAATAGGTACCACCACAATCACCCATGAAAGTTGGAATTTGATCAACACGTTCAGCTAAATCCACTTAAATGATAAACACACCCGAAATCCAGAAGCTAATATCGATCCAAAAGTAGCAAGTTCAAGTAGAAATCACGAAGCATGGACAGAAATCTTAAGCAAACATCTGGATTCGATGATCAAATGCAAAACCAATTAAACTTCAACCAAACACCATTTAGAACAGGGAATCAGAAAAAAAAACAGTGGACTTGTATTTGAATGAACTTGGAGCAAAATGTTAAAATCTCAGATAGTTAGCATGATATTTGTTTCCAAACTTAGATGGACAACAGTTTCATTCAACAATCTGAACAACAGAACCTCAAACACTAAAGCTTTAACAGGTTATTAACAGTAAAATAATGAGGACAGCTTCAAACACTAGTTTAAGCGCACAAAACAAACTTTAGCATACGCGAGCTAATCGACTAATGAACAAAAGACTCCGATATTCTTCTCATGAGAGCTTATTCAAACGGAAACCAACAACGCCTCAAATTCATCGCTTCATACTTACACTATCACGTTCAGAATCAAGCAAAACCATGATTCAAATGCCCAATTTTAGAGCAGCTTATACTAACAGACTAAACAACCATAACAGGACAACTTTACAAATGTTAAGCGAACTAGTTGACTTAAAATAACAGTAGTAATCGAACTGCAACGAGAACTCGAACCGACGACAATGACAGGAAAATCAAATAGAAATACACCTCACTCAATTCTGCACATGTATCATATAAACAGTGCAGACGAAAAGAATCAATTGTTGAGAAGAATCGTCCAATAGAACCACACAGAAACAAATTGTAAAAACATTTACATTCAAACATGAATTGAAACAGAATATCAATAGTAGAAAAGGATTCAATTCAATAAAAATCGTATAACAGGGAACGAAAGGAACCTGTTGAAGTCAAAATAACAGAAGGAGATTTCAACGACAACTCCACTTCAAGTTCCAGAATTCAAATGAGATCAAGCTTCGAAATCGAACAGAAATGTTATTACACAATTCAAATTGGAATCAGAAGAAGTTCGCTCAATCTAACAAAACTAAAACCTAACTATTTCTCTGAATTTCTCCTCAAGTCTTCTCTCCAATCTTTTTCACCCAAAAAAAATCTCTCTCAATTTTTCTTTGAAATCTTCTGCCAATTTTCTTTCTCTCTCTCTCTCTGGAAATTTTTCTCTGAAAATCGCCTCCCAATCTCATTCGCTTCTCTGCTTCCGTCTTCGTCTGAAATAGCCTTGCTTTTGTTCAATCTCCAGGGATAGAGACACGTTATTTGCGTGTCCCTATTGTATGAAGGGTCTGATGGGTTTAAAAGTGGGTTGGGTCATGGGTTTGACCCATTTTCTTGGGTTGGGGTATGTGACTTGGGCCTAGGTTGTGTGATTTTAGTTGGGCCAATTGTCTTTTGGGCTAGCTGATTCTGAATTTCAGCCTTTTTATCATGTATTTTATTTTTGGTATTTTATAAATTGAGAGATTAAACTAACAATTAAACTAATTAAAGTCTAAAACCATTTAATAACTATTTTGTAGTAATTTCCAATTAAAATAATAAAATGCTATTTTTTTATATTTTTCTTTAATTGTTCTAAAATGAATTAATACCTACTAAATGAGAAATTGATTTTCTAAATGTAAATACATTTTTTTTGTATTTTTTATATGATTTAACATGAGCAACTAACACACAAATTGTAAAAATAAGAAAAAGTTATTTATTTTGAATTTATGGGAATAACTCATATATAGGGTAAAAATCACGTGCTCACACATGAAAAACTGGATGCACGGCTGATAAGCTAGGCGGCAAAGCTAATCTGTAAGCCACCCCTCCCACTCTGTCTAGAATCTCAAATGGACCAATATACCTAGGGCCGAGCTTGCCCTTCTTCCCAAACCTCATCACACCCTTCATAGGCGACACTCGGAGCAATACTCGTTTGCCAACCATGAAATCTACATCTCGAACCTTACGATCCGCATAAGTCTTCTGCCCTGGACTGAGCTGAACGCAATCTCTCTCGAATAGTCTTGACCTTATCCAAGGCCTCCTGAACTAAGTCTGTACCTAACAACCGAGCCTCTCCCGGTTCAAACTATCCAACCGGCGATCGACATCGCCTACCATACAACGCCTCATACGGAGCCATCCGGATGCTAGATTGGTAACCGTTATTGTAGGCGAACTCTCGCTAATGGCATAAACCGGTCCCACGAGCCTCCGAAATCAATAACACGAAGCTCGAAGCATGTCCTCTAGAATCCGAATAGCCCTCTCGGACCGGCCATCCGTCCGAGGATGAAATGTTGTACTCAACCGAACCTCGGGTGCCTAACTCCTCGCCGGACCGCTCTCCGTAACCGCGAGGTAAACCGCGTACCTCGATCGGAGATAATAGATATCGGCGCTCCATGGAGACGAACAATCTCCCTAATGTAAACCTCCGCTAACCTCTCCGACGAGTAGGAGACAGACATTGGAATAAAGTGTGCCGACTTGGTCAACCTATCAACAATGACCCAAATAGCATCAAATTTCCTCCGAGTCAAAGGAAGTCCAAGTAACGAAATCCATAGTGATCCGCTCCCATTTCCACTCGGGAATTTCAATCCTTTGGAATACACCACCAGGGTCTCTGGTGCTCATATTTCACCTGCCGACAATTTAGACACCGAGCGACATACGCAACGATATCTTTCTTCATTCCGCGCCACCAATAGTGCTGACCGTAAGTCCTGGTACATCTTCGCGGCGCTCGGGTGAATAGAATACCGCGAACCGTGGGCCTCTGCTAAGATTAACTCTCGAATCCCTTCGACATCGGGCACACAAACTCGACCCCGCAATTTCAATATCCCATCATCATCTAGATTTACCCGTGTGGCACCTCCCCGCTGTATCGTATCTCTCAACTCACGCAAATGAGGATCATCAAATTGCCTCTCACGGATACGCTCTAATAAAGAAGAACGAGCGACCGTGCGGGCTAACACCCTGCTAGGCTCAGAAATGTCTAATCTCACGAACCGGTTGGCTAAGGCCTGAACATCTAGAGCTAATGGTCTCTGACTGACCGGAATATATGCAAGACTACCCATGTTGGCATACTTTCTACTCAATGCCGGCCACCACATTGGCCTTACTTGGGTGATATAAAATAGTAACATCATAGTCTTTTAGCAACTCTAGCCACCTTCTCTGCCTCATATTCAACTCTTTCTGCTTAAACAAATACTGAAGACTCTTATGATCGGTGTATACTTCACATGCTACACCATACAAATAATGCCTCCGGATCTTCAATGCGTGAATAATCGCCGCCAATTCTAGATCATGCACTGGATAGTTCTTCTCATGAATCTTCAACTGCCTCGAAGCATAGGCAATAACCTTGCCATCCTGCATTAACACTGCACCAAGCCCAATACGGGAAGCATCACAATAAACAGTATAAGGTCCCGTACCTGTGGGTAAAACCAATACCGGTGCTGTGGTCAAGGTTGTCTTGAGCTTTTGAAAACTCGCCTCACATTCATCGGACCATTCAAATTGAACACCCTTCTGGGTCAATCTGGTCAGTGGGGTTGCAATAGACGAAAATCCTTCTACGAATCGGCGATAATAACCCGCTAACCCCAAGAAACTCCGAATATCCGTGGCTGATGTCGGTCTAGGCCAGTTCTTGACTGCCTCAATTTTCTTCGGATCAACCTGAATACCTGCTACCGCCACAATATGCCCTAGGAATGCAACTGAACTTAGCCAAAATTCACACTTTGAAAATTTTGCATATAGTTGGCTATCTCTCAGAGTCTGTAAGGCCACTCTGAGATGTTGCGCATGCTCCTCCTGACTGCGGGAATATATTAATATGTCATCAATGAAGACTATTACAAACAAGTCTAAATAAGGTCGGAACACCCGATTCATTAATTCCATAAAAGTTGCTGGAGCATTTGTCAACCCAAAAGACATGACCAGAAATTCATAATGTCCATACCGAGTGCGGAACGCGGTCTTAGGGACATCAGATGCCCTAATCTTCAGCTGATGATAGCCAGATCTCAAATCTATCTTTGAAAATACCTTGGCACCCTGAAGCTGGTCAAATAAATCATCAATTCGCGGAAGTGGATATTTATTTTTGATAGTCACCTTGTTTAACCGTCGATAGTCAATGCACATTCTCATCGAACCATCTTTCTTCTTTACAAATAATACAGGTGCACCCCACGGCGAAACACTCGGCCTAATGAAACCCTTTTCAAGTAAATCCTGCAACTGTTCCTTCAATTCTTTTAACTCTGGCGGAGCCATACGGTATGGGGGAATGGAAATGGGCTGAGTGCCTGGAGCCAAGTCAATGCAAAAATCAATGTCCCTATCGGGTGGCATACCTGGCAAGTCTGAAGGAAATACTTCAGGAAATTCGCGAACCACAGGCACAGAGTCAATAGAAGGAACCTCAGCACTAGAATCACGGACATAGGCCAAATAAGCCAAGCATCCCTTTCTAACCATACGCTGAGCTTTAACATAAGAAATAACATTACGGCTAGTATGACCCGAAATTCCTTTCCACTCTATACGAGGCGAATTCGGCAGAGCTAAAGTCACAGTCTTGGCATGGCAATCTAAAATAGCATGATACGGAGATAGCCAATCCATGCCTAGTATAATATCAAAGTCCACCATATTTAGGAGTAATAAATCAGCACGGGTCTCGAGACCCTCAATTACTATAATACATGACCGATGAACTCGATCAACCACAATAGAGTCGCCTACTGGTGTAGACACATGAACAGGAACACTCAGTGGATCACTGGGCCGAATCAAGTATGGTGCAAAATAGGAAGACACATACGAATATGTAGACCCAGGGTCAAATAATGCTGATGCCTTTCTATCACAAACCAAAATAATACCTGTAATGACGGCATCGGAAGACTCAGCCTCTGGTCTGGCGGGAAGTGCATAACATCGGGGCTGTGCCCCACCACCCTGAGCAGTATCTCTAGGACGATCAGCTGCTGGCTGGTCTCTACCTCTATCGGTCCGAGCTCCACCTCTATGACCTCTACCTCCACCTCTATGTCCTCTACCTCCGCCTCTAGCCGGCTGGGCAGGCTGTGAGGGAACTGGGGCCTGAATCATGGCACGAGAACCCTGCTGATGAGATCTGTCGGAAGCTCGAGGGCAATACCTTGCAATGTGCCTAAGATCACCGCACGTAAAACAAGCCCTCGGCCGCTGAAAATGGCGAAGTGGTGGTGCACTGATAGGCTGCTGATCAGAGTAGCGTGGCTGAGAATTACGATCACCTGAAGCATCATGAGAAACCTGAAGAGCTGACCGATAAGGCCTAGGAGGATGGCCTCTATCATAAAAATCTCTATCTCCAGGACGAGGTACCACTGAATCTACCCGAATTACGAGATCTCTTATCTAATCCATGTCTCGCTCCCTGTGACAGAGCCATCTCGATCCGGCGGGCTGCATTAGCCGCCTCCTGAAAAGTGATTTCAGTTCCTGCCCCCATAGCCATCTGTAGCCGAATTGGCTGATTCAAGCCATCAATAAACCTCCTCACTCTCTCCCGATATGTGGGAAGTATGATGATAGCATGACGAGCCAGGTCCACGAACCTAGTCTCGTACTGTGTGACAGATATAGAACCCTGATGAAGACGCTCAAATTGTCTGCGCATAACCTCCCGCTGAGTTGCTGGAAGGAACTTCTCTAAGAATAATTCTGCAAACTGCTCCCAAGTCAAAGATGACGATCCGGCTGGCCTGGTTAGACAATAATCTCTCCACCAAGTCTTGGCGGAACCAGATAACCGAAAAGTAGCAAAATCCACACCATTAGTCTTCATAATACCCATAGTACGGAGAACCTCGTGGCAGCTATATAGAAAGTCCTATGGATCCTCCGAAGAAGTGCCATTGTATGTGGTAGTGAATAGCTTGGTAAATCTGTCCAATCTTCATAAATCATCAGCGGGCATAGCTGCACCATCACCAGTCTCCGTCACTATGCCTAGTTGAACTGCCTTAGCTGGCTGTATCACTGGAACCTGAACTTGGGGAACTATTAGCTCCGGAATGCGCGTAGAAGGAGTTAGATTACCTCCCCCAGCCTGTGAAGTGGCCGGTGCAACTTGCAGCAAACCTACTCTAGTGACACTGTCCATAAAGCCTGCTATCCGTACTAGAGCATCCTGAAGATCCAGGGTGAATATAACGACTCTTAGGACCTGAGTTGGGCCTACTGGAGCTGCTGGGGTTGGAACAACCTCCTCAACATGAATCTGAGGTTCTGCCACTGGTGTTGCTGCTCGGGGCTGAGCTCTGCCCCTACCTCAGCCTCCAGGACGGCCTCGACCTCGGACTCTGCCCCTAGCGGGAGTTGTTGTTGCTGGGCCATCAAGCTACTGGTCAGTAGATGAGGAAGCGCGTGTTCTTGCCATCTACGAAAGAACGGAGTAGAAGTTCAATTAGCATTTGAAGAACAAAGTCGCACGACAGGAAAGAATAAAGGTGAAATTTTTCTAACTCTGTAGCCTCTGGAGGATAAATACAGACGTCTCCGTACCGATCCTTCAGACTCTACTAAGGTTGTTCGTGAGTTGTGAGACCTGTGCAACCTAGTGCTCTGATACCAACTTGTCACGACCCGGATTTTCCACCATCGGGGTCATGATGGCGCCTACTAAATGGAAGCTAGGCCAGCCAAATATTAATTACATCTCCATTAATTACCAATTTCTTATTATTAAAAATATATAAATTACAGCGGAATAATCAAAATTAGCGGAAGACTTAGTCAAATATGATAAAGAAAACCCAAACATGATACACTACCCAAGACTGGTATCACAATACTCACGAACTTCTAAGAATAATACACATAATTGTCTGAAAGAAAATACAAGTTGTTTATCTCGATTACATGAGATAACAGAATGAAAAGCATAGATAGAAGAGACAACGGGTCCTGCGGACGCCTGCAAGGCTACCTCGTAGTCTCAGTAGTCGAAAAATCCACAAGTCTCTACTGTCGCTGCTGCTGTCCGTAACCTGTATCTGCGCAAAAAGAGTGCAGAGTGTAGTATCAGCACAACCGACCCCATGTGCTGGTAAGTGCCTGGCCTATCCCAGCGAACTAGTGACAAGGCTAAGGCCACTCACCCACCTAAACCTGTACAGTTACAATATAGACATATATATACAATACATTTATAAGGAAATACTCTGCTCTGAAATAACAGTCAATAACTCACGATATCCAGAATAATCTAATAAACAGAATAAATCTTACTTTCATGTCTCAATTCCTCTCTCATTTCATGTCTCGTGGTAGGCGTACCACCCGCTCCCAACTATCACTGTAATTATATCTTGTGGTAGGCGTACCACCCGCTCCCAAATATATCAATACTTATATCTTGTGGTAGGCGTACCACCCGCTCCCAAATATATCAATAGGCTACCGGCAACTATGGCCAATGCCAAGATTTAAAATCACTTTGTGGTCGGCGTACCACACGATCCCAATTCATAAATATATATAAGTGGTCGGCGCGCCACACGATCCCAATTCATAAAATATATACATTACCGGCATTTAGCCAATAATCTCTATATCAACAATATTTATAATTACCGGTTTTAAACCAATAATTTATAATAATTTCAACAATTTACCTTCATTACTGGTATAACACCAATAACTCTTATTCAACAATTTATTCATAACTAAATTTATATTCCTACAAACTAGGATAGAACAAACACTTACCTCGAAAGTTCACGAACGATTCAATCCGTAGCAATGCCTTTTCCTTTCGAATTTGACTCCAATCCAACCGTATCTATACACAGTTGATTTCATATTATCAATTCTACTTAACAAACTAGTTCATATTGCTAAATATGATTTTTACAACTTTCTGCCCGGAATAGTAAAAATCGACCCCGGGCCCACATAATCGAAACTCAAGTTTCAAACCAAAATAAGTTCACCCAATCCTCCATGAGTTCAAATATACAATTTGTTCTTAAGTTCGACTCCAAAACGAGGTCTAGATCGCAAATTCATTGAAAGCCCTAACTATACCCATTTCTCAAATTTTTCAACCAATTTACACATGTTTAAGCCTAAGAATTTGATTGATGTTGATGAAAAATGAAGAAGACGAGTTAAACAATACTTACCCAATGAACTTTGACGAAGAAATGCCTCAAAGATCGCCTAAGAGCTGTGGAGAAGAAAGGATTTTGTGAAAATGAGATAAAATCCCGTAAGTGTTCTGTTTTGGGTATTAATTCAGTGGGCGGAAATTTACCCTACGCGATCGCGTGAATTGGGCTGCGATCGCGTAGAGGAAAGACTGGCCTCTTATGCGATCGCGTGCAAAAGGTTGCGATCGCGTGGAGAAAAGATTGAAAGCTACGGGTTGCTGCGATCGCGTAGAGGAAACTCACCGGGCAGCCTATTTGGCCTATGCGATCGCGTGAACATGATTGCGATCGCGTGGGGGAAGAACTGGAAGCTACGCGATCGCGTGAGGGATGCTGCGATAGCGTAGAAGAACTGGCCAATGCTGCGCGATCGCGTGGATGAGGCCGCGATCGCGTAGTACAAAATCCCTGTGCAGAAACAGCAGAATTTCTGATGTGTTTTCAAATCCAAAAACACCCCGAACCACCTCCGAAACACTCCCGAGCCCTCGTGGCTCCAAACCAAATATGCACACTAACTCAAAAACATCATACGAACTTGCTCGCGCGATCAAATAGCTAAAATAACATCAAAATCAATGGATTGAGCCTTAAGGGTGTGTTTGGTATGAAGGAAAATGTTTTCCATGGAAAATGTTTTTCTAGAAAATGTTTTCATGGAAAATGAGTGATTTTATCACTTATTTTCTCTTGTTTGGTTGGTAAGTGGAAAATATTTTCCGGAAAATATTTTCTATGTTTGGTTAGAGAGTAAAAAATAGTTTTTTTAGAATTGTTTTTTTTGCAACTCTCCTAACCCTCCCCCTCCCACCTCCCCCACCCCTCCCCTTCCCGAAGTCTCTAAAAATTGACACAATCTAAAGGAACTAATGTGATGTTTTGCTTTTTAACGCAAGCGTATTTCCGAATCGGTAAATTTATAATTTCTAAACCCGTAAACTTCCGAACTCATAATTTTGGAACTTGTAAAATATTGAGTCTTTAAATGATAACTAATAAAATTAAAAACTGAAAAATATATTTGGGGGCTGGGGCGGGGGGGGAGGGGGGGGGGCAGTATATCGAAAAAAATAAAAATTTAAATTACAAAAAAAAGTAATTTTTTTTGTGCGGGGGGTGGGGGGAGGGTAGGGGGTTGGGGTGGGTGGGGAGTGGGGGTGGGTGGTGCAAAAAAATAAGAAAACAGAAATTTAAAATTATAGAAAAAAAATTAAGGTAAAAGAAATTTTTTTGCGGGGTGGGGTGGAGGGGTAGTAGGGTGGATGGTAACGGAAAAACTGAAATTTTTCTAAAAAAAAAACTGTTTTTTGGAGAGGGGGTTGTGGTGGATTAGTGAGGCGATAAAGGTTGAGAAGGAGCTTTGGAAAATGTTTTCCCTTCTTTGATAAGGAAAACATTTTCCTCCAATTGGAGGAAAATGAATTGATAAGGAAAATGTTTTCCAAAACATTTAAGCCAACCAAACATGGGAAAATTGGAAAACATTGTTTTCCTTCATACCAAACACACTCTAAAACTCAAGAATTCTTTCAAATTTCATAATTTCCAAAATTTCCAATTTAAGGCCGAAATGCGTCAAACGACGTCCGTTTTCAACCAAACTTTACAAGAAGCGCTTAACCAATATATATGACCTGTACCGGGCGTCGGAACCAAAATACGAGCCCGATACCAGTACTTTTTAATCAAAATTCAGTTTCATTTTCCTTAAACATTTTCAGAAAACAATTTAACAGAAAAATTCTTTTACCGGGGTTCTAGACCTCGGATTTCAATTCCGGGCATACGCCCAAGTTCCATATTTTTCTACGGATTTTCTGAGACCGTCAAATCACGGATCCGGTCCGTTTACCAAAAATGTCGACCAAAGTCAACCATATCAATATTAATATCAAAATTCTTCAACTTTTTCACATATTTCACATATTTCAACATAAATATTTTCCAACTTTGTGCCCGGATTGTACACGCAAATCGAGGCAACTATAATTGAGGTTTTCAAGACCTCAAAAGCTCGGAATGATTAATAAAACAAGTGATGACCCTTTGGGTCGTCACAATCACCAACCACCGCCTCTAATCGGTATCCAACCGTTAACCATCACCATCAACAACTATCATATTTTAAATTACTATATATAATATTGATAAATATTATATTAGTTAGCATTTCATTTAAATTTAATGTTTATTAATTTTCAAATAAAGATAAATTTTATACATTCAGATGTTAAAAATCAAACAGTATTAATTATTTAATATTCAAATTTTAATACATATTTTAATATATTTAAGTGTATATTCAAATTCAAATGTCTTAATCTTAATACACATCTAAAAATCCAGATGTGCATTTAATCTTAAAAAAACATTGAGGCAAACAAGGTTTGGTGGCAATTAGATGACCTCCGGATGCGCAAAACCCTACTGTATTTTTGTCGGGTTTTCCGCCATAAAAACGTCACTGTACCTTCCCAAGAAAAATCTTTACCTTACGTATACATTACCCTTTATATAAATCTCACTTTTTTCTATCATCCATTCACAAAGATTGGATTTTTATAAGATATTTGGCAATACACTAACAGAAAAAACACAAACAGAATATACTGCAGGGGGAAATCCATGGCTACTGACCACTCTGATGATTTAGACCAACTTCTTGACAGTAAGTGGCTCCCCCTTTTCTCGTTTCTGTAATTCATACATATAACATGTACAGAATTGATTTGAATTGGACTGGAACTCACCCGCGAGTTATTTTTCAGGCGCTTTGGATGATTTTCAGACCCTCAATCTCACTTCTGCTTCTCAAAGGTCTCTTCTGCTCTGCTTTCTCTTCTGGCATATAACAAGTTTATTTTAGTCTTTCCAATGTACCCCAAAAAAATATACATTAAATTTTGGATTTAAGCTAATGGGGTTTGAATTTTGAGCTGTGATGAAAAGGGGTAGAATAAAGTCTTTTCCAATGACAACAACAACAAACGGGTTTGGGGAGGGTAGTGGTAGGCAGACCTTACCGCTACCTAATGTAGGTAGAGACCCTAGGCTCAGGAATGGTAGTCTTTTCCAATGAATTTCTTTTAAACCTTTACTTCGGTTATAAGCTTTGAATTTTGAGCAGTGATTAAAAAGGGTTGATTTTGAATGTAGAAATGGGGATGGAGAGGACAAGAAAGAGAGTTGTTGTATGGCTAGTGAGGTTCAAGGGCTAGGGATGTCGTTGCCTGATTTGAAAGCTAAGAAGAAGGGGAAGCAAAAGGCTTCTTCTAAGGACTCACATGTCTCTGAAGCTCTTGATAAGCTTAGAGAGCAGACAAGAGAGGCTGTTAAAGGATTAGAATCAGTGGCTGGGCCGAGACCCGGTGTAGAGAGCTTTGGAAGTGATCCAATGATGGAGGAGTGGGCGAAGCAGTTTGAGGAGCTTGCTGGTTCTCAGGTATATTTTTCTTATGTTTCTTGAATGTTAACGTCGTTGTTTTTTCACTTCAATTCTTTTTATCAAACTGTGAAATGTTGAAACTGCAAAATATATGTTTCCTTTTGAAGCTTCATAGTTGAATGCGAAGTCTTTTTCATGAAATTTGCAAGATGGTTGATAGATTTTGTTCTCTTACATATTGGAAATTTGGGGAAGGGAAGGGGTGTGGTGACGAATGAATAATGAGGATGTTACTGTATTGATATAGTCAGAGAAACCATTTTGCTTCATTCATAGATATGATTAACATTTTCAGCTAAATGATTGTGTTTATGCCTGGAGGACTTTTGGTAATGAATTGATGTTACATCTCAATGCTTTCTGATGATTTTAATCGCTCTACAGATTGTCAAAGTTGTTGTAGTCTTGTGTTCTGTTGGCCTATTTAGTATGTTTCAACTGATATAGATGCTGTATAAATAGGAGCTAATTGCATATGTAGATCTTGTGACTAAGGAAGCTGAATGAAACTTTTTCTTCAAAAGGACTGAATTTCATTAAATTGTTTGATCTTGACCAATTTCTCTAAAAGTAAGAACCGCCACCCTTCTAAAGACTCATAGGAGCAATCTGTCCAAAATGTGACCCTGTCAAAGCCTTTCACATTCTTATGTCCTGTTTCTCTACTTTAGAATTCTCTGCTTAGGATTTTGGATTTCAATCAAAAGCTGCTTTGACTATCTTTTCTTCCGATAAGGAAGCTGTTTTGACTATGAACCTTCAGTATTGGGTGGATGCTGTGTTTCATCTTCTTGCTTCCTCCTATTTAATAATGCTAACGGAGTATAGTCATGGATCAAATAAGGATGTCATTGGACTGTTAAGAGTTAAGTGCTGAGACATTTAAATGCTTCGGATGAGAAAATAGAAGACACTCAATAACTACTCACTAATGGACTTGGAGGCAAGATAGGGTTAACTTGGTGCTACATGGGCAAGTGTGGGTTAAGGTGTTTATACGGTCAGGAAACTTTATACGGTCAGGAAACTGCATGATTGGCTCGAGATAGGTTTCTCCATCGATCAGGCCTGAAAGCTGTTCATAGTGGATTTTCATTTTATGTTTTGGTTACCCATAGGCTATAGTTGAAAGCAATTCCTGTTGCCTTATTCTCTTTCATATTCTCCTTTTCGCTTAATAAGTCAAAATCGTTCTGTCAATTGCACAGGATGGTACCTCTATTATACACCATGACTATTACACTAAGCCTCTAAAAAGTCCTTCGAACTATCTTGTACATTAAAAGATATCTTCTTTGCACCAAAAATACAAATAAAATGTAGTAAATAGCTCCTAAAATTTTCCTTCGATAGTCTTCTATCCCATTTCTCCAATCATCCAAAATGGGCATGAAGGCACTACCATATACTCTCTAGTGTATATCTTTTTCTTATAAATTGCTTCTTCTCACTGCTTGGAATGCTTTCGTACCTATTTTGATTGACTAATTGCTAGGATATGGAGTCTATCGTAGAGACCATGATGCAGCAGCTTCTTTCAAAGGAAATTCTTTATGAACCTATGAGAGAAATTGGAGAAAGATATCCAAAGTGGTTGGAAGACAATAAAGCCAAGTTAAGCAGTGCAGATTATGAACGTTATAGACACCAGTATGAACTTATAAGAGATCTAAACAAAGTCTATGAAACTGAGCCGAACAATTTCAACAAAATTGTCGAGCTTATGCAGAAAATGCAAGAATGTGGCCAGCCACCAAACGATATAGTGCATGAGCTTGCTCCAGACTTCGATATATCAACTCTTGGACAGCTGTAAGTGCCCCAATATCTTCAGAATTTCCTTCAAATTCAGTTGCCTGCATGTTGAATCAGTAGTAGACTAGTAGTTAGAGTCTGGAATTATAATGTCTTCTTTTCCTCTTTTTACCTGGAGATAGTAGGTCCTTTACAGTTTTTGGCCTCTATATATTTCCCTTAATGTTTTGGATGATGGGCTAAAAGCATGCAAGTGTCTTGCCTATTCTTGATTTTGGGATAAATAAAGCGTTGATTATGCGTCTACTGTGTTGCCATATGATAGTATATCAAGGTCTGAAAGTTCCATATCTTTTGATCAAACTTTTGACGTAATGGAACAGCTCCTGCAAAACTCAAGTCCAATCTGATCCTGGTTTCCTGCTCTCTGCGCAACTGGTAGAGCCATTTTCAGTGTTCCACCTTGCCCAAAAAGAAAAAAGAACTCAATTATACATTGCCAAATCAATACAAATAATACAGACAAGAGAATCAATATTCCAATGGTTTGACAGTGGTTGCAATTGGCGACTAGAATGTTAATGGAATGTTATTGTACATAAAAATTTCATGTAAAATATGAAAGCTTGCAGATTTGCTTTAGCCTTTATGGATAGTGAGCTTTTACTCTTCCTCCGTCACTGTTCGACATTCCCTTCTCCTATAAAGAACGAGTAAATTGTTTAAAATTATCTCCAGATCTTGTCATGTCTGAGATTTGACGACTATCCCAGCTACCAAAACTAAAGAGGCTGGCTCAAGAACATACTGCTGCATCCTATGCTTAACAATAAAATAGAACTAAATTGATGGCATATGTCAGATGGGGAATTTCTCGTTCTCTAAACCATAGTTATGGTGATTTTTGAATCTTTACCAATCTAATGAGATATCTATCTAAAATATTGAGCCTTCTTAGTTATCTAATCAAAGACATATTTTAATGGTGGACAATCCGGAAGGAGAGGAACTCTTTTAGATGTTTTGAGGACAGTAGCAATTCAGTGCAGAAGATCAAAAATTGTGTTCTTTTTAATTTTTGGTGTAAACAAAAGTGCCCAGAAGATACTGTATCAATCCTAGAAGTTTTAGAATATTGCTAGGACTGTAGTTCAGTTGTCTTTCCTTTTGTTCTCTTGTAAATATGGTTTTCAGTACAAATTATATATTAATGCACACAAATGTTACCTTCTCAAAAAAATTAGAAGACATTTTAATCATTAGTCTGATAGATGTTTTTTGTTTCCGCTTGATGTTTAGTAGCATCATCAACTGTGAATTGTGATTGAGCAGTCTGTCCTCTGGTTTTGCAGATCACCAGAGATGCTCGAGTCGCAACAGAACTGCTGTATTATGTGAAGACACTGGTTCGACTATCCCGCTGGCCAGCTTGCTCCTTAAATTGTTCTTTTATCATTGTAACAATCAGCGAGGAACATAAGTTATTTCTCGATGGAATTCAATTATGAGGTTATTGCTTATCTCATCTTTCTAATAAACTGACAGCGCATTCTTTTCTTTCGTTTTGGTGTCCGTATATGACATACCTTTCCATACAGAAAATATCTGGAAAATCTTGAATGGTGTTGCATTATATTGAACTATTATCACAGCTCGATTTGTATTGTTCGGCTTGGATCTTAGTTGTAGAGTTTCTAAAACTTTGCTTTTTGTACGAAATATTGAATATCAAATCTTGAAATGGTGAAGTTAATTAGATCTGCATGTTGGTGTGCATGCAGAAAAATGGTCCTAGCATGAGCTATGCAATTTTGTAATGGCCCTTTGGCGCTGAGCAACTTTTTCTATATTTGTTCATGCAAGTCCGCTCTTATTTTAAAGGGTTAATACATGCAAAATTACGAACACCCAAAATTCTACAAATTTTCCTGTTAAACATCCTATTTTTAAAGTAGAAATTGCATGGGGTGTCCTATTTGGTCATTTTTTTAAAATTTGTAACTTATACCCACTTTTTAAAAAAATTCAGCTCCCTTTCTCCCTTGAAGCTCTAGTATAAACACATGGTTATAAAACAGATAGAGCAGAAACTACCTATGCGCTACCTATCAACTAAAAGATGTCCAAAAGTTTTTCATCCATCTCTGAGGTTAGCTAAAAAAAAGGAGGGCAAAGAGAGGGCGATTTGTTTATATATATATATATATATATATATATATATATATATATATATATATATATATATATATATATATATATATATATATATATAAATTTGATTTAGGAGTTGGCGATTACTCCAATAAGGTCCAGGCCAGTGTGATTTTGCTCTTCTTCATTTAGTGGGAAAATCCAACATAGAAGATGTATGCAGAAGGTAGAAATTCTACTGTGTTTCTTTACTGATAGCATCAACACCAACCGGAAGGTCTAGAGCTGAAGTTTTTCGGTTATAAAGACAAAAACTTCAGCTCTAGAGCTTAAGTTTTCTAGTTACAAAGACAAAAACTTCAGCTCTAGAATTGAATTTCAGACCCGGCTATTAAAATGTTGAAGTTTTGCGTGATTGCCTTTGCTACTTAAGACCCATCCCTATCCCGCGCAATAATAGAAGTCTCTAACCTACAACCTTGATACTAGACCTCCAGACTTTCCTATCAAGAGCCATGTAAATTTTAAATAAATTAAAAAAGAATGTAAGTCATACTAAGGTAACGTTGGAAAGATTTAGGTCGCCCAGCAAAAGATATAATCAGAGAGAAACTATAGCTTAACTCAATTAATTAATGAATCTTTTTCCTGAAGTAACATTCAAGAAATTAACAGATCTGAAATAGTCCATGTACAACACAAAACATCATCCTAAGTCTAAATTCTGTACTTCACATCAGTACTCACTCACAAATTCCTTTCTTTTACACGCAGCTAGGATAGCACAAGCACACTTCAATCTCCTACTACGCCGAGCAGCGAATTTGGAGATGCATCTGAAGAATTAATTCGCCATTTTGTTTCCTTGATCAACTTCAAGAATTTCAATACAGTTTGTTAGAACCAGCAGGTGCTGTAGATTCACTTAACTTAGGCAAGAATCCTTCCCTCTCAAGTGAAACATGAAGTGAAGACTTGATTTTAACCAATGCCACCCATAATGCTGGGGAAGCACAGAAAGCATATCCAAAAACAGCCATTGCTCTTACAACACCGTCGTTGTACCAAGGGTACGCCATCACCAAAAGGGCCCCAAGAATTCCAATCCATGGTACTAAAACAGGTAGCATTGGCAAAAGGAATGTATTCACTGTTATACAGGATAGTGCAAAGGAACCGAGTAAATAGAGACTCCAACCAACTAGTGGATGAACTGTACGAGGAATGATGAAGAAAGGAACTGTGTAGGCAGCAAGAATGGACCATATAGCAATCAACTTCAGGCCAGTTCGTAGTAGGAAGATACTCTTGCTATCATCATGGCGATAGCACAACTTAGTTAAATTGGGTCGTGCCAAGCGTGTCATTACTATAAGTCCTAGGTAAAATATAGCTTGGATCAGCACTGCTGTCATCTCAGCTCCATACCTGCCAAATACAAACAGGTCAATTGTTATTGTCCTGAGCATCAAATATCTCAAGCTTTAAGTATAGTAAATCTTGTCGATTTCAGATGCACTTCAAGAAGTTGAAGTGTTCAGCAACAGGAATGAGAGAGAAGTAAATCAATTCATGCTATTTTATAGAAACACGGGGTTGCATAAATCTTGCAGTTAATTGCTACGCAAGTCAGGTAAGTAATGTCAGCTCATTTTCTAAACTCATTGACAACAATCTTCAGACGAGTATGATGGTTAATCTAGGAATAGTCTTTCATGTGTATATGTCACTCAAAAGGAGAAAGTGTTGTAATCTTACCCAACAGTTAGACGTCGTTGTTCATGCCACTGGATGCCCAAAGGTAAGACAGGCCACGACCACCAATACCATGGTTTTAACCATGGTGCACCGGGGAATGTAATGACACTATTAGGTCCACAAGGTACTGACCAATGGAGTTTGAGATCTAAAGAATTAAAAGTAGAGAACCGTTAAAAATTGTCAAATACTCTACAAAACTGCACAGTGAAATATGACAAACTTTGTTCAGTAAACATACTTAGAGTCTTAAAAGCGAAAACTTACAGTAATAAGACGCATCCATTTGGTAACCTAAAGGAAGCCTGTAATTTCCCTGGAGCTTAGAACCATTAAGAGGAGGATGGAACATTGGCTGATCAAGTAAATCTGGGAAGTGGCCTCCAATAAAACCTTGGTCTGCGCCGTCTTGGTTTTCCCTCCCAATTTCTATCTGATGAATCATGTCATTGAACACCTTTTTTGATGGCTGCAATTAGCTCATGTAAGAAAGATGCAGTTTTCAATTGAAGTCAATCAATAACCACTAGCCGATTAAGTATTTGGAAAATTATGAGATTCAGGTAGTTGTTCTCAGAACAACAAACAAAAGTCTAAGCCAATAACTCTAATCATACAGACGAGTTGCCAACATTAGCAAATGAATTAATCAGGGCTAGTGAACTATTAAAAGGTTTTAAACTAATTTACCTGCAAGACAAAGAGACCAGTGTGGAAGATGCAGGGATTAATGAAGACAGCACAAAACTGGCCGCATTGGAAAAGTTCATCAGTTCTCTGGAGGAAAAGATTGTCAGCATCAAGCATGACAACCCTGTCATAATCTACGAGGCTCCATGCGTAAAGTTTGTTCAGTGTCAGCTTGAATCTCCAATTAGGATTGAGACAGTATGGATTGTTCAGATTTTTAACTCTCACCACCTTTGCACCATCTTCCTGTTCTCTGCATACAAAGTAGGTAAACGACTGGTTACTTAATTTTCAAGGTCCACATTGTCTTTACATGAAATGGATATCTCGGCAACTGGCACTATAACAATGACATTACATAATTTC
This sequence comes from Nicotiana noctiflora, assembly GCA_032618575.1. Lineage (NCBI taxonomy): Eukaryota > Viridiplantae > Streptophyta > Magnoliopsida > Solanales > Solanaceae > Nicotiana > Nicotiana noctiflora. The sequence goes on along the minus strand of JASVEL010001883.1, from coordinate 1,853 downwards.
AACAGAGTGGATGCCACAGTCAACAATGAGATAACGTACTTAGTTTCACACTTTACGTAGTTCTATATGTTAAGCTGCTTAATTTTCTTGATGAAGTTAGATTTTTTGTAACTGTTCTTGACTTGAGATGATATAATAACCCCCCCGGGGCGGAGCTACCCTTGTCCGAGGGGTGTCCGACACCCCTTGCCGGGTTGATAACCTTTGACACAAGGCAAATTTTCAGTGCAGTGGTCAAGGGATGTCAAAAGTTACCAGGGATGTCAAAAGTTACCGAAGATCGTAAGTTCCATTTCCGATTGTAGCATAATTTCTTTTGATTTTGACACCCTTTTATATAAATCCTGGCTCTGCCACTGCCCACGCCCGGGATCATAGTTTCAACTTATCAAGATGATGAAATGAGTGAAAAAACTGGAGTAATATCTCAGCTGATAAGCTGGACATATATTCTTTGTTGCTATTACTATCACTTTGTTTGTGTAGATAAACTTTTGATTGTGCTATCCTCGTATATTGCAATTGGGAATATACCAATATTTTTATTAAAAGTATTTTCTTTGAAGAGGAACACTCAATTGAGGATAGACCACTTTAGGTCCCAAATAAGACAGGAAAATCAGAATATGCTTACTTTAAAATATTTTTTACCAAAAGGCAACATTGGATAAGTTAAATCACAATTTGCAAATATTCTAATGAAGTAGCACTTTTGATAACTTCTATTCTTCCTACATGCGCAAAACAATCATAGTCATCTTAACCATAAATCCTAAAAGAAAGTATCAAAAAGGAATATCCTTTGTTGAACAAGATATACTTCAGTCATATCCGGTGAATAAACTAAAATAGATTAACATAATAAATAGAATGACATATTATACCATTAAAACTTGTAGATTTGTTCATATTTAGGTAAACTTAATAGAATATATGTTGAGCATATCATCTAAAGTATATATCTTAATCTTGTAATAAGAAATAATTTTTTATCATTGTATGATCTATAGGTCACGGATTCACAGGTTCGAGAACATCTACTAATGCTTACATTAGGGTAAGGGTAAGATATTTATATTACACCTGATGAGATACAGCCATTTACCGTACCAAACATGAATACGAAATATCTCGTGTTCTTTTTCCCTATAGAAGGATAGTCATGTCTGGAGTCTAAATTGTGAGCACTAAAATAACATGGGTCCAACAATGTCACAAGTGACTTTCTCAAAGCCTTGAGAAAATGGCCATAATATTATAAGTATTATTTTAGCTGTGAAAAGAACAAAGAGCAAAAGGAGCACTTCCAAGAAGCAACCAATTCATACAAGTTCCATTGCAAACCAAAACTCATTGGCCCAGAAAAAAACTTATTTTTATTCTGCCAACTTTATATAGCACTATCACAATTTTTTAGTGTACCAGTTCTTCTTATATACAGCGATCTTAACAAGTTTTTTATAGACATTATTGAATTATAAATAACGACATTCAAATTTCAATGAATGGGAAGATATTTTAAATTTTTGTAATTATTATCACCCTTTTATGACAAATTTTTTTTGGAAAGTTAACGTTGTGGGCCATGTGGCATATCACGTTCCAGAAGAACAAAAAGAAGGAAAAAAAAAAAAAGTTTCCAATTATTTTCTTAGTCTTATCTCTTCATGTCAATTATCCCTAAAAACTCTAAAACAACAATATCCTAATTGTCCCGTGGTGTTCTTTGATTGTCGTCGTTTAGCATGACACACAAAAAATAAAGTCATTTCGTCTCCTACAATCAGTGGATCAAAATAAAAATGATGGAAAATTCTGTAACAGCATGTGAGTTAACAGCTAATCTTTTATAC
>JASVEL010001882.1:0-79032 GCA_032618575.1 Nicotiana noctiflora | reverse complement strand
AGCACAGTAAAATGAACTCCTCGCATTCGACTATTCCCACGTTCTGTAATTCCTCATAAGAACTGTCAAGCACAATCTCGTGGGTTCTCAAAAGATGCACCGCTGAAGGTGGCAGCGAAGACTTTGGTGAAACTTGTCCTCCGTAAAACTTTTGAAGGAATAGTTGATCTATCACCAGTCCGTGCCATTGTTCGGCTGGATAAGCGGTACGTGACTACGCCATTCGTGGGAAGACAAGAGTGGAAATTTAACTTAACACTTTGAAGAACAAATTCGCACGATAAGAAAGAACAAATGAGAGACTCTTTCCTAACTCAATAGACTCTGGAGGACAAGTACAGACGTCTCCGTACCTACCTCTCAAACTCTACTAAGCTTGTTCGTGAGTGGTGAGACCTATGTAACCTAGAGCTCCGATACCAACTTGTCACGACCCGGATTTTCCCCCAACATCGGGATCGTGATGGCGCCTACTCGTGGTAGCTAGGCAAGCCACTGTATTCATACTATCCTGTTTTTAACACAATTTCAATTAAATAAATGCGGAATACTTTATAGAAATAGTATTAAGTAGTTTCAAGGTAAAACCATACTGAAATCCTCTACCCAAGACGTGGAGTCACCAACTCACGAACTACTACTGAATACTACACATAAAAGTCTGAAAGAAATATAACATAATCTGTGTGTCTCGGAACAAAGAGACTACAGCTAATAACATAATAAAGAGAGAGATGCCGGGCCTGCGGACGTCTGCAAGCTACCTCGGTCTCAAATATGATCAACTCCCACTCAATCGATTTACTGCTGCTGTTGCTCCTGATCGTAACCTGGACTCGTGCAAAAACGCACAGAAGTGTATCATCAGCACAACCGACCCCATGTGCTGGTAAGTGCCTGGCCTATCCCGGCGAAGTAGTGACAAGCCTAGGACCAGACACCCACATAACCCCGTGCAATTCAATATATATATATGTGTACCACAAAATAACAAGAAATAATCAAGTATTAACACGATAAGGAATATCTTAAAGAATTCAACAATTAACCACAGTTAATAATTTCACAAGGAAAAACAAAGTGTAATGTAAACACAAGTAATATCAATTGAAGGAATAGCAGACAGTTGCACGGCATCACCCTTCGTGCTTTTACTCTCATCCTCACATCCATAGTACGGCATGATCCTTCGTACATGGTTCAATAACAGGGCACGGCATGATCCTTTGTGCATAATCAATAAATAAACATGGCACGGCATCACCCTTCGTGCATTATCACTCTTCCTCACCCAAAGAACAATCAAATAAGTTCACAAAGAAAACAAGGTATGATAGAAAACACAAGTAATATCAAGTCAAGGAATGGCAAATAATTGCACGGCATCACCCAAATAAAATATAATGGAAAAACAAGTAATATCAAGTCAAGGAATAGCAAGCAATTGCACGGCATCACCCTTCGTGCTTTTACTCTCATCCTCACCAAATAAACAAATAAGGTACACGGCATCACCCTTCGTGCTTTTACTCTCATCCTCACATCCATAGTACGGCATGATCCTTCGTACATGGTTCAATAATAGGGCACGGCATGATCCTTCGTGCATAATCAATAAATAAACATGGCACGGCATTAACCTTCGTGCATAAATAAATAAACATGGCACGGCATCACCCTTCGTGCATTATCACTCTTCCTCACCCAAATAACAATCACGGTTAAGGGCAGAGAAAGAAACAACAATTCATAAATCGTCCCATCAAGGGCAATCAATGTTTATCTTCACAACAAGTCCCAATAAGGAAGAACAATAACAATTCATCTGTAATATATCTCAAAATAATTATTTTCCAACGACTCACGGTCATACTAGACGCGAGTGTATGGATGCTCGTCACCACAGCCCATACACCGCACTCGATCACATAACACATAACACATAATCTTATTCCCTCAAGCTAGGATAGAACAAACACTTACCTCGAATGCTTATGAACAATCCAATCCGTGGAAATGTCTTTTCTTTCAATTTGGCTCCAATCCAACCGTACCTATACACAATTGATTTAATATCATCAATTCTACTCAACAAACTAATTCTTAATACCAAATACCACTTTTACAACATTCTGCCATGAATAGTAAATTTCAACCCCGGCCCACATGGTCGGAATTCGGGGTTAGGACCAAAATCCGGTTACCCATCCCCCCACGAGTTCATGTATATAATTTGTTTCAAAATCGGACCTCAATTCGAGGTCCAATTCCCCAATTTATGAAAAACCCTATTTTCTAACAAAAACAAGAATTTTACCATGAAAATCATTGATTTCTTATGAAAAACATGTTTAATGATGTTAGGAATTGAAAGAATTAAGTAAAAAGTGACTTACAATCGTTTTGATGAAGAAGAAATCATTGAAGAATCGCAAATGGGTGTTTTGGTTTTGTAAAAATGTGAAGAAATGAGTGAAATCCGTGTTTTTCAGGTCTCTGTGTTCGCATTTGCGAACATGGGTTCGCAATTGCGAACCCCGACCAATTTCTGGAGTTTGAAAAATAAGCTAAGGGTGGGAAGTTCGCATTTGCGAACATTACTTCGCATTTGCGAAGCCAAGGCAAAACTGGGAAGTTCGCATTTGCGAACTATTGTTCGCAATTGCGAACACAGGCTAAATATGGGGAGGTTCGCATTTGCGAACTATTGTTCGCATTTGCGAACCCGGGCGGAATAGTGGCCAGTTCGCATTTGCGAACCATAGTTCGCATTTGCGAACACAGGCACAGTAGGGTCAAGTTCGCATTTGCGAACTATTGTTCGCATTTGCGAACACAGGCACAATAGGGGGAGTTCGCATTTGCGAACTATTGTTCGCATTTGCGAACTCCGCAGAATAGTGGGGAGTTCGCATTTGCGAACTATTGTTCGCATTTGCGAACTCTGCAAGTTGCAGACAACAACTTCTAACATGAAAAATTGATCTCGTGGCCTATCCAAAGTTCACCCGAGCCCTCGGGGCTCCAAACCAAATATGCACATAACCTCAAAAACACATTATGAACTTGTTCGTGCGATCACATCGCCAATATCACCTCGTTTTCATCAAATCAAGCCTCAAATGCATGATTTTCATACCTTTAGTTTTCAAAACTTTCAAACTTGGGACTCGAGGTCCAAAACATCTCAAACGACATCCAAATGTCACCAAACTTTACAGAAATCACATATATAATATTTAAGACTTGTACCGGGCGTCGGAACCAAAATACGAGCCCGATACCAAGGTCAATTAATTCATTTCCTTTAACAATTACATCAAAAACAATTTCATAGAAAAATTCATAACTTGGGCTCTAGGCCTCAGAATTCGACTCCGGACGCATGTCCAAGTCCCATATTTTCCTACGGACCTCTCGGGACCATCCAATCTCGAGTCCGGATCCGTTTACCAAAAATGTTGACCGAAGTCAACCATATCAATATTAATATCATTTTTATCCAAATTTCTCATAGAATTCATATTTTCTATCACAAAATCTTTCCGGCTACATGCTCGGATCGTGCACGTAAATCGAGGCAACATAGAATGAGGTTTTCAAGGCCTCGGAAGCTCGAAATTATTAATAAAATAAGTGATGACCCTTTGGGTCGTCACAATCTGGTATTGATCGACTTCTGTAAAACATACGAGGACACCCTCGACCAAATTCAACCCTCCTTTTGGTTCATCGTTATCATGATGCGTTATTTTTTCGGAAAGACCGATGGGTTGGAATTCATCATCAACCATCTTGTTCGATTGTATAGGCATCAGCTGCAACAGAAGTTGTCTTACCTTACTTCAGAGGCTAACACTTAGATTTCTCAGTTGTAGTAGAAGTTAGAGATTATTGGGCAGCTCCGGGGTGAGGTTGATCAAGTTAAGGCTGATTTCCATCGATGCAAAGAAACCATGGATCAGCTCGCTGCCGAAAAGGAAGCTATTATAGCCCAACTTTACTCGGATGAAACTCAACCCCGAGGCATTAATGTGAAGGGTCTGGCCCAAGCCAAGAAAATTGATGAGTTAGAAGCAGAGCTTGCTAGAGCCCGGGTCGAAGGTGCACAGGCCAAGGCTGAAGTTAAGAAGATGAAGGCTATGACTGATAAGACCATCGACGTATACCTGAAGGATGCCAAGGCTATTCAAGTGGATCTGAGGGAGGCCTCAGACTAGGAAAATAGAGTAATGATTTTGCCAAGTGCCAATTCCGGAGGGAGACTCTCGAAGAAATCCATGCGCGAGGATTTGACCTTGCTGAAGAAATAGCTGAAGCAAAGGTGCGGGAGACCGATGCTAGGTTCCTTATTTCTTCTGATGAGGAGGATACTATGAATGGCTCCGGGGACAGGGAAGGTGAAGAAGGTATCCCCGATGAAGAGGGTTTCCCGAATATAAGCTGCCGAGGGTGTAGTTCCTAAGGATGTTTTTAGTTCCGGGGATATGACCCCGAAATAGTTTAGGTTCTCTTATTTCTCTTTTGTGTAAGAGCCCCTTGTGGGCGTTGTAAATATACTTTGTATATCATCTTTTGTGGATATAAATAACCTCTTTTCTTTATCTTCAGTTTTCGTTGAATTACGTTTCATTTTCATCTGTGAAAACATTTACTGTATAACTCTAATGATCAATCCGAATACGGGACTCAGCACATAATAAACCCTTAGGGTTTTTATTGGTCAACATAATACCTCTTAAGGTTTTAGTTAATTCTCGAACTAAGTTTAAATCAATTTGATACGAGATTGAAATAATGGGACTCTTGAGTCCGAGTTGAGTGAAAACGAGCTTTCGAGCTTTGTATGTTTTGGTCCTTAAGATTTTTTAAGTTGGGCCAATTCGGCCTCTAAATTGTCTATAATATTTTCTCTTTTTCGCTAAAAGACTTAGTGAAAATTTTGTACACCTTAGCATGTGTTTTTTATACCCAATGGGTTTTTTGAGGGTTTGGAGTATCAGAACCTTATTAGTAACTTCTTTGTGTAATGATAATTGAATACCTCTTGAGGTTTTTCTGAAGGCTGATATTATCGAAGCCTTTAAATTATTTGAGGGTTGACTTTATCGAAGCCCCTTTATTATTTGCTTTTTCCAAGGGTAGCTTGATTTAATCGATTTTTTCAAAGTGTTTGAAGGCCTTTAATTTTATGGTGAAAGTCAGACGTCTTCGAGGCCGCATTATTTCAATTATAGCCTTTTATATGACTGTATATGGTCGTAGCCTTTAGGGATGTCTCTTGGACTTGTTTCCCGATAACCTTTCAAACTTGTTTGGAGGGTTAGTTCATGAGTATGTTGGCCTTGGTCTTTATATCGAGGGGATGCCTCTTCGGGGGTGCATTTTTGTTCTGGATCTTGAGCTGTTTCCCGTAGGATTATAAGTGTAGAGCTTGTATAATAGTACACTTTTTCTAGACACAAAGTATTTTTGATATAAACAGAATACTTCTTCAGGTAATTGATACAAGCGTACATGTTTTGTCGCTGGGGCTCGACTATTCTAGATGGACATGGTTCATCTAATCGTTTGTCCCATTACAAAGTTCTCCTTTCGAGGCCCTCTTAGGTGTGAAGTATTTTCTTCAAAATATAACCTCCAAGGGTGATGCCCGCCAATATTCAAGGTTGAGAGAAAAGAAGCCTTGGATACTGTTGAGTTCTTCTTAGGTAGCACATAGTTGTTGCCTCATTAAAAACCTTGTCAGTAAAATACATTTGGGACAAAATCCGATCTAAAAAAAAAGAGTACAACGCATGCCCCCTCTCATGGGCATCACCTATTTACCTTCAATGCTCAATTTTTACAAGGTCGAAGGCTTTGGTATCAATACCACTTCCTCGATCATAGACATCTCCTTTGCGGCATGTTGCTCTTCGTAGACTCTTTTTACTTCTTCCTTTGTTGGGAATTTCATTAATAGGTAAAGATTTGAGGGCACTACCCTCGTGTTGTATATCTATGGTATCCCTAGGAGTACATAATACCTCATGTCACCTTCAATGACATGGAATTTATTATCTTGTACGGTTCTGGATATGTTTACTAGCAGATAATCTCATCCTTTGTTGTTTCGCTTGCCATGTTAAAGCAATTTAGGACCCGAGATGTAGGTACAATCTGATCTTGCAGGCCGAGTTGTTCTATGACCGTCGATCTGATTATGTTTGCCGAGCTACCTGGATCCACTAAAACACGTTTAACTTTAATTTTATTTAAAAGGATAGAAATTACTATGGCATCGTTGTGTGGATAAGATATGCCTTCTGCTTCTTCATCATAGAACAGTAAGACATCCTCGGGCGCATAGCTCCGAGTCCCTTTTCTCTAGTGATTGATACCTTGGTGCGTTTAAATACAGGTCATTGCGGGGCACCGACTCCGCAAATTATCATGTGGATCACATTTTGTGGTTTTTCTTGTTCATTTTCCTTGCATCTCTTTCCCTGAAGTGATTCTTAGCTTGATCAATTAAAAATTCTCGAAGATAACCCTCGTTGAGCAACCAATCTACCTCCTCTCTGAGTTGCCTGCAATCTTCGATTTTATGACCATGTGTGCCATGATACTTGCATATCAAGTTTGGGCTCCTTTGAGAAGGATCAGTTTGTATGGGACTGGGCCACCTGGTGTCTTTGATTATCCCAATGGCTAACATGATCCCTGATGCATCTATGCTAAAATTATACCCTAACAATTGGGGTGCCTCCGCGGGGTTAGAATGCTTGTCGAGCCTACTCTTACTCATAAGTCCTCCCTCATAACTTTGGCCTCGATCTTTTCTCCGATCATTCCGATTAGCTTTCTGACCTGAGCTATTGCTTCTCCGATCGATGTATGGCTGATACTATTTTTTGTTGAATCTCGATTCCTTGTATGTATCCCTTGGGGACTTATCCTCCATCCTATTAGGAACTGGTCATCCTCGATCCTTATCTTTTACTGTTAATGGTTATGTACGTGTGACCACATCACAGTCGGATACTCGATCAGATTCTGCTTTAATTGTCGAGATGCAATCAAACTATGTTCATTCAAACCCTATATAAAGGAATGTACTACCCAGTCTTTGGAGACCTCTTGTAGTTCCATTATTTTCATCTGAAACCTAGACACGAACCCTCTCAACATCTCGTTATTCCTTTATTTTATCTTGAAGACGTCTGATTTCTTCATTGCCGCCGTTATGGCCCCGGTGTGTGCTTTCACAAAGGCGTCTACTAACATAGCGAAAGAATTAATAGAGTTAGGGGGAAAATTGTGGTAGCAAATCATAGCTCATTTCGATAGTGTTTCTCCAAACGTTTTTAACAAAACTGATTCGATTTTGTCGTCATTCAATTCATTTCCTTTGATCCCACAAGTGTATGAAGTGATAAGCTCATTAGGGTTGGTTGTCCCGTTATATTTGGGTATATCGAGTATGTGAAACATTTTGCTAATGGGCATCAGAGTCGCACTATGAGGGAATGGTTTTTGTATAAACTTTTTGGAATCTAAACCTTTCAAAACTGGAGGTGCCCGGGATTTGGTCAACACAAGAGTTATAAGTCTCCATCTTTTTGTCTTTTTCCTCAATCATATTTTCCCTGGACTCAATTCTCTTGGTGAGCTTTTCGAGCATCCTCACAATGGAAGGATCAGTCCCCGAGTCACTTCCGTTCGACCTCTTTGGCGTTGGTTCAGCACGTCAAGCATTTTCATGCTCAGGTACGTTCGGAGTGTTATTCTAACTTTGAAGTTGAGCGATAGAAATCTGTGGTGCTTGCAACATCTCGAATATCACTTGGAGATTGATTCCCCCATCTCCCATTCCTTGCGCTCCTTGGCCACTTGATCGGGCTTCCCTACGTACATTCTCTTCGGGTTCTATGCCTAAATCTGCGTTTAGAGCAGTGCATGAACAAACATCAACTGGTTCCATATTTGGCACTTCCCCTGGGTTTATCGGTGGTACACCGTCCCCTACATTGTTGTTTTCTCCAAGACCTTCGTTGTCGTAAACAAATGCATTTCGTGCGCTAGACATGTTTCAGCTTAAGAATCAAAAAATCTTGACAAGAAAAAGTGTAAAAACAACGTGTGTTATGAGGATCAATGAAAAAATAATCACTATTATCTTTAGCCCCACGATGGGCGCCAAACTTTTTACCTCGAAAATACGAGTAACAGTTAAACTTGATTTGTGATTTTAAAGATATGTGATTTAGTTCAATACCAATTAATAATCAAGAAGTATGAAGTAGAAATGAAAGAATTAAGTAAATCAAACCAATGTTACTCAGCGGTGGTGACCTCGAGCTTAATAACCTCGAGATGGACTGAGAGCAATAAAATAAGAACAATAATGTAAAGGGCAATTTTGATGAACAGTAAGAGAAATGTAGGATAGTATATTCTTGTCAATGATGAGATGATGTTACAAATGATTAGGGTCCCCTTTTATAATAGGGGATCCCAAAATAAGGTACATTTCTATTTACAGTAAGGAATATTGTTGGTACATGTGTCTAAAAGCCTAGTACGTCATAGTACAATCCTATTCCGGGATTTGCGTCATGAACTTAGGGATGTGGCAAAAATCTTGCTCATACTGTTACAAATCCATAACAGTACTATTTCGGGGTCGAACATACTCCTCTTCGGTATTCCTCGTACTCCTATCTCGGGGTATTGCATTCTGTCTTCGAGGTCGAGTTTGGTCCATCTGGCTCAAACTTGACCTTTCCCGAATGCGGGCTTAGGACAGACCCTCGAGCCTATAAGTCAGAGGTGTATGATTCTGACCATATTCATTGATTGCTTAACTTCCTAAGTGCTTTAGTTTTGCAAGCAAATTATGTTTGGCCAATCATTTCAAAAAATACTTTTGATAATCAAATTACGAAAAAGAATCATAACGATTTTTTGCAAAGTATTATTTAAAAGAAATGAATAGATTTAAATATTTATTATAATAAAAATATAATTTAAAATTTTTAATCAATATAAAATATAGTTATTCCAAAAGGAAAATATTGAGACACCCAGATTACTTATTGTTTACATGATAATTTAAATATATCAAAATACATCACTCAATATAAATTAAAAATATACTTTTATAAATCACTATATAATAAGAAGAGAACTATTTATAGTAGAGAAAATATTCAACAAGAAATATGAGAAAGAGAATAAAAATACAATAAAATAAAAAAGAGAAGAAATGTTTGATAAAAAGAGAGAAAAAATGAAATGTTAAATTAATGAGGGATAGTTTGAAAAATATAATGTTACCGTAGGATATTTTTGTCTTGAATAAATTAATTTTTTGTTTCTGCTTTTTGAAAGAAGCTAAAATTTGTAGCTTCTCCCCAAAACTAAAAAAATTAATTCTGCTTCTGTTCAAAAATATTTTTTGTTTTGACCAAACATCTCAAATTTTGACAAAAAGAATACTTTTTTCTTCCCACAAGCTTGGCCAAACAGGCTTTAAGACAGATACTGTAGTATGTGAGTGGAAAGTATAATCTCAAATAACCTCTTTTTGGCATTTGGTAGTGCGCGAACCAAGAATTATTATTTGTATGAGAACTTATAACACAAAAGAAAAAATTTCTCATGCAAGCTCAAAACGCACAATCTACATCCTCCAATCCGATGATTAAGAATTTGATTTTTTCGATTTATTTAAAAATAAGATGCATTGAACAGTACAAAGCAATTGGTTTACAATCTACATCCTTATATTTTTAAGTGCGAATACTTTAGGTATGGGGGCAGCTCACGGAACAATGAAGAGCTGGTTGGGCTAATAATATTGGCAGCATTTGACGTTAGTACTTCTTTCTTCAGACATTTCCTTGAGTTGATTGTTTTCAATTGAACAAAAAAAAAAGAGGGGAGGAGGGCATTGCTTCAATCAAATACACTGGTTTTCTGGTTAAAACTTTAAAAGAGGGAAAAGACATTGCAAGGCATCAAGCAAGACCATCAAAAGAGGCACAAGGGAGTAGACAATGGCAAGATATACTAAAGCATATGACAATAAGTCAGCAATATACCGACTCCTGACTACTGAAAGTGATTTTCAAACTTCAGTCTCAATTCTCTTCCTGATAGCATAATCATCTTTCAACCAAAATAATCTCACATATATCACTAACTTACTATGATCTAGAAATGAATGAGGAAATGTTTAAGAGAGCTCCCCCAGGATTCTAATACAGTTGATCACCTTCTGCTATAGTGGACATGGCAATGCTCATGATAAAACTTGCATTTTTCAGCTGTCTTCATTTGGTGCTCCAATCAAAAACTATTTCACAGGCTGCAAATTGGACGATGATGGCTACTCATTACTTTTTTCCTGACTATTCTTCTTCTTCGAACCTTAGGATCTGTTGTTTCACCTACAGGACACTAATCAGTTTGATCCCAAGAAGCCCAAGCCCGAAAACAATGGCAATTCTAGGATGTGAACCTTTCTCAAGAAGGCTGATCAAGACCCTTAGTGGGTCGACTATAAGCCTTCAAGAGATCATCTGAATGGGCCAGTGGATCCACCTGTATACCAAGCCAAGCTAGTCTTGATGCCTCTCCTACTTGAACATTCAAGACCCTGCATACATTTAACTGATTATTAAGCAGGAAAAAATCAAATAACCTCCAAATCTACAGACATCGTATCCTTTATCCGCCAGTTCTTAGGCTAACAGAAAAATACATTTCAGTGATTAAGGCTAATCTAGTTCTACTGGACACTTAAATTGCGCAGACCGTGAAAACGTTAAGCACTATGGGAACATCAACAAATACTACAAGTGCAAATCATAAACAGCAATGGCATTTTGGCAATTGCATTACTACTATTACATTAAAAGGGGAAAAGGCTCAAATTTAAGCCAGTACTACAAAAAAAAATGAGCAACTTTGACTCCGTTCTTTTGTTCCAGTGTAATCCAACATCGCAAGCCTGTTTTAATTTAGAGGTTGGTGAGCCTTCTAAAGGGGCCAATACGAAATGCTAATGTTAGGGCTAAAGGCCCAATTGGGAATAAATTAAATTTGGAGAATTAGAAAAGGCCCAAAAAATAAGACTATATTCAAGCCTAAAGTGTTGGATCCTTGTGTGTTGATATCATCCACAAACCCTGTTAGTATCGAGATAAGAACCAACCAAACTCAAGATTACTGCACAAAGCTGGAATGGTGACAGAGCGCCTAAAGTACGCAATAGAAGCGGAGAAGGAGAGTACAAATCCTCCAGCCATGGTGTTCATCATCATCATCAGAAGAAGAAGATGTGGAGGATACTGTTAATATTGTCTCTGATGAAGAGCTATCTGATGTATATGATTCAGAGTTGGGGATGATTTCAGGGAGTGAGAATTATGAAAATTTCTCTATCCTTGGTGAGTACAATAATCTGGATAATGATCCCCAGTTACAAGAAATAAACCATCCACAAGATATTTTGATGCTTCCTTGGTATGAAGAGGGGATATCAACCATGCAAGAAAATCTGAACCAGGTTGAAGCTTCCAAATGGGTGAGGAGAAATATGTTGAAAATCTACAAACAACTGGGTATTCAAACAGTTGATGTGGAAGTGAAAGGGAAGCTAAATTATTGGAGTTCAAAGTTGGTCTTGGGAAAAATTCTAATAGTGGAGGAAGGGGTAGGAAGTCTAGTGTGGTTTTCAATGAAGCTTAAAGCTATTTGCTGGAATGTGAGGGGTGTAATTGACAATGATAAAAGGGGGATGATTAAGAGTTTGTTAAACGAATGGAATGCCTTTGTGAGTAATGCCACATTCATTACTCTTATTCCCAAAAGAAAGGTGCAGAAGAAATCAAAGATTTCAGGCCTATTAGTCTCTTGGGTAGTGTATATAAGATCACAGCTAAATTGTTGGCTGCTAGAGAAGGTGATAGGGAAACTGATCTCAGAAAACCAAAATGCCTTTTTAAAAGGGAGACAGATTACACATGCAGCTTTGGTAGCTAATGAGTGCATCGACCACCATCTTAGAAAAGGAAAGGTTGGAGTGGTATGTAAACTAGATTTGGAGGCCTATGATCATGTTAACCGGAATTGTTTGTTGAATTTGTTGCAGTTGATGAATTTTGGGAATAAATGGATAGAGTGGATCAAGTCATGCATCTCTACTGCCAGGTTCTCGGTGTTGATTAATGGCAGTCCGAAGGTTTACTTCAAGTCACAGAGGGGCTTAAGGCAAGGAGATCCCCTGTCTCCATATTTGTTTGTAATTGTGATGGAAATTCTTAGTCGAATGATCAAAAGAGCTGAAAGTTTGGGGTGGATTAAAGGTTTTAAGACTGAAGGAAAAAACAATAGGGAGGTAGTCATCTCACACATATTATATGCCGATGGCACTTTGATTCTTTGTGAAGCAGATAGAGAGCAACTTCTTCATCTTCGGGGGATATTGCTAGCTTTTGAGGCAGTTTCTGGCCTAAAAGTGAATCTGACAAAAAGTTGCATATACAGTGTTAATGCAGATAGCTCTATAAATGAATTGGCAGAACTATTGGGATGTAATATTGAGAAGTTCCCTACTATTTATTTAGGGCTTCCTCTGGGTGCTAAAGTCGGGGATAAAAGGATCTGGCAAGGTGTATAAGATAAATGTACAAAAAAACTGATCCCTTGGAAAAAACAATACCTATCGCTTGGTGGGAGGCTTACTTTAATTAATAGCGGGCAAGATGGAATACCTACTTATTTGATGTTTAACTTTTTCCCGTCCCTGGCAGTGTAGAAAAGAAGTTGAATTCCATGAGAAGCAAGTTCCACTGGGAAGAGAATTCTGATAAGAAAAAAGTTCACCTGGTGAAGTGGCAGGAGGTTATTAAAGATAAAGAAGTTGGTGGCCTGGGAGTGAAAAATTTGAAACTTCACAATAAAAGTCTGTTGTGGAAATGGCTGTCGAGATACGACAATAGAGAGCAGTTATGGAAACAAATAGTCAACACTAGATATGCTAGAAATGAGTTCTGGATACCTGGTGCAATTTCTGTGCCTTCACGAATTGGAGTATGGACGTAAATAATCAAGTTGTGGCCTGAATTTCAGAAGTTCATCGCATTGAAAGTTGGTGATGGTAGCAGAATCAGGTTCTGGACAGACGTTTGGCTGGGAGAAGAGAAGCTGATGAATAGATTTCCTGCACTGTATAGTTTAATAAGTAACAAAAATTGTACAATAGCAGACTGTTATACAGTGCGGGAGTGGAAATTTAATTTCAGAAGAAACTTCAATGATTGGGAGGCTGATGAAATTGGTCAGCTTTTATTTTTTTTGGAACCCGTGATCCTCGATGCTAACAGCAAGGATTCCCAAATTTGGATTGATGGTAAGAATGGTAGATTTTCAGTAAGGAGTTGTTATAGACTACTGCAGAAGCAGATAGGCCACTGGGATTTAAATTGGCCATGGAAAATGTTATGGAGGTCTTTAGCACCTCTTAAAGTTGCTTGTTTTGGATGGATTGTAGCTAGGCGGGCATGTTTAACTCAAGAGATGTTACAGAGAAGAGGAGTACCTTTGTGCAGCAGATGTTCTTTTTATGAAAGGTCCCAAGAATCGTTGGAACATCTTTTTTTGCATTGTAGCCAAATACACAAATTTGGAATGTTTATTTGAACATGAGTGGAGTTCATTGGGTGATGCCAAGGAATGTGAAAGACCTACTGCTATGTTGGGAATACCAGAAAGTCAGGAAAGATCTGAAGAAAATTTGACCCTCTGCATCTTTTGGACCATTTGGTTGGAACGGAATAAGAGATGTTTTGAGAACCAAAGAAATCACCTAGCTTTTGTAAAGAATAGTTGCCTTCAAAATTTGTATTTCTGGTGTAAAGGAAATATAGCTGAAAACTTAGATCAATTTATGGATTTTATAGGTGTTTTTGGAATGTAACTGATGCAGCTATGCTGTAACTTGTAATTTTTTGGGTACCTTCTTGGTACTCCTTTAATAAAAACCTTTACCTTATCAAAAAGAAGTAAAAGTATCATTTTGTGCCCTTGGCTTCCAAGGCAGCACAACCTGGGGTTACTTAAAAGCCCATAGCAAAAATATGCTTCAAAAATGGCTTTGAATGTATGGTCAAGAGGAAACTTGGCTATGGAAGGAAGTTATTGATGCTAAATATGGCGTACAAAATCACCCGTATGCTAAAAAAATAACATCCCCTTATGGTGTAGGGCCTTGGAAAAGCATCAGCAGAGTTTAAACAACAACAACAACTACACGCCTCAATCCCAAACAAATTGGGGTCGGCTATATGAATCTCCACTGCCATGTTTCTCCATCTAAGCCCAACTCATATCATCATCATACCAAATAAAAGAAAGTGATGCACAAGTATAATACATATAAAAATAGTAGAATAATAATCAAAGAAAAGCAATTGAACCAAATCAAAGTGATTGGCTTAATGTGTCTAAGAGATATACTGAAGGCTTGCTTCATCCATGTTCTGAAATTTTGAGAAGCCTCCATGGCCTAAACAAGCTCTCCCCAGCTTCAAGTTGCGGTAGAGTTATCCAAAAGCCCTACTTATGCAACCCGATTACATGCTAAACCATATACCCACCCACTAGCCGAAACGAATTTGCAACGAATTGAAAGTCTCCATGGTGAACCAACAATTAAATTTACTGCGGAAAAACTTGATGCTTTATCGGTAGAAGAGGGATTACACCAAGCAATTGTTATGAAGTTTTCTCCTGGAAAACCTGATTTACATGTGCTTGGCAAGTTGACTCCAGTGCAATTAGGCATTAAGGTACAGTGCAATATCAACAACAACAAAAACAACAAACCCTGCGTACTCCCATTAATAGGGTCTGGGACAGTGCAATATCAGACAATTTGAATTCCAGCACCTCTTGCTAAGGTTTGATCTCTATGACTATGTTCAAGTACTGTCAAGATCCTTTAGATATATTAATGTGAATGGGGAGAACATCGATTTAGATTATTTTCGTGGACTCTACTCTTTAATCCGAAGGAGGAGACTTCAAGAGCATCGGTGTGGATTTCGTATCCCAGCAGCCAAATTTGTTTGCCAAGAAAGCGCTGTTACCTATCGCCTCTACTGCAAGTAAACCATTAGCTGTAGATAAAGCTACTCCAGAAAGGTCTGGGCCAAGTACAGCAATGGTTAAGGTAATTCTCGATCTTTCTTGACAAGCAACCAAAGCAGATTAGATTACTTCATGTGGATGAGAAATCTGGGAAAGCTATTGAAAATTACCAGGAGATTGTTTACGATAACCTTCCTAAGTAATGCAACTATTGTAAACGACAAGGACATGATGAAAATAATTGCCGTTTGATCTTAAAGAAATCTAACGACAATCAAGAGATTCTGTGAGGGTCGACAACATTGATGAATTACAGGTGGAAAAGTTTCAAGGTGATTTACGAAATATGTTGAATGAAAAGAGGAGGTAACTGGCAGGTTTAATACAGAGAAACCTATTGATGATAATCCTACTGGGCAGAAACAAAGTTCTCTGGAGGCTGGACATACAACTAAGATGGATTTAGCATTGGTTCCCAGCTCTTCGAAAGTTCAGAATTTGCAGAAAGAGCTTCAAGTAGCTGCAGTAGATGCCTCAAAATCTGGGAATGGTCAGGTTCTATCTAGTCCTTGTCGTGAAACTAGTAAGGATGGATCAAAAAGGCATCGTAGTGATGAACACGAAAATAATTTTGTGCAGCAAGTTGAAAACTCAAGCAGTGTTGACACTTCCATGAGACGTGAATTTAAAGACTTGGCAAGGGTGTGGAAACAAATAATGAGGAAGGTTGGACTTGCTGTATCATGGAAAAAACCTGCAGGAATTCGTATTGGCTCTCCAACTCGCATTAATGTGCAGCAAACAGTGGATAAGCCAAGTGATCGAGATACAGTCTTTGTTGGTCCAAATTCTTATGATGTTTTGATGGCACCTCCTGGTGATGAGACTGTTTCTGGTGGGAATACGGAGCTTCAGGTGGTGCATGGTGTAGCTGGGCAAGGAACAAATGATGAAAATAATAAGGGAGAAGCTGTTATTTGAGATTCTGTGCAGTTTCAAACTTTAGGAGAGGCACACCAGGATGTTGAATGTGTGGTTGAGGTTGATAACAAGTTGGCTTTGGCTATGGCTGGTGAAATTTCTACATCTTAGTCATATTCAGTTATTAATGTTAAATTGCAATCTATTGGATGCCAAATATTGGAGAGTTTTAGTCCACTTCAAGCTTAGAATGGTGCTTAGTGCCAACTGATATTAAGCCCGAGAAGATGAGGCCAGGTACAGGTGCAAATGTTCAAGATTATGTTGGTTTGAATACATCGGTACAGGAGGTCCCTTCTCAGACGCTAGACATCTCCTCGGACAGTAATGATGCTCAATCTATGCTCTTCTCAGCTGCTAATAAGCCCATGCGTCAGGGTACAAATTGAGCATGGTCATGAGGTTGGTACAAAGGAACAGGATAAAAATTTAAACAAGGAGCAAGGAGTTGAGCAAACTTCACCTAGCTGGGTATTGATGAAGAAGACAAACAGGAAGCTGACAATATTGACAGTATTGCTAAACAAAGTGCTGCACACTCCAAAGATAATCAGGGAGGTACTTTGGCTTCTCCAAATTCTGGCATGAAGAGCAAGTTTAATCTGAAAGCACCAGCAGAAAATATGGAAGTACACATGACTCAAGCTACTGCAAAAGAAAAGGAAATTACTTTTGCACAGCAGAGTCAAAGTGCTTCGGCAGTAAACTGAATCGCAATGCTCCTGTTCTCCAAATGGGGCTGTAATTTTGGGTGATCAATTGGCATTACAACATGCCAAGGAACCTCATGGTAGTAGCTCAAAATCTGGACAGTGTTTGGTGTTAACAGGCAGTGGAACAATAACTCATGGGCAAGGTTTGATGGTAACAGGAACAAACTCAAGTGCTTCAAAATTTAAGTTGGCTAATAGAGATCTTCTTAATGCTTTAGTCTCTCATGATGTGGAAAAATTGAAGGCTCTTGATTAGCCGGTTACTTCAAATACCTTAGCCATTACATCCAAGTCTATTGGTGTAGTGGAAAAAAGATAGGAACAGGGTGCTTTAGTGTCAGGACATAGTCCAACCGAAACAATTGGCTACGAGGAAGGAGGAGAAGATGACATGTTGGATACTTGATTTGCAAATGTAGCTAGGGATGGAGATCTTTCACCTCCTGGGAAGGAGTTGAGCAAACAAAGGCACAAAGAAGAACTCTCATGGACGGCAGATAGTTGGGATGGAAAGGTGATTGAGGAGGTTACTATTCGGTATCTTCCAATGAGAATTGCAAAGCAAAAGGTGGCTGCTTCTACCACTTCAACAAGGTCCACTAGATCAAAGAAAAAATAATGAAACTTCAAGATATTTTGGAAAGGTTGGAGGAAAATGACAAGAAGGGGAGCCTTACGTAACTGGTAAAATTGCTGCCATGTGACCGGGAGGTAACGAGTTTTAGCAGTGGAAACGGCCTCTTGTAGAAATGCCGGATAAGGCTGCGTACAATAGGCCCTTGTGGTCCGGCCATTTCCCAAACCCCGCGCATAGCAGGAGCTTAGTGCACTGCGCTGCTGTTTTTGGAAGAAAAAGACAAGGTACATAATCAAAATGCTACTAGGCTACAAGTTTTTGAAGATGTCCCAAGTTCAAAGAAGAAGGGGCTTGGCTCAATTCTCTTTCTTGTTTTATTTTATCACTTTATTAGTATCATCACAGAGCTGTCATAATCATAGACTACTTGGTTATTTCTAGTTCCTACTTTGTACATGCTTGCTAGTAACAGAGGCATTTCATACCTCATAGAATTGTAAGGTCTAGCTCAGTAGTTGTCTTTTATCTACGTTTGCCTAAGGGAGTTCACCTGAGTTGGCATTGACGTCATCGCACCTGGTGAAAGCAATGGAGGAGCTTAGAGATGACTGGCCTGCCAAGGCCTTTGGATACTACACTACTGGAGCTTTTGCTCCTCTTGTACTTTTCCTTTTCACGTTTTTTACAACAACAACAACAACAACCCCCAGTATATTCCCACACGGTGGGGTCTGGGGAGGGTAATATGTAGACAGGCCCTTACCTCTACCCGAGAGGGCAGAGAGGTTGTTTCCAATCGACCTCGGCGCATGGAAAAAAGGCAAACAAAAACAAAAAACCGCATTAGTTACTCCAGCATACACCTCATAAAAATTATCTAAACATAAAATGCATATGTACTATAAAGAAACAGGCATGCAATGATATCAAAACAGTAACTACCAGAAATGACTACCAAAAGAGAACACAAACTAATCATCTATGGGCGGCCCTACCACGCCTCACACCCCGGGAAAGGAGTATGAAAAATCTAGAAACCCCTATCCTTTTCACGTTTTTTGTATTAATAAAATTGGCCACTAAGCACTCTGCTTAGTGGTATATTCCCCTAAAAAACAAATCAAAGTCCTAACATGACTAAAGCTATTCCTAACAAAATGCATCAGCAGAGTTTGGAATGATCATTTTCATTTTTTTCCAGAACATATCTTTTAACGCTGGCAATGGTGCACATATCAAGTTTTGGAAAGATAAACGGCTTGGAACTCCCCTGGGTGGAAACATTCACAAGCCTCTGGGCTCTCCTGATAGAACATAAACTCAGCCATCTCTAAAAACAGAGAAGATAACTCCTGGAACCCACAATTCAGAAGAAACCTCTAGAACTGGGAATTGAATGACCTGCTAACTCTATTGAGTGCTCTTGAAGAATAGAACATTGATGATCAACAGACAGATAGAAAAATATGGGACAATAATAAAGCAAGTATATAGTTAAGGATGGCCACGAGCAATTCTGCTCTGAATGGTATGCTAGTAGATTGGCCATGGAAGCACACTTGTCGGACAAAATTACCATTTAAGTGGCCAGCTTCACCTGGACAGCACTTAAAGGGGCATGTCTCACCCAAGACAACCTATGCAGAAGAAACATTATACTAGTAAACTGATGTTATAAACTATCTGACATTCTGACTTGTGGAACCTTTGTCATGCCTCATACTCTTAGGCCTTACTTGTTTGCACTCAATGGAAGTCTGGACCTCAATGGTTCATACCTTACACCATTAAGTGCATTTATTTTTATTAAAATTTAGTCACTTAATGGGTTACAAATATTTCATTAAAATTTTGAACAAAGTATATCATTAAGAGGTTATTCAAAATGTTTTGTGAATATGACTTTTCGCCACCACTCTGTACCACCACCACCGTCAACCACCACCACTGCAGCCAACCACTAACACCACCAACCACTACATCGGTTACTACCACGCCAACCACCTCTACCCCACTATAACTATAACCACTGCCAATCACCATTACTACCGCCGTTGGTGCCATTTCACCACCACCAATGGCCACTAGCACCACCATCACTACTACCACCGCCCCCAACCGCTACTACCAGCCACTTCTACCATCACAATCGCCACCACTGCCAACTACCAAACATTCCACCGCCGCCACCTACTAACATCAACTGACTCCACCAACACAACCACCAACACCATAGCGCCAATCACTACCACACCAAACACCCCTATAATCACCAACTATAACCACCACCGCCACCAAACACAACTACCAACATTCTCCACATCATTGTCGAACATAAAATATTCATTTATAACTTCAAAAGTTTTATTTTCTTATCAAATAATGATTTTATTTATTAAATTTATATTTATCTAATATTTATATATAATTACTTTTTATCTGAATTGTATATTATTAAGTTTAAACATAAACAAATTATACACATTCAGATATTTGAAAAGAAAAACAATTTTAATCATATTAGAAAACACTTAAATTGGAACGGATGGAATATATCGTTTTAGTTGGGTTTACACCTCATGCCTATAAATAATGCTAATTTTTGTTTTGGATTTTGTTAGTTCCCTGATCTTAGCATATTCTCATGTATTGGAGCTAACTCTCTCTCTCCTCGTCTTGTAACTATTGCATCTTCTCAATGTTAATTAAATCTGCTTACTTCATAAACAAAAGAAAAATTTAACTGTTCAAAGTTGAGGGATAAATTAGAAAGACACACTCTTCATAACAGACTAAAAATAAAAGTAAGACGCATAAATCGGAATAGATGGAGTATATCTTTTTAGCTAGGTTTACCTCACCCCCATAAATAATGTTTATCTTTGTTTTGGAGTTTGTTAGCTCCTTGATCTTTGCATATTCTCATGTATTGGAGCCAACTCTCTCCTACATTTATAATTATAAACTACACATCTTCTCAATCATGTTAATGAAATCTTTCATAAAATAAAAATAAAAAATTAACTGTTCGAAGTTGAGGGATAAATTTGGACATTTTTTCCCGAAGAATTGGACATCTGGAGTCCACCTATTTCACACCAGAGCTCCATTAATGACAAGGGAAAACATGATACGATATGCTAACAGCAATCGTATCAACAGATCAAAAGTTTAACGAGAACGATAATTACGCAATTTCGAATAGTGCAAGGGCAAATTTGAGCAATCAAGATAAATTGCTTCTACATGGCTCATACTCCTAGGTTTTCTCCTCATAAGATTATATCATTTTTGTGTCAATATTGCACAGAGAACCTTGTGATCTCTAAGCTCCATATGCTTACACGTACTACCAAAACGTGAATTCTCGCTGGTAAATTGAAATTTGCACTTGTAGAAAAAGGAGAAATAATTAAGTCTTGCATATACTACCACCATATATTTATAGACGGTATACCTCAAGGCAGCGCTGCTGAAGAAAAGAGCCATGCCAACAATACCAAAGTAGTTTCTATCAAATCCACACAAGAGTTGGTAACGCATGTTTGTGTAAAGGCCAAGAAATGCACCATAACCAAGTGCATTATTGATCACACATGGGGCAGTCACCGACAACCTAGCAAAACAGTAGTAGTAAAAAAAGATTTTACCAGGAACATAAGGTGTCATCAATTGTATTCTAACTTTATAAAAATAAATAAATGGGAAATTAAATTACACGAGGAAATAACAAAATGGCTTGTATTTTTCAGGGTAAGTCTAAGATAGTCCCCAAAAATATACCCTAAACAATTTTGGTCCCTTCAAGTTTGCCAAAAGTAAGCATTTTTGGTATCCATCAAATATTTAACATAAGTTGGTCAAAAGTAAGCATTTTTGGTATCCATCAATTATTTCACATACTTTGGTTATTATATTTAACAGGAAGTAATTTAACGGGAACCCATATTTGAAGGTATATCTTTTAAATTTCTACTATTTTGATCTATTTATGTTGTCGGGTGCAGTTTTGAGGTGTAATATTTACTATTTTTGGTCTATTCCCAGTGTTTGCAATTTGTAGTGTTCCAGTTGATAATCTTTGACAGACTTTCCTAGTGATTTTGGCTAATATTTTTTCTGCTGAAGTTCTTGTTAAATCTAACCGTCAAAGTAAGTTAAATATTTGATAACGATAAAAAATGCTACTTGTTGGCAAACTTAAGGAACCAAAACTGCTCAGGACTAGGAGTATATTTCAGGGACTATTTTAGACCTAACCTTAACCATAAGGGACCATTTCTATCATTTTCTCTACATTTCTACCTTCCCTCCTTTTTAGTGGCAAGAAGTTTCCATAGAGACCCTTGGACAGCTCCTACAGTGACTCCAACCATACACAGTTCCACAGCCTTGTAGAAAAAGGAATGAATTCTCTTCTGCAAGTCAAATTTTCTTAGTGGATAACTCTTCTCGAAGATATTGTTTGGAAGAATTTGTGACCTATTTCGCCAATCAAAGTAGAATTTGTTTCCAAATGAGTAACAAGGAGCAAGCGACCAAACGACAATAGCATTGCAAGCCATAACAGTAAGCACGTTAAGAAGGGCAAGATCCCACTCCTGCTTGATCCTGGATCAGAAAAAAAAAAACATAGAACTTTGTTTAATATACTGCATGAGCAATATAATGAACTTTATTTCTTTGAACTGAAAAAAATATACCTTTCCTTACGGTTTTTGACCTCCCACGAAACTGCGCAATTAATTGTAATGGCCTGCTCTAGAAGCAGCTTGTACAAAAATGTTGGATCTGCAACCCTCCTGTGTCAAAGATTCATAGGAAATCAGGTAACTAGAAGCATCATTCACAATCAGCAAAAAACTTTGAACGGTCAAGATATATTGATACAACAATAATCAAGGACAAGAAAATTATGTTGCACAATTGTACGCCGGTTTCAGGTTTCACGATTATCAGAGGATTGCATAATTATGTTGCAAAAAAAAAATTTTGGAGCACTGATCATATTCTGATTGCCATTAATGATTGGTTGCTCTTCCGGAGAATCATAAAATTTTCCACAAAATTCTTTACCTTGTGTATACTCCTTTAATAAGGGATTTTTTCCTTTTTGTCAATAAAACCATTTAACTTATCAGGAACAAAAAAGGTTCAGGTTCACGAGCTTACATAAGAAAATTAAGAGAAAGTTCAATAGCTCCCTTTAGCCGATGATTTCTTCATCAACAAAGAGAATTAAGAGAAAAGTACGACAACGTAGCCTACAGAGATAAAAAGCATGTCAGTAGAAAGGCTTCTGCCCGGCACTTTTTCCCTCGCCAAGTGTTGAGTACTGCAGTAGTGTTGTACTTACCTGCGAATAAATGCCCTTGATAATACTTTAAGAAATGACCCGGAAATAAATATATGCACACATGTCCCGTCACCGTCATCAAAGTCATCAATGTAATCATCATCTCCAGCACCACCATCACTGCCTCCACCACCACCACCAAAATTGACATTGTTTCCCATATTTCCACCTCCTCCATCAGTCGAAAGCTGTGATTTTGCACAACATTAGCCAGTTCTCTTAATTACCAAGAGTTGCCAGATTGTACCACTAGGTCAACCATGAAAGCTCAAGTTCAGGTAAAACACGGAGCACGTAGATGGAATTATCTGTCATTATGAAAAGCAAGCACATGCCGAAATTTCACACCATCTAGGCTAATCGAGGCAGATCAACTTTTTTTTCTCTACTCTCTTTTTCCATTCATAAAGAGAGAACAAAATAGCAAAGAGCACATAAGACACACTAGGATCCAGTAATCAACTTCAGATTAAACAATTTTGGACACAAATGAAATGGTCACTTATATCCGATCAATCTTCAATTTTTGCCCATAAAGAAATGGCAAGTCGAGAATACAACAACAGTTTCAGTTCCTTGCGCAAAAGCCGTCTTCAAAGTACATACACAGCCGTCTTCACATTACAATGATCAGTTGGTCACTTATCCTTTTTAACCATTAGTGTCGAATTTCTGAAGTGGGTCTATCTTAACTAGATACACCATGAAAATTTTGGTCAATTTTAAAAATTAAGGTATCAAAAATAATTAGCATACAACAACACAACAGAAGTAAGTCAAGCTAGCTAGTTGGAGTCAGCATATGAATCCATTATTGGGCATGTATAATTATCATAACAATATGCAGAAAACTTACAACTACAACATAGAAGAAAATGGTAGTTTTGTATGGGTCAGAATCCGATCCCATGATAACTAACGAAGTTAATCACCTTTTCTGGTTAATTCAAAGATTAATAAGTGGCAAGACCACTCATAATTAACGACACTTAACGCCTGCCTGATACGATTAATAAGGCTACGGCCCATCCGCTACCCTAAAGACAAAACCTCAATGTGGTCCCGGCCACCAACTACCAGCTCACGTAGCTAACAACTATAAATACCAGAAAAGGAAACCTAATTAGGGGCTTTTTTCGTCCTTCCCCATGGGGACTATCCGAAAAAGAGAGAGAACAATAGATGAGAAAAATACAATCTCATAAAGAAATACAACATAATTGTAAGGCTCTAAACCTCTTCATGGAGAGCCAGACCAAATCATCATCATCAAATAAAAGTTATCAACATTTCTCACCCTAATTGGGAATGCTTATTATTATCTCTTTCACATGGTTTTTGAATTATTAAACTTGCTATGATTGGCCCACAATTTATGTATATCGTTTCGTATTCATAAAGTTTCGTATTCATAAAGTGTTGAATTATATCGTTTTAACCCTTAGTGTCGAATTTCTGAAGTGGGTCTATCTTAACCAGATACACCATGAAAATTTTGTTCAATTTTAATAATTAAGGTATCAAAAATAATTAGCATACAACAACACAACAGAAGTAAGTCAAGCTAGCTAGTTGGAGTCAGCATATGAATCCATTATTGAGCATGTATAAATATCATAACAATATGCAGAAAACTTACAACTACAACATAGAAGAAAAATGGTAGTTTAATCAATCAAATTACGACACAAATATTTGATCACTAATTGAAATTACATGACATGTTTAAACCTCAAGGAGTATTTTCGGTAATAAAGCACTAACCTGGGGCTCGGGGCTAGAGTTGGTCTGTGTCTGGGTGAAATCAAGTTTCGATATTTCTAACGTATCTGCACAAAGAGTGCCGTACTTTTCCCCTTTCATTACCGGAGCGTACATCACAGAAGACCGAGAATCAATAGACGCCTTGATAACGTTAGTTTTTGACGGAAAAGCTCCCCCAACCGCCGGCAATAAAAGTTGTGACGCCTCAGTTTTTAACGGAAAAGCTCGCCCTACGGCCGGCAATAGAAGTTGTGACGTCTTAGTTTTTAACGGAAAAGCTCGCCCTACGGCTGGCAATGGCAATAAATGATTGGAGGAGGTATCTATAGGCATGATTTGGGACACTGAGTGAGACATTTTTTTGGCTGTTGAGATCAAACCTAAGGGGTGCTTTTGCAGCAATCAGTTTTCAGAAAGAACGAACTTGGTTGTTAAAGGTAAAAAATTAATTAAATTGAATTATGATCACACTCGTTCATCCTATTAGATCATATTTCTTTAATAAAATGCAATTGTCATCTTGTTTGTCAATACGATATACCGATAATGAAATCTCTATTAAATCAAAGGTATTTATATAGCGAGTGAATAACTTTTCTGTTCTGTTTTTCTTTATTATATTAAATAATATTTAGTATTCGCTTTCTTTTTCTAATATATGAGATATATAATATATTACTATTGAAATATTTTTTATTTTAAAGTTTATTTTGTTGTTCTTAATAATATTATCAAAATTTTAGTGAATAAAATCTATATTAAACTAATGAGACTTATACAGGCAGCGCAACATTTTTGTTAAATATTTTTCTGTATTATATCTTCCAATATTTAATATTATTAAATTGTTAATAGAAAGTTCATTAGCATATTACGTTATTTAAAAAATTTCTCTGGAGTTTATTTTTTCTTTATTTTTGTTTTTTCTATAAATAATTTTAAAACTCCAACTTAAATTACACCCCAATTTTTTTGATTTTGTACCGGGTGTCCGAGTCTCTTCGAGCCCCAACTAATCCTGAGGGTGCACAGGCCCTCGGCAAGGAGTTTCCCGCAAGTGCACCACGATTAATTCAAGTTATCGCCAGTCCGATAGCCCTCAGAAATTATTTGCATCCGGTGGGTTTCGAACTTGAGACCTAAAACTACTCCCCAATTTCAATTGATAATTTACTATTTTTTATTTTGTTTTTTATGTAAAAATTATTTTAAAACTCCAACTTGAAACTACTCCCCAATTTGAATGAGTAGTTTTTCTTCTCTTTTTTTCATTTTCTATAGCTTTGTTTTCTGTTTTTTTTTTAAATAATTTAGAAACTGTAACTTGAAACTACTCCCACCCAATTTGAATGGGTAGTTATTTTTCTATATATTTATATTTTTGCTTTTTTATTATAGTTCATTATTAGATAACTATTTTTATTTTAAAACTCCAACTTTAAACTACTCCCCGATTTGAATGGGTAGTTTTTCTTCTCTTTTTTTCGTTTTTTATAGATTTTTTTTGCTTTTTTATTTTAAAATAATTTAAAAACTCCAACTTGAAACTACTCTCACCAAATTTGAATGGGTAGTTATTTATTATATATTTATATTTTTTATTTTATATAGTTTTTTATTATAGTTAATTAATTATAAGATATCTATATTTATTAATATAATTAAAGTAACTAATATATATATATATATATATATATATATATATATATATATATATATATATATATATATATATATATATATATATATATATATAGAATAAAGTGATTAAATAACTATTTAATAACTAACTATGCCATGTGGCTTTTTCTAAAGCTCTCACTTGACTTAAAGAGAATATTTTTTTCTCTCATTTTAATAATATATAGATATAGATTTTCTTCTCTTTTTTCGTTTTTTATAGACTTTTTTTTGCTTTTTAATTTTAAAATAATTTAAAAACTGCAACTTGAAACTACTGCCACCCAATTTGAATGGGTAGTTACTTTTTTAACATTTATATTTTATTTTATTATAGTTAATTATAAGGTATCTATTTTTATTTTAAAACACCAACTTGAAACTACTCCCCGATATAAATAGGTAGTTTTTCTTCTCTTTTTTTGTTTATTTTAAAACTCAAACTTGAAACTACTTCCCGATTTGAATGTGTAATTTTTCTTCTCTTTTTTTCGTTTTTATAGATTGTATTTTGGTTTTTTATTTTTAAATAATTTAAAAACTCCAATTTGGAACTACTCTCACCCAATTTGAATGGGTATTTTTTTTTTTTTTTATATTTTCATTTTTATATTTTTTTTATTATAGTTAATTAATTATAATATATCTATATTTATTAATGTAATTAAAGTAAACATATATATATATATATATATATATATATATATATATGGTAGTTTTTTATTTTTGTTTTTAGAACATTCAAATTAAAAAAGAATAACCAATAATTAATTATTAACTAAATAACTAAATCTAATAACTAACTATGCCACGTGGCTTTTTCTGAAGCTGCCACGTGGCTTAATGAGAGGGTTTTTTCCTTGGCTTTAGATAGATTAAAAGGTAGTTTATTGTCCTAACAATGCCACTTGGGTTTTTGTGATTATGTCACTTGTCTTAATAATATTTTTTTAAAATAATTTTAAAATTCTAAATTGAAACTATTCCCCAACTTGAATATGTAGTTTTTTAAATTAATATTTTTGTTTTTTTACTATAGCTAATTTATGTTTTTTTTTCTATTTTAAAATAACTTTAAAACATCAACTATAAATTACTCCTTAATTTAAATGGGTAGTTATTTTTTTTAATATAAATAATTATAATATATTTATATTTATTAATTCAAAAAGAGTAACTAATTAATTCAAAATTTAAAAAAAACAATTAGTTAAAAGGTAGTTATTTTTGTCTTAACAATGCCACTTGGCTTTTTGTAATTATGCCACTTGTCATAATAATATGCTTTTGTCTTTGTCTTTTAATTATATATAGATATAGATTGTACCGCATCGATACAATGCTTGAATACAGTGTATTCTTTATCATTATTAAATAATATTTTACGGTCTATTTTGATTTTATTGTTCTGTATTTTAACTGATAAGTTAACTAAAATATTTTTAATTATTGAAATATTAAATTTATCCAAAATTATGTATAAAATAATTTTTGAAAAATAATATAGAAAAAGCACCTTAAGAAAGCAGAACAGAAGAAAGCAAAATAAAAGAGCACAACTAATTAAAATTGAGTTAAAAGCAAATTAGAAAAGAAAAAAAATAGAAGACGGTAAAATACCTCTAACGTTGACGGTAGAAGTACCGGAAAAAAAATAAAAAGTAGGTTAGAAATTGGAGATTTGATAAAATAGAAAGAAAAAAAAGTAAATAATAAAATAGAATTATGGAGTAATAAGTTAGGGTATAATTGGAAAGAAAAATAAGAAACGATATCACCACACCAAATCAATTGTTTCAAAAACTTTTTATTGTTTCAGAATAATAGATTTAACAATCAATACAAACAATTTTAATAAAATAATAAAACAATACAATATAATAGAAGGAGTCACAACCATCCAAACAAGCTGTGAACCGATTTGGTTCCTACTCGGAATCTGATTTAACGCCGTGTCCAAACGCAATGTGATGACCTTTGGTAAAAAGGTTTTACATCTAGCTTAATGAATTCACGCTGTAATGCAATTGAACAAATATTTGAAGGCTCAACCGTCATTTATATTTATGCAGATTCTGTAAAATAATATTATTACTATTAAAACAAAAACTTAAATAAATAATTATAGTGAACCAAATAAATTATGTGAACATATTTCCTTTTTGGTCCATACTAAAAAGAATAAATTTTTTCCTTAATTGAAAATAATTTAACTTTATGCAATGGTTTATAGCCACACAAAATATATGTGTCTCATTTTACACCACAAGTTCAAAAGTCTTCTCTCTTTTCTTAAACTATGTATCCAGTCAAATGGGTTCACATAAATTAAAACGGATGGAGTATAAACTTATGTGAATTATCAATCTATGGTGAACAGTACAAGCGCCGGACAAAAATGCCTACTGCTCTACCGTTCGGTGGAGGAAAACCACCAGACTAGTCCCAAAAGATGCGCAATTCCAAGGCATACAAACCCCGAGTGGGCGATTCCCTCAAACAATCCCCAGCTGCTACAAATCTCAATTTGGGTGGAGCACTCACTGTAGCAAACAATTGTCCTAGGACTTCAGAAATTTCCCAAGGCTTTTCCGGAACAAATTTCAACATTCCAAACCGTAGAGATGACTTATCATCACAAATCGCACCTCACCACCAATTTCAGACATTTCCACTGTGGAAATTGTCTTTGACGAGTTGGAAAACTCCGGTGTAGCAGAGATGGTCGTTGTTAGTGTTCCAGTTGCCCAAATAGAAAAAGCCTGGTACCAAAATGCTCGCCCTACCGAGGAGAACATAATTGAGTCACCAATTTCACATGGGTATCAAACACAAGCTTCAATTTTACAATCCAAGGATACGAGCAGTCTGAGCATCTCAGGTGTTCGACGAAGAGGCCTATCAACGTTCTGTTGTTTCTTCACAGAGGAAATGTGCACGTAAAATGGATTCAAGGAAAAAAGACACAACATGGATTGCTGATAATTTCAAAGCAATCCACCATTAGCAAAGCAAACCACATGAAGAGTTGGAGAGAGACGATCTTCCTCCCCTAAGGTTAGAGGAAAATATAATGTGGGACCCACATACAAAATTTATTTAATTTTGAAAACGAGAGAGAAAAGTTATGATAAAAGTCTCACGCGCCCAAATGAAACTAAAATACACGTAACTTGTTAGGTCAACGTGAGGTGTTTACTTGATATACTTAATAGTCACTTGAAGTGTCTAAATGGTAAATGAATCACATGGGGTGTTCATCTGATCATTGAAGACAACTTGAAGGGACCGTTTATATATTTCGCTTTATTTTAGTTAGTTATATTTTAGTAATTCTACTTAGTAAAAAGTAGAAATATTATTTATTTTATGACCGAGTATCCAAATAATCTTTTAAAAGATCACAATGTACATTAGATGCAATATTAAATCTTTGCGAAAAGGATAATAATAATAAAAATTTGTTTCAAACAAATACCATGCTTTATAAGTTCGCCCCAACAAAAATAACCAACGTTGCCTATAAATTAAGTAACTTAAGTCAAACAATATAATTTTTGAATGTGATGTTGTAGCTAAACAAGCAAAATATAAGCTTATCGACACGTGCATTTTACGCGTGTGACAAAATATGTAAGCACGTTTATGCAAGGAATTTTTACACCATATAGAAAACCTTAATACTCTATTTATTAATAATAAATACCATTTTAAAATATTACATCCTATATATAAATACCTTTTATCCTTTATAGCAAAAAACTAAATATAGTTACATCCTACAATTAAGGCACCATACATGCTAACTATTATTTTTCTCACTCCCTTTTTGTATTTTCTCTCACATAATTACCGCGTATCTGCAAACCCCAATACAATCTCTCTCTGTTTGCATACAACCAGACTCTCTTCTCCCACAAACCTTAGTTTCTTACCCAAATTCTTAATTTTTGAGTTCTTGCCAGCCATGGCTGCTGTGAACACCCAACAAATTCCAATCTGAAACAATCTTACGCAGCACAGTACATTCAGCTTCTTCCGTAGATCCACCATGAACACCAACGACTGAAGCTTGTATAGAAGATGAGGGTTCTGCCTTGTTTTGGCTGCTCATTTGCAACAATCTCCTCAATTCTCTTAGAAGAATCTAAAAATTTCACCATTTTTTCTTCAAAATTTCACTGCTTCTCCTCAAATATATCCATCTTTTTATCTGATTTTTCCATGAAGTTTTGCAGCTGAACTTCAACCCTTCTCAGTCCATTTTGTTTATCGGACTGATTTTTTAAATAAAAACAATCCGCCGTGTCAAAACTCGATTTGCTTTCTGTAGTTGTCGTGCATGGAGAGCCAACAATTAAGTTCACCGTGGATGAGTTTGTGAGACGAGCAAATGTAATCCTATTTGTATTCAGTTGTATTCGAATGTATTCTTCAGCTGTATTCACTTGTATTCAGATTTAATCAGTTGTATTTAACTATTTTATTCAATAGTAGTTAGTTGTATTCAAGTGTTTTATACAACTGTATTCAGTTGTATTCAATTATATTCAACTATTTTATTCAGCAGAAGTTAGTTGTATTTTGTTGCATTCAAGAGTTTTTTCAGCTGTATTCAGTTATATTTTTATTGTATTCAAGTATTTTATTCAGATGAATTAATGTGTATTTTGTTGTATTCAACTGTATTATTCATATGTATTTTTCTTTATTCAGCTATAATCTTTACTATGTATCTTTCAAATACGGATTAATGAGGGATCGTTTTAGTTCGTTGAGTTAAGTTAGGAGAATATCATGTGATTTTATGTCCTTCCGTTTTTAGCGCAGATACGTTATTGTACTTAATATTAATGTCGCTTGAATATAACTAAATACATGTCAAACTTAGCTGGAATTCCAAATTTTACGCCTATATTTTTTGTTGTATTAATAAATACAACAGCTTAAATACATGAAATACATTGTATAAAAACATAAAAGATATCTATAACATGTAGTATAACAAATTATATCTATAAATAACTAATTAGACCAAAAAGATGGTGCTTTATAAAAAAATTCTCTTTATGCTATCCCGACCCCATCTCATCCGAACAGAAGCCTAGATGGCCCATTTGGGCATGTGAAATACCGACCCAAATACTTTTAGGATCCGCAATATACTCTTTACTAATAATGACATGTTTATACTAAGTATTATTGTAATATCACCTTATTATTGCTTATATATGTCCTAACAAAGAAATAGTGCAGTTGAAGAATATCAGAATCATCAAATCTGGTTTCTTAGGTTATACACTTATTTTTACACCATTCGAGCATTAACCATATCATAGTAGATTACTTATAAAAAATTTCGGCGTATCACAACAAGCTTTGTTTACCTCGAAAGTACGAGTAACAATTAAATTTAATTATGGTTTTAAAGATAGGTGATTCGGTTTAATATCAATTAATAATCAAGAAATATAAAGTATAGACGAAGAAAATAAGTAAGACCAAACCAATAGATAGGTCAGTTTCGACCTCGAGGCACACTTAAGCAATAAATTGAGAATAATAAAGCTAAACGACAATTCTAATGAACAGTGAGCAAAAAAGTAAGATAGTATATTCTTTGCCAATGATTAGATGATGTTTACAAATAATTGGGGTCCCCTTTATATAGGAGGGAAGCCTTAAATAAGGTACATTTCCATTTACAGTAAAGAATCTTATTGGGACAACTGTATAATCGCCTGATAGAGATTTGTATTAATTCGTACAAATCCTTTCCGAAATTTGCGTGATCTTGGGGACGTGGCGCGAATCTTGTACTTCTGTAAAAAAACTCATAACGACACTATCTCGGAGACGGTTGTACTTGACTTCGATGTTCCTTGTGCACTTCGATACTCGGATATTGTATTATGTCTTCGAGCTTAAGTGTGATCCATCGAGCGTGGACTCGACCTTAACTGAACTTGGGCATGGGGCGACCCATGAGCCCGGGCATTCGACCATATCTAACTTTGATCATATACAGATAGTCCTCGCGTTTCTTAGAATAAAATAATATAAAACGATGTGATTCTCAGCCCTTCGCAACTCGATCACGATGTCAATCTCGTGATGTCAATGACTGAAGTGATTAAAAGGTTGCATTACATAGTTTCCAAGTTTATTAATTAGGGTGGTTGGCGATCGACTATTTGGCTTCTCCAATATGCTTAGGTGACATTTATAAATAGGCCAACTTTACAATTTTTCAAACTTTACTTCTCAAATCGTTTTCGAAATTTCATTGGTTCCTTCAACTTCCATGAGTTAACCCTTCTCTTAATATGTTCTTACTTCATCAACTTTTTCTCTCCTTTTGGGTATTTATACCATAATGGCTAAAATATCTAAAAGTGTTCCCCAAAAATAAAAAGCATCTTCGTCATTACGGTCGAACAAAAGTAAAACGATGGTGCCACCTCATATCGAGGAGTGTATTTCCCCGCTGTGCGAAATAACATCTAATTTCAAGATTGATAAACTTGCATCAACACCAGGCCGATGTGAGCCCATGTCCCAATACATCTGCTTGATACCCGGAAGGGAGCTAAAGTAGGTGAAAAATGAGTGCAAATGGGATAACAAAGATGTGGCGATCCCTTCCCTAATGAGGACATCACCACTCATAAGGCAGGGTACTTAAGCGCGTATACCTACCCATTCACATTGGGTCCTGCAGATCCACCTCTGGGTCCCATAGATCTAGCTATTCTTGAGTTTTGCAAACAATACCATGTGACGCTTGGCCAGATCTATCCTTCATTCTGGCGCATCGTCAATCTGATCAAATACTTCTCGAGTCAGGTCGATGGGATGCCTTTTACCCTCAACCACATGATCAGGCTATACAACCCTTTTCTTTATTGAGGTGGCCTTATAAAGCTGCAACGCTGGTCCACGAAATCTCTCTTCTCCAACATCGATGAGGACAAGGACCTGGGATGGATGAGGAAGTTTGTCTTTATCAAAACTTCCGACCTGATTCCTACTGCGAAGTCTACTACTGTCTCACATAAACCCAACACTGCTGCGGTGCGTAGCCCTATCCATACTAATACTGCTGCGGCGTGCAGCCCGATCTGATATAATATATATATAATGCTGCAGCGTGCAACCCGATCCAATATAATAGATATAATACTGCAGCATACAACCCGATCCAATAATATATAACTGGACTCACTAGGGGTGTGTGCAGACTCCGGAGGGGCTCCTTCAGCCCAAGCGCTATACTACTGCAGCGTGCAGTCCGATCCACACATATATATCACTGCGGCGTGCAATCCGATCCATATTTATATATCATATATATAATACTGCGGTGTGCAGTCCGATCCAATACATGTATATGTATATACTGCTGCGGCATGCATCCTGATCCGGTATATATATCAATACCTCACCATGGGTCCTCGACCCCTCTCAATCAATGTAGACTTGGCCTCTCGAGCCCACTCAGCTAGAACAGGGTATTCAACCCTAGGTATTTTAACTTACAGTACAATTTCTAGCACCGGTTCATGTTATGCTTTGCAATTAAGAGTACGACTGAGAGTATGTGCTCAACAGGTATAGGGGTCATTTAGCTCCACAGGCTTCCCTAAGGTTCTACAGATCGGCACAAGGCCCCAAACATGGCAACTAGCCTAAATCAGCGGATATAAGCTTAGTCTCAGTCAATATGCACAGTAAACCATCAATCGGGATGGACTAAGTCCAAATTCCAAGTCACAATATCACCACGCTCATCACACGACGCATGTTTCATCTCAACATAGCACTGTATAGTGCAAATACGAGGTTTCAAACCCTCAGTACATCATTCATGACTACCACTCACCTCGAACCGGCCAAAGTCCTAGCTCACCTTGTGTTTCCATGCAAATCGACCTCCTCGGGTGCCAAATCTGATCAAAACCAATAAGAATACATCAAAATAGACTAATGGATCATAATCCAATCGAAATGACTCGAAAAACACCCAAAAACACGAAGTTGCCAAAACCTAAGACTCGGTCCCGCTTCTCGAAAAATTACAAAATTCACATTTTCCGAAACCTCGTCTCGCTACGAGTCCGTGCATATAAAATTTATCAAAATCGGAGTTCAAATGAGCCCCCAAATCACGATTTTACATAGAAAAAATCCAAGCCCTAACTTCCTCAATTTATGCCCAAATTCAGAGAATTAATGGAAGATTATTTGATAAAATGATGTATTAAGGCCACGAGACTTACCTTCACTTCCGGATGAAATCCTCTTCAAATTCTATCAATTAGCTCTCAAGGTGTGCAAAAATGGAGGAAAATATGAAGGGGTTCGCGACTGATTTCTTTTTAAAAACCCTTCTGTCCAGTTATAATTTTACTCTATGCGAACGCGACGCCCTTCACGATGAACAAATACGGCTTCCGTCCATTTACTCCTCGCGAATGCATACTCCCAGTCATGAACGCGATGGTCAATTCCTCCCATGCTAAGGGAACGCGGACAGCCTATCGCGAAACGCGATTCACCAGGTCCTACACCTACGCGTTCGCATCCCTTACTTCGCGAACGCGAAGGAAAAAATCCCCAAGATCTCCAGATACACTATGCGTTCGCGTGAACCACTTCGCGAACGTGATGAACAAAACCCTGCAACAAATATGACAGCAAATCTGAACTCCAACTTAATAAAAAATGATCCGTTTGGATCCCCAGATTCACACCGAGGCCCCTGGGACCTCAAGGAAAACCACCAACCTACTCCAAAACACGATACGAACTTGTTCCAATTATAAAAACACATCCTTAAAAACAAAAATCATCAAATTAAGGCGGATTCAAGCCTAAGTTTCAACTAAAACTTCCGAAACCTACATTCAATCAAAAACCAGACCAAACGAAGCCCGAATGACCTGAAAATTTGCAAATATATCCAAAATCACCTAACAAAGCTACTGCAACTGTCGGAATTCCATTCCGACCCCCGGATCAAAATCTCACTTATTGACCGGAATTCGCCAAAATTCCAACTTCGCCAATTCAATCCTATTACTATATCGGACCTCCAAATTCAATTCTGATTGCTCTCCTAAGTCACAAATCAACCCCCGAAGCTAACCGAACTATCAGAATTCGATTCTGATCCCTCTAACTCATAAGTCAACGTCCGGTTGACTTTTCCAAACTATTCCTTCATCAAAGAGACTATTTATCCCATTTCCTACCAAACTCGATACGATTTGACTCAATTTTACCAAATGCATATATTGAAACATGAACAAGCATATAATGGAAAAACTGGGCGGTAACTTACGTGACGACAGATCGGGTCATCATATTCTCCCTAACTAAAACAAGCGCTCGTCCTCGAACGGGTCAAAAAACATACCAGAGTCTCGAATAAGTGGGGTCTACTCCGCGTCTTCTGCTCGGTCTCTCATGTAGCCTCCTCTACGGGCCAACCTCTCCACTGCACCTTTACTGAAGCAATATCCTTGGACCTCAACTTTCGAACTTGTCGACCCATAATAGCCACCGGCTCCACATCATAAGATAAATCATAATCAAGCTAAATCAAACTGAAGTCCAACACATGAGATGGATCCCCGACATACTTCCGGAGCATAGACACATGGAATACTGGATGCACGCTGGACAAGCTGGGTGGCAGCGCTAACTCATATGCCACATCTCCAATCCTCCTAAGTATCTCAAAAGGGCCAATGAACCTGGGACTCAGCTTCCCTTCTTCCCAAACCGCATAACACCCTTCATGGGTGAAACCATCAACAAGACCCTCTCGCTAACCATGAAAGACATATCTCGAACCTTCCGGTCCGCATAACTCTTCTGGCATGACTGTGTTGTGCGAAGCCTCTCTTAGATCAGCTTCACTCTCTCTAAGCAGCCTGAACTAACTCAGTCCCTAATAATCTAGCCTCGCCCTCAAACCATCCCACATGAGATCTACACCGTCTACCATACAACGCCTCATACGGGGCCATTTGAATACTCGATTGATAATTATTGTTGTAGGAAAACTCTACAATTGGCAAAAACTCATCCCATGAACCTCCAAAATTGATCACACAAGCACGCAACATATCCTGCAAGATTTGAATAGTGCTTTCAGACTGTCTGTCTGTCTGAGGGTGAAATGCTATGCTCAACTCTACCTGCGTACCCAGCTCCCGCTGAAATGCCCTCCAGAACTGAGAAGTGAACTGAGTACCTCTATCCAATATAATAGACACCGGAACCCCATGTAATCTGACAATCTCCCGAATAAAGATCCCTGCTAACCGCTCCAATAAATAAGTAGTACATACTGGAATGAAGTGTATGGATTTGTCAGTCGATCAATAATCACCCACATTGAATCAAACTTCCTCGAATTCTGAGGGAGGCCACTCATGAAATCCATAGTAATCCGCTCTTATTTCCACTCAAGAATAACCATACGCATAAAAACACCGCCCGATCTCTGATGCTCATACTTGACCTGCTGGCAGTTGAGACATCTGGCTACATGACTAACAATATCCATCTTCATCTTCCTCCAACAGTAATGCTGTCTCAAGTCCTGGCACATCTTTGTGGCACCCGGATGAATGGAGTACCGCGAGCTGTGAGCCTACTGTAGTATCAACTCTTGAAGACCATCTACATTGGGTACGCAAATACGGCCATTTATCTTCAAAACACCATCACTATCAATAGACACATCCTTGGCATCATCATGCTGAACTCTATCCTTAAGGACAAGCAAATGTGGATCATCATACTGATCCTCTCTGATGCGATCATATAAAGAGGGCCGAGAAACAACACAATCTAACACCTGACTCGGCTCAGAAATATCCAACCTCACTAGCCAATTGTCCAACGCCTGAACATCACATGCAAAGGGCCTCTCCCCAACTGGAATATAAGCTAAGCTGCCCATACTAACCACTTTTTGACTCAAAGCATCGGCCACAACATTATCCTTCCCCGAATGATACAATATGGTAATGTCATAATCCTTAAGCAACTCAAGACACCTTCGCTGTCTTAAATTAAGATCTTTCTATTTGAACAGGTGCTGAAGGCTGCGATGATCAGTATACACCTCACAAGAAACACCATACAAGTAATGCCTCCAAATCTTCAGAGCATGAACTATGTCTACTAACTCACGGGTAGTTTTTTTAATGGGGCTTCAACTAGCGAGAAGCATAAGCAATTACCCTACCCTCCTGCATCAGCACATATCTAATGCTAACTCTCGAGGCATCACAATACACAGTATAGGAATCTGATGCTGACAACAATATCAAAACTGGTGCCGTGGTCAATGCTGTCTTGAGCTTCTGAAATCTCTCCTCACACTCCTCGGACCACACAAATGGAGCACGCTTCTAAGTTAACTTAGTCAAAGGTGAAGCAAAAGAAGAAAATCTCTGAACAAATCGGTGATAATATCTTGCCAATCCCAGGAAACTACGAATCTCGGTGGATGAGGTTGGTCTAGGCTAACTCTGCACTGCGTCTATCTTCTTCGGATCCACCTGTATCCCATCACTGGACACCTGTCCCAGAAAAGCCACAGACTTGATCCAGAACACACACTTGGAGAACTTTGCATAAAGCTTCTCCTCCCGCAACCTCTGTAGTACAATTCTCAGATGCTGAGCATGCTCCTCATGGCTACGATAGTACACCAGGATGTCATCAATAAGCACAATCACAAAGGAATCCAAATATGGCCGGAACATACTGTTCATCAAATGTATGGACATGGTTGGGGCACTAGTCAGCCCAAAAGACATCACTAGAAACTCATAGTGCCCATATTTCGTCCTGAAGACTGCCTTCATAATATCAGAATCTCTAATCTTCAGCTGGTGATAGCTTGAACGAAGATTAATCTTCGAGAATACCCTCGCTCCCTGGAGATGATCAAACAAATCATCAATGTATGGCAGAGGATACTTGTCCTGCATCGTTACTTTGTTCAGCTGCCTGTAATCAATACACATCCTTATTGAGCCATTCTTCTTCTTGACAAACAAGACCGGTGCACCCACGCTGACACACTTGGCTGAATGAACCCCTTATCTAGGAGTTCCTGAAGTTGCTATTTCAATTCCTCAGCTGGTGCCATATGATAAGGAGGAATAGAAATAGGCTGAGTACCCGACACCAAATCAACCCCAAAGTCAATATCCCTATCCGGCGGCATGACCGATAGGTCTGGGGAAACACATCAGGAAAATCCCACACAATGGGAACAGAATCAATACTGGAAGTCTCGGCTCTGACGTCCCTCACAAATGCCAAATACGATAAGCATCCCTTCCCAACCATTCGTTGGGCCTTCAAGAAAGAAATTACCCTGCTGGGTACATAATCAGTCATACCTCGCCACTCGATCCTCGGGATACCTGGCATAGCCAATGTGACTGTCTTCGCATGATAGTCTAGAATATCATGGCACGGAGATAGCCATTCCATGCCCAAAATGACATCAAAATCAATCATGCTCAATAGCAGCAAGTCTACTCGGGTCTCCAGACCCCCAATAGTAACAACATCGGACCGGTACATATGGTCTACAATAATGGTATTGCCCAGCGGGGTAGATACATGCACGGGAAACGCAAGACACCCTCGGGTCGTGCCCAAATAAGGAGCAAAATATGATGATACATAGGAATAAGTGGAACCGAGATCGAATAAAACTAAGGCATCCCTATGGCAGACTAAAATAATACCTGTAATAACAGCGTCTGAAGCAACCGCATCTGAACGAACCTGAAGAGCATAGCAACGAGCCTGACCACCTGACCAGCCTCCCCCTCGAGGGCGACCCTTGGCTGCCTGACCCCTAGCTGGCGGGGCGGGTGCTGAAGTAGATGGACCAGAAGATGAGGGTTGTCCTCTCTACTGAGATGACCTGGATACAAGGCGGGGTCACTCTCTCCGAATATGCCCAAAGTCCCCACACTCAAAGCAAATCCCGTGCTAGGGGTTGGGACTGAAGGGTGATAAAGGATTTCAAGGTGGTTTTGGGGTGTAAAGGGGGGAGACTGGTTCATTGTTTGGTGGTCGCCGGCTAGAGTTCCGGCAACCAGAATTTCAAGATCAGAGAAGATAGTGGGGTATTTGTGTAGGGTTAGTGGGATAGGGTGGTAGGATAGGTAGAGGGGATTCAGGGGTTAATGGCCTGTTCGGAGAAGATGACGAGTGCCAGACCACCGGTAGGGTTCCGGTGGCTTGTGGAGAGGAGGAAGGGAAATAAGGGCGGCTAGGGTTTGTGTTTGAGAGATGGGAGAATGTATAATGAGGGTTATGAATGGAGGAGTGTAATTATATATTGAACCTATATTATTGATTTCTAGTCGTTAGATTAGATGAGATGAACAGCTAGGATCAATTTGGCCCTTAAATGGTACCGTTTGGTTTTAATGTAGCCTTCTTCTCGTCCGTTAGATTAGTTACTTGGATGGCTATGATTGATTCAATTTAGACGATGTCGTTTGGTTCCGTGTAGCGCTGTTTACATCCGTTTGATTAATCAAATGGACGGCTGTGATCATTTCCATTAACGATGTCGTTTCATTTATTCAGCAACCGCCTATTTTGGTCCGTTTTATTGAATATATCAACGGTCTAGATCTTATTTCCTATACGTCGTCGTTTGGTTTTTATAAAGACAACTGGTCCAATTGGGCTAGGTCTTTTTAGGGTATGAATTTTGGGCTGGCCTTTTATAATTGGCCCAAATACCTTGTATATTTTTGTATTTTCTTGTATTTATCCTGTTTTGTATTTTTTAACTTGTATTTATTTAATTATTTTCTGTATTTTCTTGTATTTTATATTTGTTTTCCTTAGTATTTTATTCCTAATGTATTTATCCCCTTTTATTTTGTATTTTTTTCTTTGATTTTCTATTTCTTAGTAATTATCTTACATTTTTTGGTATTTTCTAATTACACAATAATCAACCAATTTCAATCAAAAATCATTTTTTGTTTATTTATTTTGTTGCTTGGGGCAAAAATCACGTGCTCACAACAATTACAACACTCGTTCCCAGAATATGACAAAGCCAATTACTCAGGAAATTGAAGCAATAGTTATGGATCTAGTGCAAGAAGATGAGGTAGTGGATGTAAACAACATGAAAGAGGAAATGTATAAGCTCAAACAACAGATGGCTGAGATGTACCAGGCTTGGACAAAGGGACAACCTTTACCCACCTACCATGCCAACCCCACATACATCCCGCCACCAGTCCCAACACAAGATCCACCCACTATGAACTCATCCTCCACTTATCCTACATATCCACCCTACTACGCAACCACATCACAAGCACCACCTGCAATCTCTAAACAAGTTCCACCACCACCACCATATGTCGCTCATGTATATGTGGCACCACCACCAACCACCTTGCACAAATCCTCCAGTGAACCACTATTCTACGTCTAAGACAACCATTATTTCCCTCGAAACCTACTATCCGACAGCATGATTCCTATACCACTCTCATTGATATGGCTGAAGAGGAGAAACCTACTAAAAATCCCGAGGAGGAAGAGATGGCTAGAAAAATGAAGAGTCTCGAGCAATCATTCCGTAATATGCAGTGCTTGGGTGGTCAAGTAAGCATAGCTTACAAGGATTTATACCTGTTCCCTGAAGTGCAACTGCCGGCGGGATTTAAGCTGCCGAAATTTGATTTATATGATGGCCACGGTGACCCGGTGGGAAAGATGAGTTACTCATGGCCTACTTTAGCCAAAGTCTCAATGGTTCAGCTCTTGAATGGTATTCCCGACAAAACTATACCAGGTGGTTTATTTGGGACGATCTAGCCCAGGCATTTGCAAACCATTTTCAGTACAATTTGGAAATTATCCCAGATAGGTTGGCACTGATGAAGATGGAGATAAAGCTGGGAGAAAGTTTTTGAGAATATGGCTTTAGGTGGAGGGAGCAAGCTGCTCGGGTAGACCCACCGATGAATGAGGGAGAGATGGTAGACTCTTTTCTGCAAGCTTTGGAACCAACGTAC
Organism: Nicotiana noctiflora; assembly: GCA_032618575.1. Lineage (NCBI taxonomy): Eukaryota > Viridiplantae > Streptophyta > Magnoliopsida > Solanales > Solanaceae > Nicotiana > Nicotiana noctiflora. Next base: position 37,722 of record JASVEL010001882.1, on the reverse strand, counting down.
TATGGGCGTTTGGTATCTACAATTGGAAAAATATTCAACGAGGTAGTTAAAATGGGAAGCTTGGTTGAGTAAGGATTGAAGTCAAACAAAATCATGAGCTATTCAGCCGTCAAAGCTACGAACCAGGCAATCCAGACAGGTACAGGTGGAGCAATCCGGAAGAAAAAGAAGGAAGATGTGGCAGTCATTCTTGGTCCCGGAGTCCCAATCCATATTACCATCAGCCTCACCCGCATCAACGCTACCCACCAACACCATATAGCCCACCTCAACACTATTAACCTCCTCCTGGTCCACAATTTTTTGTACATCACGCCCAAGCCTACCCACCACCTTCTACTCCATGGTGAAATCCAGCACCTCAAAATATTTACCACACCCAAAACACATACCACCACCAAAAACCTACAAAAATCCCAATGGAACAAGTTTCCGTCCTAACCCTAGAGTCAAGAGTGACAGGACACAAAGAAAGAAAACATTTATTCTTTTGGGTGAGTCATATACTAGCCTTTTCCATAGACTAAGACAACTGGGGATGTTAAACCCCATAGAGCCCGAAATTCCCAATCCACCAATGAGAAACTTGGACAAATCTGTCTATTTTGAATATTGTTCAGGATCCCCAAGGCATGGCACTGAAAAATGCTGGCACCTGAAGTCTACAATACAGGAGCTTATCGACTCTAAAATAATTGAGGTTCAAGCTCCTGAGGTTCCTAATATAACACAGAACCCTTTACCTGTGCACCATGAGACTCACATGATAGAAGTGGTACAGGGGGGAAATTGCAAGAAGCCCCCTCAGGCTGTAATGATGATCAAAGCAAGCAGCAATAAGACAGAAGAGAAATTCATAAGTGAGAAAATACCAGTCAAGCCACATGTGAGCAAGCCAGCAGTGGTCGCTGAACCTGAGCCTGTAAAGGTGACAGTGCCCAGAGTGAGTACAAAGCCCGTATTGACTGTAAAAGGAGCGCAGCTAGAGCTAGTTGTTATCAAGACAGTCACTTAAATGCCCATTGTGAACACCAAAATTGTGCCTTGGAATTACAGCAAGGTAACTGTCATGTATAAAGGAAAGGAAATCAAGGAGGAGATTTGTGAAACCCATGGTTTGACCAGGTCAGAGAGATGTTTTGCTCCCGATGAATTGATAAAGGCAAAAGTTGAAAAAGATAATCAGGCCAATGTAAAGAAAGTTGTCACTGAAGAAGAAGCCGAGGAATTTATGAAGAAAATGAAATCTCGGGATTGTTCCATAGTTGAGCAGCTGAGGAAAACACTAGCACATATATCTTTGCTGTCCTTGTTGATTCATTCTGATGAACACTGTAAGGCGTTAATGAAGATCTTGAATGAGGCCCATGTACCACAAAAGATCACAATGAGTCATTTAGAGAAGACCACAAATAAAATCTTTGAAGCAAACAGAATAATATTTTCAGATGATGAACTGCCGTTAGAGGGGACAGAGCACAACATGGCATTATATCTTACGAAGAAGTGCGAGGAATCAGTGGTGACCCGCGTGTTGGTTGATAATGGGTCAAGTGCCAACATTTGCCCTTTATCTACTCTAGGCAAGCTAAATACATCATGAAAGAATCCATAGGAATAGTATATGTGTGAGAGGATTTGACGGAGGCGGGAAGAACACTGTTGGAGACATCATATTAGAACTCACTATCGGACTAGTAGAGTTTACAATGGAATTTCAAGTTTTGGACGTTGCCGTGTCCTACAATCTCCTACTAGGACGTCTATAGATTCATGCTGCAAAGGCTGTACCTTCCTCACTCCATCAAATGGTGAAATTCGAATGGATAGTCAAGAAATAGTGGTTCATGGTGAAGATAATTCTTGCAATATCATCACGCCATTTGAAGAAGTCGAGGGTGATAAAGGTCCCTGGGTATTCCAAGTAGTGGAAACTATATCTGTGGATAAAATATCTGAAGGCAAAAACATTCCGATGCCCAAGATAGCTTCCGCGCCAGTCATGGTTGCTACGGAGATGTTAAAAAACGGGTTTCTTCCAAGGAAAGGTTTAGGAGCTGCACTTCAAGAAATAACACAACCAGTATCTCTTTCGGGTATCATTGACACTTTCGGATTGGGTTTTAAGCCAACCATTGCCGACGTAAAAAGAGCCCGAAAACTGAAAAAGAAAGGATGGACCCTCCCTAAGCCTATCCCTAAACTGTCCCATTCATTCGTCAAGCCTGGTACAAAAAGACGTCCGACAACGGCCATGCCCAGCCAAGCAGAAATAAGGCCACACAAGGAGCTGTTAGAAAGATTTGAGAGGTTGTTCGAAGATGTGAACATGGTAGGGGCAACTGAGGGCACAAGTAAAATGGACGTCCAGTTTGTTGGATCCCATATCAAGCTGAATAACTGGGAAGCTACTCCTCTTCCGACTAGAAGGGAGTTGTGGTAGTTAGCTTTGATGTTTCATTCTTAAATCTATTTTATTTCAAGGCTTTAATACATATTCTATGTTCCGTCCAATCGGACGTGTCAAACCTTGTTATCTTTCAAAATTTTAATGAAATGCAATTTCTTTCTTCTTCCATTTTGATAGCCTTATTTTATTTTCTTTTCTTGTACAGTCCATTTTTTGCTGATTTCAATGATCTATCATGCATAAGGAATTCTCGGCCCAGTCTTGATAATCAAATAGTAATACAAGAAATTGAATACGATAATGAAGTGGAGTATGAGGATGAGGAAGTTTTGGAAAATATTAGCAAAGATATGAGCCACTATGAGGAGAAACCCAAACCAAACTTGAATGAGGCGGAGTCTATTAATTTGGGAGATAAGGAAAATGTTTGAGAAACAAAGATTAGTGTTCATTTGGAAGCCTCACTCAGAGAGGACTTGATAAAGTTACTACATGAGTACAAAGACATATTTGCATGGTCATATGACGATATTCCAGGGCTAAGTACTGATTTGGTGGTACATAAGTTGCCCATTTATTCAGAATGTCAGCCCATCAAGCAGAAGTTAAGAAAGTTCAAAACAGACATTAGCGTGAAAATAAAAGAGGAAGTCAACAAGCAATTTGAGGCAAAGGTCACACGGGTCACCAAATATCCCACCTGGTTAGCTAATGTTGTACCTGTTCCGAAGAAAGACGAAAAAACCAGAGTGTGCATTGATTATCGAGACCTCAACAAAGCAAGTCCGAAGGATAATTTTCCATTGCGAAACATCCACATACTAATTGACAATTGTGCCAAACATGACATTGGGTCTTTCGGGGATTGTTATGCGGGTTATTATCAGATCCTGATGGACGAAGAAGATGTAGAAAATACAACCTTTATCACACCATGGGGAACATATTATTACAGAGTAATGCCGTTCGGATTGAAAAATGGAGGAGCTACATATATGGGAGCAATGACAACCATGTTTCATGACATGATACATTGAGAGATTGAAGTCTATGTGGATGATGTCATTATCAAGTCCAGGAAGCAATACGATCATGTTAAAGAGTTGAGGAAGTTCTTCCAAAGGCTTCGGAGATACAATCCCAAGCTCAATCCAGCAAAATGTGCTTTTGGAATACCATCAGGAAAATTATTGGGGTTTGTGGTAAGCCGACATGGTATTGAATTGGACCCGTCCAAGATAAAAGCTATTCAAGAGTTTCCTCCGCCAAAGAGCAAGAAAGATATGATGAGTTTGCTAGGCAGATTGAATTACATTAGCAGATTTATTGCCCAACTAACGTCAACTTGTGATCCTATTTTCAAATTATTGAAGAAAGATGATGCAGTAAAATGGACTGATGAATGTCAATCTGCATTTGATAAAATCAAGGAATATCTGGCCAATCCTCCTGTGTTGGTTCCTCCAGAACCTGGAAGGCATTTGATCCTTTATTTGATCGTATTGGATAATTCCTTTGGTTGTGTACTTGGGCAGCATGATGAAACGGGGAAGAAGGAGCAAGCAATATACTACCTCAGCAAGAAATTTACATCTTATGAGGTAAAATACACTCAGTTGGAAAGAACATGTTGTGCCTTGACTTGGGTTACGCAGAAGTTGAAACATTATATGTCGGCTTACACCACTTATCTCATATTTCGTTTGGACCCCCTGAAGTACATCTTTCAGAAGCCTTTGTGTCACGGCCCAAACCCCGGTCGTGATGGCGCCCAACACATTTCTAGGCAAGCCCGACCATGTTATCCATTTTACCAACCAATTTTTAATTAGTACTGATCAATTAACATTAATAGCTTGTTTTCATATCAAAAACATTAAGTGCGAAAATAGAAGCATACAAAATACATCCCAACCAATCGCGGTGTCACAAGTCTGAGCCTCTACAGATGGAAATATCTTACACAAATCAAGTCTAGGCAGAATAGAAACGACAAAATGATAAAGTGGAAGAGATCAGGTCCTGCGGACGCCGGCAGCTACCTCGAAGTCTCCTCGGAATAATAGTAATAAAGCAGATGCGATAGCTCAACTACCCTACTGAACACGTGCACAAAAAGTGTAGGGGGTGGGGTGAGAATATTTCAACTCAGTGAGTAATAATAATAAATAACAACTGAAAATAAGAACACCTGTACTATCACTAAATAGTTCTAAGGGTAACTTCACAGGTAAGTCATCTCTATAGTGATAAGTCCAATTCCAGTCCACAACTATCTCACGATGATCTCACACTGACCCAGTCCTCACTTATACTACTGCGGCGTGCAGCCTGATCCAAATATATATCTATATATATATAATGCTGCGGCATGCAACCCGACCAATATATATAGCGTTGCGGCGTGCAGCCCGATCCAATATATATAGCGCTGCGGTGTGCAGCCCGATCCATTTAACGTCGACGACACTCATTGGGGGTGTGTACAGACTCCGGAGGGGCTCCTACAGCCCAAGCGCAATAATACTGCGGCATGCAGTCCGATCCACATATATATTACTGCGGGGTGCAGTCCGATCCACATATATATCACAGCGGTGTGCAGTCCGATCCAATATATATATATATATATATATATATATATATATATATAATGTTGCGGCGTGCAACCCGATCCAATATATATGTATATATATATATATATATATATATATATATATATATATATGTATGTATGTATAATGCTACAGCGTGCAACCCGATCCGGTATGTATATCAATACCTCACGGCGGGTCCTCGACCCCATCTCAGTCAATATAGACTTGGGCTCTCAGGCCCACTCAGCTAGAGCACGGAATCCCATCCTAGGTAGTCTCTCTTAGAGTACACATCTAGTAGTGGCTCATGATACACTATACAACTATAAATATGGCTGAGTATATGTATCCAACATAATATAAGGGTCTTTTAGCTCTACATGCTCCCCTAATACTCTACAGATCGGCTCAAGTCCCCAAACACGGCTACTAGCCCAATTACACAGATGTAAGTTCAATCTCAGTCATTATACACAGTAAACTATCAGTCGGGAACGACCAAGTCCAAATCCCCAGTCACAATACCACCACGCTCGTCACCTGACGCGTGTTTCATCTCAACATAGCACTGTATAGTGCAAGTACGGGGTTTCAAACCCTCAGTACATCATTTATTACCACCACTCACCTCGAATCGGTAGAAGTACTAGCTCGCCTTGCACTTGCCTCGCAAATCAACCTCCTCGGATGCCAAATATGATCAACATTAATAAGAATACATCAAAATAGTCTAAATAGACATAACCCAATTGAAATAACTCGATTTACACCAAAACCCACGAAGTTGTCAAAATCCGACTTTTGGTACACTTTTCGAAAAATTACAAAAGTTAAATTTTTGGAATCCTTATCTCAACACGAGTCCATACATATAAGGTTTATCAAAATCGGACTCCATTTGCCCATTCAAATCGGTGATTTACCATAGCCCAGGCTTAGAGCAAAAATCCTCCATTAATCCTTCCATTTTTTTAGTGAAATAGATGAAGATTCTAAGATAAAATCGTGTATTTAGACCATAAAACTTACCTCCAATGTTTTTCCGACGAAAGCCCCGTCAATTCCCGTCACTTTGCTCTCAAAGCTTACCCAAAATTGATGAAATTATGAAAACCCTCGCGGAGAAAATGTTACTTAACAGGTCTATCCGTCCAGGTAATTACACTATGCGATCACATCCCATTATTGCGATCGCATAGAACAAAAATTTGCTCTCCATATTTAATGCTATGCGATCTCACTCCCTCAATGCGATCACATAGAACATTTGTCCAGGCTCCAAATTACCACTATGTGATCGCACACTCGCCCCGCGATCGCATAGAACAAATGGCTTCTAGGGACCCAGGCCACATTACACTATGTGATCGCACCAATAGCCATGCGATCGCAGAGAACCAGATTCTATACCTATGCGATCGCATCTTCGTCTATGCGATCGCATAGAACAACTCGGGGGCTCAATTTCATTCTTCTATGCGATCGTATCACCTCTATGCGATCGCATAGAGTATCTGTTTGCAACAAATCCAACAGCCAACAGCAGTTCCAAAACTACACCACACCTCCAAATTCAATTACGATCGCTACCGTTCGAATTTCGCCAAAGTTCAACCTTAGCCAATTCAAGACTAAAACTACACCGCACCTCCAAATTCAATTACGATCGCTCTCCTAAGCCACAAATGATCTCCCAGAGCTAACCGAATCATCTAAGTTCGATTCCAAGCTCTCTAACTCACAAGTCAACATTCGGTTGACTTTTCCCTACTTTACCTTCTCCTAAGAGACTATTTGTCTTATTTCCAACCAAACTCGATCCGGATTGACTCAAACTCACCAAACACACATATTGAAACATGAACAAGCATATAACAGGGAAAACAGGGTGATAGCTCACATGATGACGGGCCGGTCATCATATTCTCCCCAACTTAAGCAAACGCTTGTCCTCGAGCGGGTCAAGAAACATACCTGGAGACTCGAATAAGTGAGGATATCTGCTCCGCATCTCTTGCTCGATCTCCTAAGTAGCCTCTTTCACGGGCCGGCCTCTCCACTACACCTTGACTGAAGCAATGTCCTTGGACCTCAACTTTCGAACCTGTCTACCCAGAATAGCCACTGGCTCCACATCATAAGATAGATCACCATCAAGCTGAATCGTACTGAAGTCCAACACATGTGATGGATCCCCGACATACTTTCGGAGCATAGACACATGAAATACTTGATGAACACTGGACAAACTGGGTGGCAAGGCCAACTCATATGCCACTTCCCCAATCTTCCTAAGTATCTCAAAAGGACCAATGAACCTGGGACTCAGTTTTCTCCCTTCTTCCCAAACCGCATAACACCCTTCATGGGTGAAACCTTCAGCAATACTCTATCACCAACCATGAAAGACAACTCTCGAACCCTACGGTTCGCATAACTCTTCTGGCGTGTCTGCGCTGTGCGAAGCCTCTCCTAAATCAACTTCACTCTATCCAAAGCATCCTGAACTAACTCAGTCTGTATCAATCTATCCTCACCGGGCTCAAACCATCCCACGAGAGATCTACACCGTCTTCCATACAATGCCTCATACGAGGCCATCTGAATATTTGACTGATAACTGTTGTTGTAGGCAAACTCTGCAAGTGGAAACAACTCATCCCATGAACCTCCAAAATCAATCACACATGCATGCAACGTATCCTCCAAGATCTGAATAGTGCGCTCAGACTGTCCGTCCGTCTGAGGATGAAATGCTGTTCTCAACTCTACCTGCGTACCCAACTCCCGCTGAAATGCTCTCCAGAACTGAGAAGTGAAGTGAGTACCTCTATCCGATATAATAGACACTAAAACCCTATGTAATCTAACAATCTCCCAAACAAAGATCCCTGCTATCCGCTCTGATGAGTAAGTAGTACATACTTGGATGAAATATGCGGATTTGGTCAGCCGAGCAACAATCACCCAAACTGACTCGAACTTCCTCGAAGTCCGAGGGAGCCCAGTCACAAAATCCATGGTAATCCTCTCCCATTTCCACTCGGGAATAACCATACGTTGAACATCGCCCGGTCTCTGATGCTCATACTTGACCTGCTGGCAGTTGAGGCATCTGGCTACATGCCTAACAATATCTATCTTCATCTTTCTCCACCAGTAATGCTGTCTCAAGTCCTGGTACATCTTTGCGGCACCCGGATGAATGGAGTATCGCGAGCTATGAGCCTCCTCTAATATCAACTCTAGAAGGCAATCTATATTAGGCACACATATACAGCCCTGCATCCTCAGAACACCATCACTATCAATAGTCACATCTCTAGCATCATCGTGCAGAACTCTATCCTAAAGGACAAGCAAATGTGGATCATCATACTGACGCTCTCTGATGCAATCATATAAAGAAGACCGAGAAACAACACAAGCCAATACTCGGCTCGGCTCAAAAACATCCAACCTCACTAGCCGATTGGCCAAAGCCTGAACATCATATGCAAATGGCCTCTCCCCAACCGGAATATAAGCTAAGCTGCCCATACTGATCGTCTTTCGGCTCAAAGCATCGATCACAACATTGGCCTTCCCCAGATGATATAATATAGTGATGTCATAGTCCTTAAGCAACTCCAGCCACCTCCACTGTCTCAAATTAAGGTCCTTCTGTTTGAACAGATGCTAAAGACTACGATGATCGGTATACACCTCACAAGAGACACCATACAGGTAATGTCTCCAAATCTTCAGAGCGTGAACTATGGCTGCTAGCTCCAAATCATGTACATGGTAGTTCTTCTCATGGGGCTTCAACTGGCGGGAAGCATAAGCAATTACCCTATCCTCCTGCATCAATACACAACCAATGCCAACTCCCGAGGCATCACAATACATAGTATAAGGATCTGAATCTGACAACAATATCAAGACTGGTGCTGTGGTCAATGCTGTCTTGAGCTTCTAAAAGCTCTCCTCACACTCCTCGGACCACACGAAAGGAGCACCCTTCCGAGTCAATCTAGTCACGAGTAAAGCAATGGAAGAGAATCCCTGAACAAATCGGCGATAATACCCTGCCAATCCCAGGAAACTACAAATCTCAGTAGCTGAGGTCGGTCTGGGCCAACTCTGCACCGCCTCTATCTTCTTTGGATCCACCTGAATACTATCACTGGACACCACGTGTCGTAAGAATGCCACGGACTCGAGCCAGAACTCACACTTGGAGAACTTGGCGTACAACTTCTCCTCCCGCAACCTCTGCAATACAACTCTAAGATGCTGGGCATGCTCCTCGTGGCTACGGGAGTACACCAGGATATCATCTATGAACACAATCACGAAGGAGTCCAAATATGGCCGGGATACACTGTTCATCAAATGCATGAACGCGGTTGGGGCATTGGTCAGCCCAAAAGATATCACAAGAGAAGGTTTTCTTCATAATATCAGACTCTCTAATCTTTAGCTGTTGGTAGCCTGAACGAAGATCAATCTTCGAGAATACCCTAGCTCCTTGGAGCTGATCAAATAAATCATCAATTCGAGGCAGAGGATACTTGTTCTTCACTGTTACCCTGTTCAGCTGCCTATAGTCAATACACATCCTCATTGAGCCATTTTTCTTCTTAACAAACAAGACCGGTGAACCCCACGGTGACACACTCGGCCGAATGAACCCCTTATCTAGGAGTTCCTGGAGTTGCTCCTTCAATTCTTTCAGCTCAGCTGGTGCCATCCGATATGGATTAATAGAAATAGGCCGAGTGCCTGGCACCAAATCAATCCCAAAATCAATGTCCCTGTCCGGCGGCATGCCCGGTAGGTTTGAGGGAAATACATCAGGAAAGTCCCGCACAATGGGAATAGAATCAATACTGGGAGTCTCAGCTCCGACCTCCCGCACAAATGCCAAATAAGAAAGACACCCTTTCCCAACCATTCGTTGGGCCTTGAGGAAAGATATTACCCCACTGGGTACATAATCAGTTGTGCCTCGCCACTCGATCCTCTGAATGCCCAGCATAGCCAAAGTGACTGTCTTGGCATAACAGTCCAGAATAGCATGACACGGAGATAACCAGTCCATGCCCATTATAACATCAAAATCAATCATGCTCAACAACAATAGGTCTACTCGGGTTTCCAGACGCCTAATAGTCACTAGACAGGACCGGTATACATGGTCCACAATAATGGTATCACCCACCGGGGTAGATACATGCACGGGCAACGCAATACACCCTTCAGTCGTGCCCAAATGAGGAGCAAAATATGTGGACACATAAGAATAAGTAGAACCAGGATCGAACAATACTGAGGCATCTCTGCGATAGACTGAAATAATACCTGAAATGACAGCATCAGAAGCAACTGCGTCAGATCGGCCCTAAAGAGCATAACATCTAGCCTGACCGCCTGATCAGCCTCCCCCTCGAGGGAGACCCCTAGTTGCCTGACCCTCACCCCTAGCTAGTGGGGCGGGTGCTAAAATAGAAGGACCAAATAATGAAGGTTGCCCCCTCTGCTGATATGGCCCGAGAACAAAATGGGGACACTCTTCGCAGATGTGCCCAAACTCTCCTCACTCGAAGCAACTCCCAGGTGCTGGGGGCTGGGACTGATGAGGACCCCTAGCACGGGAGTGTCCAGCTGATGAACTAGGTTGAGAAGAACCCTGGACAGATAGGGCCTGTGAAGAACTCTATGCTGGCATAGCGCTGAGAGATGGGTGGCTCTGGTGCGAACCTTGATAACCCTGGCAAGAAAATGACCTACGGCGATCTGAGCGGCCCGACTGTGAAGACCTGAAAGAGCGACCTCGGCTCTGCGGACCCTGTCCTCTGGTCTGAGTGCCACTAGAACTAGCTGATCCTCGAGGCCTCTTGACCTCCCTCTCCTCTCACTCCGTACGACGATCTGTCTCTATGTCGCGAGCGATATCCAAAACATCCTCAAAAGAGTGGCTCAAAACCCTCTCTCGGGTCATTAGAATACGGATATGATAAATAAGGCCATCAACAAAATGTCCAATCCTCTTTCGGTCAGTAAGAACCAACCATGGTGCATATCTAGATAACTCTGTGAATCTAATCTCATACTCCAACACTGACATGTATCCCTGGCGAATCCCCTCAATTTGTCTACGCATCTCCTCTCTTTGGGACCGAGGTACCCACTTCTCCAAGAACATAGTGGAGAACTCTCGACATGATAATGGTGCTGCCCCTACCGGTCTACGGCGCTCATAAGCCTCCCACCAAGCGAATGTTCCCTAGAACTGGAAGGTAGTAAAGGATACACCGCTGGACTCCAAGATCCCTGCCATACGGAGCATCCGATGGCACTTGTCCAGAAAACCATAGGCGTCCTCGCCCGGAGCACCACTAAAAATAGGAGGAGATAATCTGCTGAACCTCTCAAGACGACGCTGCTCATCGTCGGTCATCGCTGGGACCCTATCCCCCTGAACCTGAACAGCTGGCTGTACTGGTACCACTGGCTAGACCGGTGGAGCCTCAGGTTCCTGCAGGCCCTGCACTACTGGCTCTGGAGTGCAAGTTATGGGGGTCCGATGACCACCCCCGGTCCCGGATGTAGCCGCTGCGATAGAAGCTGAAGCTGCCTCAGCCAGGCAAGTACAAACCGCCAATATCTGAGGTAGGGTCTCCTGTTGACCCGGAATAACAATGGCCACACTAGTGCCTGAACTGGTACAACTGGAACCTCGGCAACTGCAGGCTGTGGGTCAGCTGGCACTACCTCAGCTGCCCTACCCCTACCACGACCACGGCCGCATCCACAGCCTCTAGCAGGTGGCAATGGTGGTCGTCCACCTCGTCCGGAAGCTCGAGTTCTCGCCATCTGCAAGAGAATAGGATATCAAAGTTCAGTTTTGGATCAACAAAATCACACGACAATAATTTCAAGAATTGAAGCTTTCCTAAAAAAAGTTTGCAGCCTCCCGAGGATAAGTACAGGCGTCCCCCTACCGATCCATGAGACTCTACTAAACCGGCTCTTGACTCGTGAGACCTGTTAACCTAGGCTCTGATACCAACTTGTCACAACCCAAACCCCGGTCGTGATTGCGCCCAACACATTGCTAGGCAAGCCCGACCATGTTATTCATTTTACCAACCAATTTTTAATTAGTAATGATCAATTAACATTAATAGCTTGTTTTCATATCAAAAACATTTAGTGCGGAAATAGAAGCATACAAAATACAGCCCAACCAATTGCAGTGTCACAAGTCTGAGCCTCTACAGATAGAAATATCTTACACAAATCAAGTCTAGGAAGAATAGAAACAACAATATGATAAAGAGGAAGAGATCAGGTCCTGCGGATGCCGGCAGCTACCTCGAAGTCTCCTCGGATTAATAGTAATGAAGCAACTGCGATAGCTCAACTGTCCTCCTGAACACCAGGATATGTACAGAAAGTGCAGGGGTTGGGGTGAGTAGATTTCAACTTAGTGAGTAATAATAATAAATAACAATTGAAAATAAAAACACCTATACTATCACTAAACAGTTCTAAAGGTAACCTCACAGGTAAGTTATTTCTACAGTGATAAGTCCAATTCCAGTCCACAACTACCTCACGATGATCCCACACTGACCCAGTCTTCACTCATACTGCTGCGGTGTGCAGCCCGATCCAAATATATATGTATATGTTTATAATGATGCGGCGTGCAGCCCCACACAATATATATAGCGCTGCGGCGTGCAACCCGATCCAATATATATAGCGCTGCGGCAAACAGCCTGATCCATTTACGTCGACGGCGCTCATTGGGGGTGTGTACAAACTCTGGAAGGCTCCTACAGCCCAAGCGCAATAATACTGCAGTGTGCAGTCCGATCCACATATATATTACTGCGACATGCAGTCCGATCCACATATATATTACTGCTGCGTGCAGTCTGATCCAATATATATATAATGTTGCGGCGTGCAACCCGATCCAATATATATATATATATATATATATATATATATATATATATATATATAATGCTGTGGCGTGCAGCCCGATCCGGTATGTATATCAATACCTCACAGCGGGTCCTCGACCCCATCTCAGTCAATATAGACTTGGGCTCTCAGGCCCACTTAGCTAGAACAGGGAATCCCACCCCAGGTAGTCTCTCTCAGAGTATACATCTAGTACTGGCTCATGATACGCTATACAACTATGAATACAGCTGAGTGTATGTATCCAACATAATATAAGAGTCACTTAGCTCTACAGGCTCCCCTAATACTCTATAGATCGGCTCAAGGCCCCAAACACGGCTACTAGCACAATTACACAGATATAAGTTCAATCTAGTCATTATACACAGTAAACTATCAGTTGGGAAGGACCAAGTCCAAATCCCCAGTTACAATACCACCACGCTCGTCACATGACGCGTGTTTCATCTTAGCATAGCACTGTATAGAGCAAGTACGGGGTTTCAAACCCTTAGTACATCATTTATTACCACCACTCACCTCGAATCGGTAGAAGTCCTAGCTCGCCTTGCGCTTGCCTCGCAAATCAACCTCCTTGGATGCCAAATCTGATCAACATCAATAAGAATATATCAAAATAGGCTAAATAGACATAACCCAATCGAAATAACTCAATTTACACCAAAACCCACGAAGTTGTCAAAATTTGACTTTTGGTACGCTTCTCGATAAATTACAAAAGTTACATTTTCGGAATCCTTATCTCAACACGAGTCCATACATATAAGGTTTATCAAAATCGGACTCCGTTGCCCATTCAAATTGGTGATTTACCATATGTCACGACCCAAACCCCGGTCATGATGGCGCCCAACACAATGCTAGGCAAGCCCGACCGTATTATCTCTTAAACCAGCCAATTATTAATCAAATTAAACTTAAACAACAAGTGACCATATCAAATGATAAGCGTGATAGTAACAACATACGAAGTACGGTCCCAACATATCGTGGTGTCACAAGTCTGAGCCTCTACAAATGAGATCTACTATACAATCAAGTCTAACCAGAATGGAGACAACAGAATGATAAAATAAAAATAAAAAAGAGGTCAGGTACTGCGGACGTTAGCAGCTACCTCGAAGTCTCCACAGAATAGGGATAATAAAGCAGTTGCGATAGCTCAACTGCCCTCCTGAACCTGTATATCTGCACAAAAAGTGCAAGGGAGTGGGGTGAGTATATTTCAACTCAGTGAGTAACAATAATAAACAATAACTGAAAATAAGAACTCCTGTACTATCACTAAACAGTTCTAAGGCAACCCCCACAGGTTAGTCATCACTATAATGAGTACTCTGATCTCCAGTCCACATCTATCTCATCTAGGTCCCACACCGACCACATCCTCGCTCGTACCACTACGGTATACAGCCATTTCAATATATGGAGACATATACATCTGTCTACAATGTATAATTATATTAAGTATGCATAAGGATATGGATAAGTATAATGATGCGGCGTGCAGCCCGCTCCAATACATATACCGCTGCGGTGTGTAGCCCGCTCCATTTAACATCGACGGCGCTCACTGGGGGTGTATACAGACTTCGGAGGGGCTCCCTAGGCCCAAGCGCTATGATGCTACGGTGTGCAGCCCGATCCATAATATATTACTGCGGCGTGCAGTCTGATCCAATATATATATACATATATAACTGTACTGATGCGTCGTGCAGCCCGATCCCATAATATATCAATATATAATAGCGCCCACTAGGAATGTGTGCAGACTCCGAAGGGGCTCTTACAGCCCAAACGCAATAATACTGCGGCGTGCAGTCTGATCCACATATATATCACTGCGGCGTGCAGTTCGATCCAATACATATAGCGCCGCGGCGTGCAGCCCGATCCAATATATATATATATATATATATATATATATATATATATATATATATATATAATACCTCCTAACGGGTCCTCGACTCTGTCTTAATTAGTATAGGATTGGCCTTTCAGGCCCACTCAGTTAAATCAGGGAACTTCCACCCTAAGTAATCTATCTCTCACAGTACACATCTAGTACTGGCTCTTAATAGGCTATCCAGCTAGTTTTACGGCCGAGTGCAAGTTTCCAACACAGTTTAAGGGTCACCTAGCTCTACAGGTCCCCTAATGCTCTACAGATCGGCACAAGGCCCCAAACATGGCTATTAGCCCAATTGCATAGTTATAATCTCATCGACAGTCCTAATACACAGTATTCTATAAACCGGGAAGGACCAAGTCCAAGTCCCCAATCACAATGACACCACGCCCGTCACAAGACGCACATCTCAACTCAACATAGCACTGTAAAGTCCTAGTACGGGGTTTCAAACCCTCAGTACATTACTTACTACTACCACTCACCTCGAACCGGTAGAAACTTCAATCCACCTTGCGCTTGCATCGCAATTCAATCTCCTCGGATGCCAAATCTGCTCAAAATCATAGAGAATGCATCAATATATGTTAATTTCATGCAATTCATTCGAAACCACCCAAATTTTATCAAAACCCACAAAGTTGTCAAAACCCGACTTTTGGTGCGCTTCTTGAAAAATTATAAAAGTTACATATTCGGAACCCTCGTCTCAATACGAGTCTAGGCATATCAAATTTACCAAATTCGGACTCCATTTGCTCGCTCAAATCAGTATTTTTCTACAATTTTAGGCCTAGGGCTTAAACCCACATTTAATCCTCCATTTTCATAGAAATAATTCATGATTTCATGATAAAAGCGTGTAATTAAACCAGAAAACTTACCTCCGACAATATCCCGATGATCTCCCAGCTATTTCCCGTCACTTTCTCACTCTAGAGCTCAACAATGGAGGGTTTTGCAAATGAACCCGTATATGAAATGTTTCTGGTTTTAATTCACTGCCTGGGTCGATTGCTCTACGCGTTCGCGACACGCCTTACGCGAACGCGATGTTCTGCTCAGCCCTCCCATCGTGAATGCAACACCCAGTCACGCATTCGCGAAGCACATATTTCCAACCGCCGGATTTTTCTTCTACGCGTTCGCGTCTCCACTCACGCGAACGCGATGACCAACCTTCCTCACCTACACGAACGCGTTCAACTCCACGCGAACACGAAGCATCCGATCCTGACCCTACAAGTTCGCGTCCAGACCATCGCAAACGCGATGCATACCCTTGCTGACCTTCGCGGACGCGTGCCCTTCATCGCGAACGCGATGAAGGATTTCCTTCTGCAGACACAGCAGCAATTTAGCTGTTGTCTTAGGCCAAAAATGGTCCGTTTGGACCCCCGAATTCATCCCGAGGCCCCCGGGACCCCAACGAAAACTACCAACATACTCCATAACACGATTCAAACTTGTTCCAATCATAAAAACACCATCCTAAACATCAAAATCACCAATTACGCATGGATTCAAGCCTAAGTTTCTTCAAAACTTCCGAAACTAACACTCGATCAAAAACCCGACCAAACGATGTCCGAATGACCTGAAATTTTGCAGGCACGTCCAAAATCATACAACGGAACTACTGCAACTGTCGGAATTCCGTTTCGACTCCCAGATCAAAATTTCATCTATCGATCGTATATCGCCGAAATTCATCTTTGGCCAATTCAAGCCTAAAACTACACCGGACCTCCAAATTCACTTCCGATCGCTCTCCTAGCTCGCAAATGACCTCTCGGAGCTGACCGAATCATCAGAATTCAATTCCGAGCTTTCTAACTCACAAGTCAACGTCCAATTGACTTTTCACAACCATCCCTTCTTCTAAGAGACTTTTTGTCTCATTTCCAACTAAACTCAACCTGAATTGACTCAAACTCGCCAAACATGTATATTGAAACATTAACAAGTATTTAACGGGGATAACGAGGTAATAACCCACATGATGACGGGCCGGGTCATCACACCATAGCCTAGGCTTAGAGCAAAAATCCCCCATTAATCCTTCCATTTTTTTAGTGAAATACTAGATGATGTTGCTCGTGCATAGCACGGGCCCAATAATGTAAAACCTAAAATCATTATTTGTGAATAATTTTACTTTGATATGAACTTACAGAGAAGATGTCCTCTAATTTCTACTATTTCCTTTGGATACAAAAAATAAACTGCTTTGATAGGTCATAACATGCTTTTCAAGCTATGATCTACTCTAAGGACACCCCAGCGAAAGCAACACCATAGAAGTCAAAATGGAGGTTGTGATATAGTTGATAAAGTTCATTCATGAGATTCACCAATTAATTCCAAAGGATTTCAAAGAAATACCTTACCCTGAAGAGATTATAAAAAACATTGAAAAAATGCAGCATAAGACACTTCGATATAATGAGACCGACAAGATTGAACCATATGATTATAATATATATATAAAAAATATTTAGACCCGAACATAAACCAAAATGAGATATATAATGGGGCCAATATTTGAGAATTATCTTAAAAAGCAGAGAAAGATAATATTCATGAGAATATTACTTACACATAACATATATAGACATGTATCTATTTACATATTAACAAAAGAAGATGCATTCTATTTCAATAGTAGCACAATTTGTATATCCATGAGAGTTCTATTTATATTCACAAAAGTTGGTTCTTTCTCCATATTGTAATTGTTCTTCTTCTTTGCAGTTCAACAAAAGAATTGAACATCTATAAAATCATGAAAAAGGGATCAAATTTTTTAGTACCCATATAACAGAATGTACCAAGTTTTAGGATAATATCAATGCAAAAATTTCTTTTTAATACATTATTTCCAGCTTAGAAATGCGTTAGTAGAGTAATATGGGAGATGATGGAGTATCATAGATATATAGTTCATATGTAAGCTAACCTAATATTGCATCAGCCAAAAATGGGCTTTAACCATATATAAAAAATAGCAACAAAAATGACTTTAACCTCATTTTAAAGTAGCAGCAAAATCAGCCCAGCCAAAAATAGCAGCAAAATGACTTTAATCGCATCCAAAATTAGGAGAAAGGGTGGCTTCAACTACATGGAAAAGCAGTAGCAAAAGTGTCTATAAGAACATTAAGAAGTAGCAACAAAAGTGTGTTCAACAGTGGTACGAATAATTATGAATGTTCTTCTACAATAGTTCAAGACAATACGATTATCCTTAATAATAAATTACTCTACATATTTCTGGACAACATAATAAACAAGTGTGAGATCTATTGTAAATTCCTTGGTTATACTGACATTTACTGTTGTAAGAAAATTCATAATGGATACTATTTCATCACATGTAATTATATGGTGTCTTTATGAGTTATAAATTCTCACCACATTACTTATTACTGTGATGCCTTAGTGTCAATAATAATCTGACACTAATTTAAACCCTATAACTTTATTTTACAAATAAATTAGTAAATCTCTTTATTTTAGAATTGCATAGCAAAGTTCTCATAAGTTAGTCTCTTGTGGCCTATTCTCGTAGTACATTGTCTCAAGTTTCACAATCTTTGATGTAATATTTTCTAAATCACTGTAAACATGATATTGGTGTGTAACATCTCCTAGGTTATTTCTTGCTAGACAATAATACAACTATTTACTTCGGCAACATCATGTGTTAAATCATCATCACAAGAGGATTGAGTTTGAAGTGAACTAACTATCCAGTGGGATTGGAGTAGTCACAACCATTTTACGTGCTAGTTATTGTTGTCCTTCCATCTCTATCAATTATGAATCAAATATTAAATTGCTTTGGTCTAGCCTCTATTTTTTATCTTAAATTTTTTAAAAAATCTCAAAACTTAAAGTCAATAAAGGGGGCTTTTGCCACCAAATCAATCAGAGAGTATATTGTGCAACAACATATAGCAATTTAATATATAGCATGATTGACAGAATGATTAAAGTAAAGAATTATATATTACCCAATCCCTTAAAATGGTATATCTAATTGGTTTAACATTTATGCATCAATCCATTAGCAGATGCATAAGTAGCTTTTTTAAAACTCATATTGATAAACTTTCTTTTTGAATTATTAATATCAAAATGCAGGATATGCATTTTTGTGCGCAGCTACAATATAAGAAATAAAAATGACTAATAACACAAAATTTGTGCAATATATTAACCTGTTTCAAGTTACTATTGATATTTATGTGCACCGTTCAATTCCATGAATATCTTTTTTTTTTAAAAACAACTATGACATTTAAGCAAAAGGCAGAATAAATAAATTTTGACATGATAAGATGATGATATTAGACAGAATGTTAACATTATCCTTTGCTAGCTTGAGCAAAGAACTAAAAATTGATACCGGAAATAAAAATCATAGATCTAGGAAACTATTCGGAGATCTAGAAAAATCAAAGAATTAAAAAATAGACAGAGAGAATCATACCAGAAATTATGGGAGATTGATGAGAAAATGAAGAGAGGTAAATATTTTGAAGAGCTGAAAATTCAAAAGTACTCCTCCGTGAATAGAAGAGAGAATAGAAAGAGAGATGGTTCTAGACCAATGTGGAATGGAAAATATACTGCAGCGAACAATTTAAATTAAAGCACTTTTATGATGAGTAAAATGTCAATTTTACCCCTAGTCGACCACCTTCTCATTTCTATATAATAGAAAGATGAAGATTCTAAGATAAAATCATGTATTTAGACCATAAAACTTACCTCCAATGTTTATCCGACGAAATCCCCGTCAATTCCCGTCACTTTGCTCTCAAAGCTTACCCAAAATTGATGAAATTATGAAAACCCTCGCGGATGAAATGTTACTTAACAGGTCTGTCCACCCAGGTAATTACACTATGCGATCGCATCCCATTATTGCGATCGCATCGAACAAAAATTTGCTCTCCATATTTAATGCTATGCGGTCTCACTCCCTCAATGCGATCACATAGAACATTAGTCCAGGCTCCAAATTACCACTATGCGATCGCACACTCACCCCGCGATCGCATAGAACAAATGGCTTCTAGGGACCCAGGGCCACATTACACTATGCGATCGCACCAATAGCCATGCGATCGTAGAGAACCAGATTCTATACCTATGCGATTGATCCTCGTCTACGCGATCACATAGAACAAATCGGGGCTCAATTTCATTTTTCTATGCGATCGCATCACCTCTATGCGATCGTATAGAGTATCTGTCTGCAACAAAACCAGCAGCCAACAACAGTCCCAAAAATGCAAGAAATGGTCCGATTGGGCCCCCCGGATTCACCCCGGGGCCCCCGGGACCCCAACAAAAACCACCAACCTATCCCAAAACACGATACAAACTTGTTCCAATCATAAAAACACACCCTTAAACACGGAAATCATCGAATCAAAGCGAATTCAAGCCTAAGTTTCAACTAGAACTTCCGAAACCAACATCCAATCAAAAACCCGACCAAACGATGTCCGGATGACCTGAAAATTTGCAGGCATATCCAAAATCACCTAACAGAGCTATTGCAACTGTCAGAATTTCATTTCGACTCCTGGATCAAAATCTCACCTACCGTTCGGATTTCGCCAAAATTCAACCTTAGCCAATTCAAGCGCAAAACTACATCGGACCTCTAAATTCAATTTTGATCGCTTTCCGAAGCCACAAATGACCTCCAGGAGCTGACCAAATTATCAGAGTTCGATTCTGAGCTCTCTAACTCACAAGTCAACATCCGGTTGACTTTTCACAACTATGCCTTCTCCTAAGAGACTATTGTCATATTTCTAACCAAACGCGATCCGAATTGACTCAAACTCACCAAACACACATATTGAAACATGAACAAACATATAACGGGGAAAACGGGGTGATATCTCACATGATGACGGGCCGGGTCATCACACTATGCACACGAGAAGGCTTGCTAAATGGCAAATTCTACTCATGATGTTTGATATTGTTTATGTAACCCGCATTGCGATGAAAGCACGAGCAGTTGCTGATCACTTAGCAGAAAATCCAGTCGACGATGAGTATGAACCACTGAAAACATATTTCCCTGATGAGGAGATAATGAATATTGAAGAATCGGAACAAGACGAAAAGACGGGCTGGAAGTTATACTTTGATGGGGCTGTCAACATCAAAGGAGTTGGAATTTGAGCAGTACTCATTTCAGAAATGGGTCAGCATTACCCGGTTACAGCTCAACTCCGATTTTTTTGTACTAATAATATGGCTGAATATGAAGCGTGTATATTAGGATTAAGGATGGTGATAGACATGGATGTTCAAGAGATTTTGGTCATGGGTGTCTCGGATCTCTTGATACACCAAATCCAAGGAGAATGGGAGACAATGGATTTGAAACTCATACCGTACCGGCAGTGTCTACATGAACTATGTCAGCGGTTTCAATCCATAAAATGTAAACATATCCCAAGAATGCACAATGAAGTTGCCGATGCTCTGGCTACTCTATCATCTATGCTACACCATCCCAATAAAGCTCATGTAGATCCATTACAAATCCAAGTTCATGATCAGAATGCTTATTGTTATACAGTAGAAGAGGAACTTGATGTCAAACCTTGTTCCATGATATCAAAGAGTATTTGAGATTGGGGGCATACCGAGTGCAAGCTACATGGGATGAGAAAAGAGCCATAAGACGATTGGCGAGTGGAGTTTTCTTCAGTGGAGGGGTTTTATACAAAAGGACCTCGGATTTGGGTTTGTTAAGATATATAGATGCAAAGCAGGCTACTACAATCATGTCTGAGGTACACGCAGGAGCCTGTGGACCCCACTTGAGCGGGTATATTTTAGCGAAGAAAATACTCAAGGCTGGATATTACTGGCTCACTATGGAACGAGATTGTATTAGATATGTATGGAAGTGTCCTTAGTGCCAGATACATGGGGATTTGATTCATTCTCCGCCATATGAATTACATACGATGTCAACACCATGGCCTTTCGTTGCTTGGGGCATGGATGTCATTGGTCCCATAAAACCAGCAACATCTAATGGGCACAGGTTTATTCTGGTCGCCATTGATTACTTTACCAAATGGGTGGAAGCGAAGACATTCAAAGTAGTAACAAAGAAGGCAGTGGTGGATTTCGTACATGAAAACATCATTTGTCGTTTCGAAATTCCAAAGGTGATTATTACAGATAATGGAGCTAACCTTAACAATCATTTTATGGCGGAGACATGTCAAAGGTTTAAAATTATGCATCGCAATTCTACACCTTATCGGCCCAAAGCAAATGGAGCAGTTGAAGCCGCATATAAGAATATCAAGAAAATCCTTCCGAAAATGGTGGAAGGATCCAGGCAATGGCATGAGAAATTACCCTTTGCTTTGTTGGGTTATCCCACTACTATGCATACTTCGATTGGTGCAACCCCTTATTCATTGGTGTATGGCACGGAGGCAGTGATACCTGCGGAAGTTGAAATACCCTCCCTTCGAATCATTGCGGAGGCAGAGATTGATGATGGTGAATGGGTAAAAGCCCGGTTAGCACAATTGAGTTTAATTGATGAGAAGAGATTGGCAGCAGTATGTCATGGACAACTGTATCAACAGAGGATGGCCAGAGCATATAATAAGAAAGTACGTCCACGAAATTTGAGGTTGGACAATTGGTGTTGAGGCGTATCTTACCTCATTGGGCGGAAGCAAAAGGGAAGTTCGCCCCTAATTGGCAAGGACCATTTGTGGTATCTCGGGTGTTGTCCAATGGAGCATTATATTTGACAAATATAGAAGGAAAATGCGTAGAGACTGCCATTAACTCTTATGCAGTCAAAAGATACTATGTATGATTTCTTTCATGTATCTAATTGTATTTGTCATATTTTTTGAAATTGAAATGATTAAGGCATTTTATTTCTCTATCTAAACACTTTACCCATTGCTATCCCTTTGAGCCTTATTGTATAATTTTTTCATACCCCTATTTCGGAATCAATAATGAAGTAAAAAATGAATGATAAAATGACAAAAGAAAGGAAAAAACAAAAGAAAACAAAAAGAAAGAAATTTGAACAAAAAAGAGAAAGGAAAAAATGACAAAAAAGAAAAAAAAAGAAACAAAAAAGATAAGGAAAAATATACAAAAGAAGGAAATCGGGAGAAGTCAAAATCGCAACAATGAAGCGATCTTATGATCCGAACTACGTTTTGACTTGATCCCGAAAGGGTACGTATGCAGCTTCACTGAGGTTCAGTCATAGCAGAAAGAAAGTCCAAGGTTTCCCCAAAAATTGAAACTGGGGCAGAAGTTTGATCGTTATGAAGGATATGATTCCGAAAGTTGTAATTTTAAAACCCAAGTTGGAAATTTTAGCCTTTAGATCTTTCTTTCTAAAACCCATCCAAAAGCCACATTACTGTCCAAAGAAAGACCTTCTGATTAATTTCAAAAAAGAAGTGGCTGTATAAGTAAGTGAAGAAAAGCATATTATGGACAACACACGGGTACTTGAAGATGAAGGAAATGACCAAAAATAAAAATGAGAGAGTGTTATTGGTGAAAACCCTCATGGGCACCATAAGGCGATGTAAGATGAGAGAAATAAAATAAGAGAGTCTTATCGGTGAAAACCCTCACGGGCATCATAAGGCGAAAGTGAGGAATAATTTTGTGGAATTCAAGCGGCAAGGCAAGTAAAGTTTGGGTTATTGAAAAGAGAAGTAGGTTGGCAAAGTATGGTTGGATAGACTGGGTCGGTTAGCCGAATGCATGGCATGATCAAAGGAATCAGCCTTCCCACTCAGATAAGTCTTTTCCTTTTACTTTGAAAATATTCCTACCCTCAAAATTCAGGGTTATTGCATTTCATTCTTCTTAAAATCTGTCTACAAGACATTGCCAGTTGTAAGCTAATTACCAGCTTCTCAGTTAAATGGCACGATGAGATTGGGTCCTTCAAGGACAAGAGAAATAAATAACATACGGTGATCATAGAGCCAAAGAGAAATAACAGAGAATAAGAAACAACAAAAAGGAATTGCAAGGAAAAGTTCGAGTTCAGGAAATTATTGGAAAACAACAAAAAACCACAACAAGGCAGCACAAAAGCCAGCTGAAGCAAGTGCAAGAGTGGAAGCAAGGCCAACAAGAATGCCAGCTGCCAACCACCATTTTATACTAATAAGTTGTTCACTGATTAAAACGGGGAAAAAAGATTCAAATTCTTACTAATCACTTTAAAGTGAATGTGACAAATGTGGACACACAAGGGAGCACAAGTTTGGCAAAATCAGGCACCCACCTGGAAAATAAGGGAAAACAATCTAAAGGAAGCAACAATGGTGGAAGGAATCTACGATGAAAGAATAAGTAATCAGGCACTTACCTGAATAATAAAGGAAGTTTTATTTGTCATTTCAAAATTGAGAATATTACACGCAATTATCGAACTGAGGCATAATTCGTTTTCGTTATTTTTCTTAATTTTGCAATCAGGCGCCCACCTGGATAACAAGGGAATATTTTTCTTAATTTTTGCAATCAGGCGTCCACCTGGATAACAAGGGAATATTTTTCTTCAATTTTGCAATCAGGCGCCCACCTGGATAACAAGAGAATATTTTTCTTCAATTTTGCAATCAAGCGACCACCTGGATAACAAGGGAATATTTTTCTTCAATTTTGAAATCAGGCGCCCATCTGGATAACAAGGGAACATTTTTCTTAGTTTTTGCAATCAGGCGCCCACCTGGATAACAAGAGAATATGTTTCTTAATTTTTGCAATCAGGCGCCCACCGGGATAACAAGGGAATATTTTTCTTCAATTTTGCAATCAGGCGCCCACCTGGATAACAAGGGAATATTTTTCTTCAATTTTGCAATCAGGCACCCACATAGATAACAAGAGAATATTTTTCTTAGATTTTGCAATCAAGCGCCCACCTGAACAACAAGGGAATATTTTTCTTAATTTTGCAATCAGGCACCCACCTGGATAACAATGGGAATATTTTTCTTAGTTTTTGCAATCAGGCGCCCACCTGGATAACAAGGGAATATTTTTCTTAGTTTTTTCAATCAGGCGCCAGCCTGGATAACAAGGGAATATTTTTCTTAATTTTTTCAATCAGGCACCCACCTGAATAACAAGGGACTAGTTTTCTTAAGTTTTTGCAATCAGGTGCCCACCTGGATAACAAGGGAATATTTTTCTTAGTTTTTGCAATCGGGCGCCCACGTGGATAACAAGGGAATATTTTTCTTAATTTTTGCAATCAGGCGCCCACCTGGATAATAAGGAAATGATTTTTTAGTTTTTGCAATCAGGCGCCCACCTGGATAACAAGGAAATGATTTTTTTAGTTTTTGCAATCAGGCGCCCACCTGGATAACAAGGAAATATTTTTCTTAATGTTTTTGCAATCAGGCGCCCACCTGGAGAAACTGGATAACAAGGGAATATTTTTCTTAGTTTTTTCTATCAGGCGCCCACCTGGATAACAAGAGAATATTTTTCTTAGTTTTTGCAATCGGGCGCCCACCTGGATAACAAGGAAATATTTTTCTTAATGTTTTTTTTGCAATCAAGCGCCCACCTGGATAACAAGGGAATATTTTTCAAAAATTAAAATTTACTTTTTTTAAGCTAATAATTAATAGCATGATAGATTTTAAGCCCCATACTAGGCCAGAATGTTTTTCTTTATTTTTGTAGTAAGCAGGCACCCACCTGAAGAACAAGGAAATACTTTTCGAAGTTTTGCAAGCAGGCGCCCACCTAAAGAACAAGGGAATATATTTGAAGCAAGTTGCAAGCAAGAGTCTTCTCGAAGAATGGAAGATGCGAATGGAAAAACAAGAAACAGTTGAAAGATATAGTTAGGATTTTGTAAAACATAGAGCATAGTTTAGCTTATTTTCTTTTACCATGGTGTAATAAGGAGATCAGCAAGCAGCAATAACAAGCAACAGCAGTAGAGTCACAACTCTCTGGTAATTTCAACTACCAGACATTCCAGAACTACACTGACCTGATTCATGTTTAGCCCAGGATATGTAGGCAATCCTTGAAGTAGGATGCAATCAAAACTTTCAAAAATGCTTCACACGGAATATGCGAGTGGGCAAAAATCCCCCATTACTGCTCACTTGTCTTTGCACTGAAAGTCTTCGTGTTCCCGAACAAAGAGGGGCAGCTGTGAGCACGTGATTTTTGCCCCGAATAATTAATTCCAAAATAAATATACAAAAATAATTTTTGATTGGAATTGGTCGATTATTGCATAAAATGTATCAGTGTTTATTTTAATTGTTGAAAATAAAGTGAAGGAAATTAAAACAAAAATACAAAATGAAATTAATTAGAAAATACCAAAAAAATGTAAGATAATTACTAAGAAATTAGAAAATCAAAGAAAAAATATGAAATACAAAATACAACGGGATAAATACATTAGGAATAAAATACTAAGGACAAAAAGTATAAAATACAAGAAAATATAGAAAATAATTGAATAAATACAATTTGAAAAATACAAAAAACAAGATAAAATACAAAAATACAATATACAAGGTATTTGGGCCAATTATAAAAGGCCAGCCCAAAATTAACACCCCAAACAGACCTAGCCCAATTAAACTGGCTATCTCTGTAGAGATCAAACGACGACGTACAAAGAGAAAAGATCTGGACCGTTGATAAATTCAATCAAACGAACCAAAATAGGCGGTTGCTGAATAAATGAAACGACGCCGTTAATGGAAGGTATCACAGCCGTCCATCTGATTAATCGAATGGATGAAATCAATGTCACACTTAAACAAAACGACTTTGATTAATTGAATCAATCATAGCCGTCCAAGTAACTAATCTAACGGGCATGAAGAAGATTTAATTTAAATCAAACGTCGTCGTTTAAAGGCCAAATTGATCCTAGCCGTTCATCTCATCTAATCTAACGGTTAGAAATCAATAATACAGGCTCAATATATAATTACCCCCCCCCCCCGTTTAGAACCTTCATTATACACTCTCTCATCTCTCAAACACATACCCTAGGCGCCCTTATTCCCCCTCCTTCTCTCCACATGCCATCGGAACCCTACCGGTGGTCTGTCACTGGTTATCTTCTCTGACCAGGCCCTTCACCCCTGAACCTCCTCTTCCGCTCTTACCACCTTATCCCACTAGCCCTACCCAAATACCCCACCATCTCCCAAGATCTTCAAATTTCGGTTGCCGTAACCCTAGCCGACGACCACCAAACAATGAACTAGTCTCCCTTCTTTACAACCCAGAACCGCCTTGAAATCCTCTATCACCCTACCTATTTTCCACCCCTCGAATATTAGCCCTGCTACTCGAATATTAAAAAATGTTTCGCCGGAACCCTACTCCGGCGGACACCCTAAACCCAAAACCTTTTCAAATCAAACCCTAGTCCCCAAAATACCGTTCTTTAACATCCAAACAAGAATCCAAGAGTCTGCCTAGAAGATCGACTGTCAAAAAGAGATTCAAAGTCTCTGAACCACTAGAAAACCAAAAAAAGGAAGAAAAATGAAGAAAATAAAGGAAAAGAAGAGAAAGAAGAAAGAAAGAAAGGAAAAATGAACGCCAAAAGCTAAGTACCCTGAACCACTTTTGTTTCAGTGCTTCACCCTTTCTGTGTTATTATTTGTTAAAACCTGAATCTATTGCATGTTTAGAAGATATCTCTGTGTATATTTGAAATCGATTAAGTACTCTTTTGGTTCCGATTAAAGCTATTTTGTTAAATCGCCTGCTGTTAGTTATTTGACGCTCTTGTTCAATAGATCCTATCTCGACTAAGGGTTTTGATTAATTAGGATTCAACTATTATCTCTTTGTCTCTCTGAATTATGATTAATTAAAGGTTAGTTGTGGTTAGGGTTCTATTTTCAAGATTATATGAAACTGGCTATTATTGCAATACGATTTATATGATTGGTTCTTCTGAACTTCTGAGTACTTAGTCACATTAGGGCTATATGTGCAAGTGATTAATGTGGCTATTATTGCAACACAGTGTAACTTCTGACTTGTAATGTCATTTGTGGCTATTTTTTGTAAAGTGGTTAACTCTGAAGGGTTTTACTTAGTCTAAAATATGTTAAAATATAAAGTTAAGTCTAGGGGTTATATGTTAAACACTGTTGGTTACCCCAAGTCTTAACAGACCTAAGGGTAGGTCGGGTAAATATATATGAAGGATAATGGGTTAAAAGGGAATAGAAAATGATAATTCTGAAGATAACTTAGAAGTAATGAGGGCATAAAAGACAATTGGGCCTGGTTTTGGTATAATTAGTAGAATAATAAGGGGCAATTCAGGTAGAGTTAAATGGTGAATAGGTAATAAACCTTAACAAGTGAGGGTAACAAAGGCATTAATGCCTAATAGAATGGTATAGAATACCCTAGAACCTTCTAGCAGGGGTTCAAGTATATTCTTATCAAAAATAGTTTATACTTAACTGAAATAAATCAAAAATAGTAGGGGTGGGAAATCTGAATATTTAATTCAAATTTCCCTCCCATTCTACTCTATAAATAGGCCCCTCCAGGCCTAATTTCGAAGGTTCAAAATTTTATATACACTGAAATATACCAAATACACACTGAAATACTGTTAGTTCAAGTGATATTGTGGAATTTCTGTTGGTGGTTCTTCACTGGTTTTGATCGAATTCATTGGGGTTTTCCTATTTGCTTGGTTGAATTGCTGGGTTATCTATTCTGAAGTTTGGTAACTATTGTTGTGATAATTCGCTTCTACTGCTGTTGATATCTAATTGTTGTTATTGCCGATTTTCCTTCTTCTGCACCTATAGAACTCATTGTTTCTGTCACTTGAATCAGGTACACTACTACGTCTTGGAGCTGTAATTGAAATGCAAATGAAGGAACGAAAATTGTTGTTTAATTTCATTTGTAATTGTATTTTTATTTTTGTAGCTAAATATGTAGATTTTCTGTAATTCATGTAGGAATTGGGTTGTAATAAGTACTGAACTATATGACCTCAGTTTAGATTAAAGTAGTAGTAGATGATACCGTAGTAAACGTATTAAACATATTAGTTATAATGATCACTTAGATCTAAAACTAAAACTGGTTAAAACCTAGTTAATTCGCTTATAGATTTATAACTATTATAAAATTAGACGTGTAATATTGGTATTTAGATATTTTGTTAATTAAGTTCTGAATCAGAATCAATTAATTCGAAAGGCATGCGTAGTTGAATTTTGAATCATGTTACTATTTTATCACTGTTAAAATTGGTTTAGCAATAGAGCTTGCCTTAAACTGTTGTGATATGGTGATCTGAATAGGATTGTAATGATAGCAGTAATTCGAGCATGCTTTAGTTAAAAATTTAGAATACAGTTTCTCCAGTTAAATAAAAGCAACAAAATAACTCCACAATTAGTACCCCGACCAATAAATAATTTGTAGATCAGACTATGTTAATTTAGAGGTTAAACAATAATGAGTTGATTGAAATCGTGTGTCAATGTTATTAGTTAGTTAATAATATTGAAACCATCAATGTTGAAAAGACGATTTGGCGTTAATAGAAATAGTTAATTGTTAATACTGAGTAATATTTGTTCATAGTTCTATTATAAAAATGTTAATTAGACCTAATCCTGCTTTAGATATAAATGATTCGGGCCTAATTGTGAATCCACGCCCAGATCAAATTAATGTGGCATTTATTCCCGTGGACAGAAACAGAAATGCTAGTTGGGCTCCAGATGTCCAGTTGCACTTTGGTGCATGTTGTTACGCTAGTTCAAAGTCGAGGCCGAATAATGAATAATGACATGTATTCTAATAATTAATAATAAGAAACTGCTGCAAAACAGTTATGTTAGGAGAAAAAACAGAAGCAGAAAATATAGTGTACAAATAGATTTTGACCTTCTAAAACTGAAAATGGATGAGCCTCGTTACAAGATGAAAACACACGGTCCCCCCGAATAATAACTAAAACTTTAGACTCGGAAGGATCGTTTAGACAATTTTCACGATCTTTCCCAAATATAACAAGAATAGACATCATTAGGTGTAATTTAATATACATTCCCATGAACGGGTGCACATTTATGTGACACAAATCCTACTCTCAACAAAGTCAAAATATATTCAAAGCCACAGGCGTACGAGTACGGTGTGGTTGAATGTATTTTCATGACGTTGCAAATTCGTAAAAATTAAAAGCGGTACACTTGCACATAATCAAAATATATCATTTGAAATCAGATAAAATCAACACAACAGTTAAGCGACCGTGCTAGAACCACAAAATTCGGGAGTGCCTAACACCTTCTCCTAGGTTAAAAGAATTCCTTATCCAGATTTCTGATTCGCGGACCGTTAACAGAGTCAAACTTTCCTCGGTTCAGTATTCAACCGGTGACTTGGGACACTATTAATCTCCCAAGTGGCGACTCTGAATCTAAATAAATAAATCCCATTCCGACTATCCTTTAATTAGAAAACTCCTTCCTTTTATTATATCCCTTCCCTGGGGTGTAGTAAACAGGCTTCCGTAAAATAGGAGGTGTGAAAATCAAGATTAGAAAATTTTGAAAGATAGCCGGAAATTATGGCAAGGCAAAACAAGTTCAAAGGAACAAGTCGAAGCAAGTTCAAATATGGGAGCATGGCCAACAAGAATGCCAGCAGCTAACCACCATTTTATACTAACAAATTGTTCTTTGACTAGAATAGGGACAAAAGATTCAAATTCTTGCTAATCACTTTAAAGTGAATGTTACCAATATGGATAACAAGGGAGCACAAAAGTTTTTGGCAATCAGGCACCCGCCTGTAGAATAAGGGAAGATAGTTCAGATTTAAAGAAAAGCAACAATATTCAAAGGAATCAAACTCAAACTCACTAATCAGGTGCCCACCTGAATAATAAGGGAAGTATAATCTTTAATTTTTGATTTGCACATGCGATAATATGCTGCATCCAGTTATCAAACTGGGGAAAAAAAATTTCTTTGTTTTGTTTTGTATGTTTGTTGTAAGCAGGCGCCCACCTGAAGAATAAGGGAATATCTTTTCAAGAATGTAAGCAGGCGCCCACCTGAAGAACAAGGGAATACATTTCAATTTTGCAAGCGGGTACCCACCTGAAGAACAAGGGAGTACATTTTCCAAAATTCGTAAGCAGGCGCCCACCTGAAGAACAAGAGAGTACATTTCAAGCACAACAAGCAGGCACTCACCTGAAAAACAAGGGAAGTATAGTATAATTCTTATCGCAAGTTAACATTCAGTAATGTCGTGCACCCAATTATCAAACTGGGGTAGGAAATTTTCTTTGTTTGTATGTTGTAAGCAGACGCCCACCTGAATAATAAAGGAATATCTTTTCAAAGTCCGTAAGTAGGCACTCACCTGAAGAATAAGGGAATATCATTTAAAGTTCGTAAGTAGTCGCCCACCTGAAGAATAAGGGAATATCTTTTCAAAGTTCGTAAGCAGGCGCCCACCTGAAGAATAATGGAATATCTTTTCAAAGTTCGTAAGAAGGCGGCCACCTGAAGAACAAGGGAATATCGTTTCAAATGCAGTATGTAGGCACCCACCTGGAAAACAATGGAAGTATCATTTGAAATTTAGCTTTGAATTTTAATATTTGATAACATGATATACCCAGGCACCATACTGGGGCAGAAAAATTTTCTTTGTTTTCAACTGTGTAAGCAGGCGCCCACCTGAAGAACAAGGGAATACATTTCAATTTCGGTAAGCAGGCACCCACCTAAAGAACAAGGGAATACATTTCGATTTCGTTAAGCAGGCACCCACTTGAAGTACAAGGGAACATGTTTTAGCAATCGCAAGCAGGAGCTCACTTGAAGAATAAGGTAATACTTTTTCAAAGCACTCGCAAGCAAGAGCCCACCTGAAGAACAAGGGAATACTTTTTCGAACAATCCTAAGCAGGAGTCCACCTGAAGAGTGGACACAATCAAAGTTATATTGAAGAATACAAGATGCAAGATCAAGGCAATTCAAGAACATAAGATAGGAGATATTAGATAGGATTTTGTAATCATAGGTCATAGCCTAGGATAACTTCTTTTATCTTTATAATGATGTAATAAGGGGGCCAGTAAGCAGTAATAGCAGCAACAATGAGATCATTGCTCCTGGTACTAGCTACCAAACATTCCTGAACTACACTGACCTTATTCCTGTTTAGTACAGGATATGTAGGCAATCTCTGAAGCAGGATGCGGACAAACTTTCCAAAAAAAAAATGCTTCACACGGAATATGCGAATGGGCAAAAATGCCTCATTACCGCTCACTTATCTTTGAGCTGAAACTTTGCATGTTCTCGAGCAAAGAGGGGCAGATGTGAGCACGTGATTTTTGCTCTAAGCAAATTATTCCCAAAATCTAAACAAATGAGTTTTTTTTAAAAACAAATTGTTAAATATTTGTTGCATTTTGTGTTAACTAGTTGCATAATTCATACAAAATATACAAACATATGCACGAGTATTAGGATTTTAATTTTATAATTTTGATACTAAAACATTTTTGAGAACAAATTAAAGAAAAATCAAAATAGCATTTTATGTTTTTAATTGAAAATACCATAAAAATAGAAGTTAATTAGTTTTAAAAATTAGCAAAATCAGAAAA
This sequence comes from Nicotiana noctiflora, assembly GCA_032618575.1. Lineage (NCBI taxonomy): Eukaryota > Viridiplantae > Streptophyta > Magnoliopsida > Solanales > Solanaceae > Nicotiana > Nicotiana noctiflora. The sequence goes on along the minus strand of JASVEL010001882.1, from coordinate 5,073 downwards.
ATAAAAGAAAAAGAAAATAAAAATAAAAAACACAAAAAGAAATAAATAAATACAAAAGGAAAATACAAAAATATATAAAGTAAATAAAATACAAAAAGAAATATAAGATAAATCATATACATATACACAAAAATGTGACTGATAATATCAGTGGCCCAAAATCAAATACAATAGCCCAATTAACCCCTAGCCCAAAAGAAATACACGTCTATTTGGTTCTAAACCAAATGACACCGTCTAAGTTTAAGCAATCTGGGCCGTTAAAATTCTTGATCAAACGGTCAGGTATACAAACTATTTAGTAAACCAAACGACGACGTTTCAGTCATCGAATCTTGGCCATTCAGTTGATTGATCTAATGGGTAGAATTGAATCATCAATTAAGTGAGACGACACCATTTCAAAGTCCAGTGGATCTGAGCTGTTAATACACTTAATCCAATGACTCAGAATATTAGATGCCTTTTAAATGTTCAAAAATCCTTATATCCGTTCTTTTCACCATCTTCTTCCCCTATAATCTAACCCTAGCCGCCCCCCTTTTCTCTTAGTCTCACCGGAACTCTCACTGGCGGGAGACGACTCCTACGCCGTTACCCTCGCCATTTAAAACATAATAAGATTTAAGCCTCTCTCACTCCCATAGTTAGTTTCCTTCGAAACAGGCTGTATCTTCTCGAATATTCATCCAATTGTCGCCGGAACCCTACTCCGGCGAACACAAAGTTGGCTTCTGCCTTCGCCCTTAACACTCCAGAACCGTCTAGGCTTCCCCTATCCACCCCTCTAACTCTTCTTCCTCGAACAAGCCGGAATCTCCTCAAATATTGATTTAAGTGTCGCCGGAACCCTACTCCGGCAAACACTACCACTCTAAAATCATCTTATAGCATCCCCTAACAACCCTAGCCCTATTCTAAAAGCCTTTAACCCTTAAAACCACTGTAAAGTTCAAACTAGGATCCAAGAGTCTACCGAAAGTCCAAGAGTCCAAGAAAAGGATATCCAAGACTTTTAAAGTTTTGGAAAGCATTCAAACTAAAAAGAAAGAAGAAAAGAAAACAAGAAAGTTAAGTTCCTGTTTCCTTTCTATTATTTTTACTTCTGTTTGCTTACATGTCTATGATTTTCTTTTGTTGTTAATTCTTAATAAAAATGATATAGTATTTTAGATATTTTGATTTCTATTCGAATAAGTATACTTTTAGACCTAGTTTTTAGGTTCTGATTGTTTGATAACTTGATTAGTAATTAGGGTTTTCTTTTAATCGGGTTCTTTATTGTTTGATTGATTTTTGAATTTTGTTAATTGATTACTTCGATTTGATCTGTTTATAGTTGTTAATTGACAATTTATAAGAAAATCAATTAATTCTAATAACTAGTTAAGGTCTAGGATTCTAATTTTCAGAATAATTTTGTTCCGATTATTTTTAATAAAGGCATTTGGTTATTGTCACGACCCCAAATCCGGTCGTGATGGCGCCCAGCACATTGCTAAGCCAGCCTGACCAATAAATATCAACCACGGAGCTAGAAGCTCTCTTTAGCCCATTTAAGCATATTAATTCACGAAATAACAGCGATACATATAACGAGAACGGGGAAACCAAGTCCCATAATACATCAACTCCCGTAGACCAAAGGGTCAAGAGTCATGAGCCTCTAACAGGTCATGAGTGTATAAAGGTTTACAAGAATACCAAGTGCGGAAAGGAATGTCAATACAAAATCAAAAGACAGTAGGAAGGAATATCGGGTCCTGCGGACTCTGCAGCTACCTCGTATATCCCACAGATGTCGCCTCGCACAGCTACTGGATCACTGCTGAGAGGTACCTGGATCTGCACACAAGGTGCAGGGAGTAAAATGAGTACTGCCGGACTCAGTGGTAATAAACAAGGGTAAGACAGCGCAGATAAGAAATCCGCAATAAAGCACTATGTAAAGATGTAATCAAATACCCTGTCACAGAATCAATATCGACTGTACCTGTACCAACAAGTACCAGCAACACAGTATAACAACTAGCGGATGTAGCTAAATGCAATGCAATGCATGATATGACCGCTACGGCGCGTAGCCCGATCCAATTTGGGTACCCGTGCTCACTGTGGGGGTTCAGACTCCGGAGGGGCTCCTACAGCCCAAGCACAATATCACTGCGGCATGCAGTCCGATCCAACATATATACTGCTGCGGCGCGCAGCCCGATCCACTACCAGTCAGCTGCAGCTAAGGTAGTTTTGAAACCTTTTATCATTTTCGCTGAAAAAATACCAAGTTCCAGAGATTGGAAATAGCATGATAACAGAAATAGCTACGGACTGGTAGTAACTAACATGTCAATATGATAAGACAATGATAACGATCCTCGCGGGATCCAATAACTGGCTCACGACCCACAAGTATACTCAACCGCCCAAGAAGGGGGTTCCTCGGCTCAAGAGTAGCCAATATCACAGTATAATATGCAACCATCCGAGAAGGAGGTTCGACGGCTTATGAATAGCCTAATATCATAATACAGTATCAAAAAGTCGGACAAAGCCATAGTCCCCAATCACAATCGACCCCGCACTCACAAGAGAGTACGTGTCTCGCCGCTATACAGAGCGTCACAAAGTGGTATACCGGGGTTTCGAACCCGCTGGTCATCACCCACATCTATTACTCACCTCAATACGGCACGACGACTACTCCACAATGCCCTTGCCACGAGAATCAAGCTCCGCACGCGTAGAATCTGATCAAATACAGTAGAAATACAACAAATTAGGCCAATGGGACGACACCCAATCAATACAACTCAATTTACATCAAAATTCCCAAAGTTGTCAAAACCCGACTTTCGGTACGCTTCTCGAAAAATTACAAAAGTCACATATTCGGAACCCTCATCTCAATACGAGTCTAAGCATATCAATTTTACCAAATTCGGACTCCATTTGCCCATTCAAAACCTTGATTTTCTAAAGTTCAAGCCTAGGGCTAAATCCTCCATAAATTACCCCAAATTCCTCCATTTTCATGATATAATTGCATAATATTACTAATACTAATCATAGTTTAAGTCCATAGTTGATTACCTGATGATTTCCTTGAGTTTCTCTTCAAAATCGCCCAAATCGCCTCTAAAGCCGAGACCCAAATGTGTGAAATGTTTCGGAAATTTTCTAACTTCTGATACACTTAACTCACTGCGATTTTCGCTTCTGCGGGCCATTTTCCGCCCCTGCGGAACCGCTTCTGCGACCAGGGGGTCGCTTCAGCGGTTCCAGGCCTAGCCGGTCAATTCCGCTTCTGCGAGAAAAGGACCGCTTATGCGCGTCCGCTTCCGCGATTGAACCTCCGCTCCTGCGAAAACACCCGCTTCTGCGCACCAGAGTCCGCTCCTGCGGACTTGCCCAGGCGGTCACTAACCCGCTTCTGCGGACTTCCCCCTTTTTCATCAAGTCCGCTTCTGCGGTCACCCACTCGCACCAGCGACGCCGCTTCAGCGGAAAGGATTCCGCTTCTGCGATGCCAAGCGCTCCTGCGCTCCTCAGTCCGCTCTTGCGGACTCGCCTCCGCGCCCACATTTCCGCAGGGGCGAAAATGACAGAACCAGAACACTTCAACCTGAAATTTCCATGATTTTCTTCCGTTTAACCATCCGAAAACACCCCGAGGCCCCCGGGACCCCATCCAAACACACCAACACCTCCTAATAGCTTATTCAAACTTGCTCAAATCCTCAAAACACGTCTAACAACATCAAAACCCATAATTCGTATAGAATTCAAGCCTAAATTCCTTAAAACATTCCGATTTACACAATCAATCAAAAACCCGACCAAACGATGTCCGAATGACCTGAAATTTTGCAGGCACATCCAAAATCACCTAACGGAGCTACTGCAACTGTCGGAATTCCATTCCGACCCCCGGATCAAAATCTTACCTACCGTTCGGATTTCGCCAAATTCAACCTTAGCCAATTCAAGCCTATTTCTACACCGGGCCTCCAAATTCAATTCCGATCGCTCCCCTAAGTCACAAATCACCTCCCGGAACTAACTGAATCATTAGAATCCAATTCCGAGCCCCGTAACCAAATAGTCAACTCCGGGTTGACTTTCCTTATTCAAGTCTCCTTCAAAAAGGCTAAATGCCTCATTTTCAATCCAATTCACTCCTAACTCACCCGATAGACTTTAACACTGATATAAAAGCATAAAGCATATAATTTCAACATAATGGGGTGGTAATTCCCGTGACGACGGGCCGGGTCGTCACATTCTCCCCCTCTTAAGCAAACGCTCGTCCTCGAGCGGGTCAAGAAACATACCCGAAGTCTCAAACAAGTGAGGATATCTGCTCCGCATCTCCCGCTCGATCTCCCAAGTGGCCTCCTCCACGGGTCGACCTCTCCACTGAACCTTAACTGATGCAATCTCCTTAGACCTCAATTTTCTCACCTGCCGTCCCAAAATGGCAATAGGCTCCACATCATAGGATAGATCACCATCAAGCCGAATGGTGCTGAAATCTAATACATGAGACGGATCTCCAATGTACTTCCGGAGCATAGACACATGGAATACTGGATGAATGTTGGATAAGCTGGGCGGCAAGGCCAACTCATATGCCACCTCTCCAACTCTCCTAAGTATTTCAAAAGGACCAATGTACCTAGGACTCAACTTTCCTTTCTTCCCAAACCTCATGACACCCTTCATAGGTGAAACCTTCAACAATACTCCGTCACCAACCATGAAAGACAACTCTCGAACTCTACGGTCCGCATAACTCTTCCGACGAGACCGTGCTGTGCGAAGCCTCTCCTGGATCAACCTTGCTCTATCCGGAGCATCCCGGACTAACTCGGTCCCTATCAATCTAACCTTACCGGGCTCAAACCATCCCACGGGGATCTACACCGCCGCCATACAATGCCTCATACGGGGCCATCCGAATACTCGACCGATAACTGTTGTTTTAGGCAAAACTCAGCAAGTGGTAGGAACTCGTCCCACGAACCACCAAAGTCAATCACACAAGCTCGCAACATATCCTCCAAGATCTGAATA
>JASVEL010001881.1:0-101258 GCA_032618575.1 Nicotiana noctiflora | reverse complement strand
TAAGTACCTAATTATAGTACCCAATACTTTATTGAGAAACTGCCAATCAAGTGTTGCAAAGTCAGTAATGAATGATGCCAACAATCTGATCCTTGATTTCTCTACTTCAACGAACAACTTTTTGGAAGTATTTGGAACTGTTTTTAACGAGAATCGTGATGCTTATTCCTCTTGCTAACCTATGCCACCAATAAAAGCCTCCGCTTACGTAAGGAATTTTATTTTTAAATTATTTCGACTATGCTTACTCCCTCTTGTCTGAGGATAAAATGAAACCAAAAGGAATATTCTATTACTTTTATGTTCTTTTATATACTAGTTTTATGATACGCGCTTTGCGCGTGTATCTAAATCTGTATAAGAATAATATACTTTCATTATAAAATTAATTATTTTGGAAATATAAGTTGCTGAAAATAATAATTATTGATCATATTTAGCCTGCGCAATAAATGAGAAATATGACTTTAAGTTTTGGTGTTTCCGTTAGCTATCGAAGTAATCTAATTGCTTTTTTGAACCCTTAATATTTATTTTAATATTTTATTTTACCTTTAAATTTTATAATTTTAAAGTTTTACTATTTTTATGCTAATTATATATTTTAATTATATGGTAGGAGCTCAAATAAACGCCTACATCAAGTGTGCCATAAAGGTTCTTTAATTATGTTTCCAAATATTACATAATTTTAGGATTTCCTATATATTTCAAATATGGAAAATTTTGATAATTAAAATTTTAGTTGTTTTTTATTTTAAATATCCTAAAGATTAGGAAAAAATTATCAAAAATGACTATTATGTCTAGTGTAAACTTTATTTTTAAAGGGTAAAAAAGACGAACGACATTTCACTAAGGGCCTTCGTGCTTTTAATATAGTATAGATAGATTGTACGCCCTATATCCGAATGTATGCTAACACTTCTAGCTTTTGGAAATTCAAACTTCTTAATCATGCATTTAGATACAAAATTTTTTAATATTTAGAATAAAATTTTGCATATTTGAAAACTACCTAAATGTACTATAAACCATAATAATTAATATTTTAGAAGAATATATAAAAAAATATACGGTCAAAAAATAATTTATTTGACTCTAGAAATTTGAACGACTTCATATAAATTGGGACCGAGGAAGTATGTGATAAAAGAAAACTAAGAGGAACAAAGTTGTGTATATTTATATCCTATAGTATGTGATATGTACACTTTCACTTTTAGTGTGAATAACAACATTTTATATAATTTAACTGTAAACTTCTTGTTTTACCTAATGAAATAATTTATAACCTTTGTTTTAGATCATAAGTTTTAAAATATTTTCTTTCTTAGACTTACTCAGTCAAAACTTTCGGCAATGATTCACTTCGGATATCTTGTGACAGTTTTTATATTGCCAACATATATTCTACTTATTCAACCCCCAGAACTTTCTTCCATTATTATAACTGTAGAGAAAAGATAGCTGAAATACCTAAAGAAAATTGAAGAAATGCCTTTTGGGAGATGTGTAATGAGAAAACTTTGAGCAACAATGGTAGCTAACTGTTAGCCCCTTGACAAGGTTTCTCTGCAGGTATGGATTGTCACAAGAATTTTTATGATAGTCTCGGCACACAACCTAAAAAATGAGACAACATCATGACGGGAAGCTTGGCATGACTGACTATGCGGGGTTGAAAAATGCTTCTTAAATGGAAGCAAGGCGTATTTCACTTGAACGTGCGGGTTAGCATAACAATGGCAAGGCAAAACCATGTCAAAGCAGGGGCAAAGACATGGCAAGACAAGGCAAGGCAATGCGAGACAAGCAATGACAATTGATGTGGGCGGTTTGATCAAGTCGGGGGCGACTTGACATAGGCGGGCAGCTTTGGCCACAAAATTGGTGCGGAGTAGTGTCAAAGGGCAAGGCTGGGCATAATGCCAGCCTTGGGCACGCCGTAGCTGAGCAAAACAGGCACATGCAGTGCACATACAACAGTTGCAAAACGTGCGCAAGGCACATGGAAAGCAGTTGGTGGTTACAAACCACATCCAAAACATGGTTGATCATGAGCTAAAAGTGTGGGCACGTTTTTGTACTTCTCTTAACATGTTTGTCCATCAGTTGGGGCTTTTTAAATGAATGTTTTAATCTTGCCTTATAAATATATGCATAGGTTGTCCTAAAGAAGGTAGAAAAATTTAGTCATGTGGCAAATGTTAGCCAATTTCGTCGAAGTGTATTCCTAAGGGTAGGAAAATCATTTTGGGGTATGGAACTAAGGAGTTCTTTGTCTTGGCCATAAAATTGGCTTATTGTGTTCTTGTATTCATATTTTAATACAAGTTGGAGAGAAATTCCTATAATTTTTGTGTGTGCCTTTGACTTTATTTGTTGCCTAAATGTGTCTAAGTCTCAAACGTTCCTAAAAGTATTCTAAGTTTTGGAAAGGCTAGGCTGAAATCAAGGTTGGGCTTGACTACCACACGGTGATGAACCTAGGGCATAATTTGAGTGACATAAGTCACCTCTATGACAACTGGTATCAAAGCCTGGATGGATCGAGGCGAAGACACGGCGTTCGTTGGTTGAATTTCATGAAAGATGGCGGGTGGCAATGCGGAATTGAGGGAAAACGTTATTGCATTGGAGGCACTCGTCGGAACTGTTGATGGTGATCAATTTCTGATCATTGTGACTCGTCTTGCCTATCTTGAGGCCGAGATGAACAGGCTTAGCCAAGAGTGTACAGATCAGAAAGCGAAAAATGTGTTGTTACACCGTGCTGTTGGCAATGATAAAGCACAGCATGGGGAAGATTAAACCAACGTCGGAATTCTGGAGCCTAAAGAGTTTAATGGTGCAAAGAGTGTCAAGAAACTCAAAAATTTCATGTGGGATATGGAGAAGTACTTTCAGGCTGCACATGTACGAGATGAAGACAAGGTCACCATTACAACTATGTACTTGGTGGAAAATGCAAAGCTTTGGTGGCGGATGCGCGTGGCAGATGATGTAAGGCTGGTAGGCCGAAGATTAACTCTTGGGAAGGGCTGAAGAAAGAGTTGAAGGATCAATTTTTTCTAGTAATGCGGGATGGATTGCTAGAGATCGTTTGAAGAAGTTGAAACAAACTGGAACGGTTAGGGACAATGTCAAATATTTCAGTTCTTTGATGCTCGATATAAGTAACATGTCTGAGGAAGACAAACTGCACAATTTCCTTTACGGGTTGCAGTCGTGGGCGCAGATGGAACTCGAAAGGCAGAATATGAAAGACCTTCCTAGTACTATCGCTGCTGCAGATGCGTTGGATGATTTCCGATTGGGATAAGATGGTTTTGATTTCTTCACTACTTCAAAGTCCAAAAGGGGGAACAAGGACAAGGCAAAAGAGCGGAGGAAAAATGGAAATGACAAGGGCAATGCTATGGAGGGCAATGTCAATGGAAAGGAAAAGCAATGTGCTGGACCTTCGATAAACAAGGGACAAAAAAGCAAGTTTGATGGCTGTTTTATTTGCAAAAGGCCACATATGGTGAGGGACTGTCCAAAACATAAACGACTTTCTACTTTGTTTGCTGAAGAAAAGGGTAAAGATGAGCCGAACTAGGAAGAACATGAGCAGGAGGCAACATATTTGGGGCCTATAGTGGTGCTGAAAAATATGAAAACTGCTTCGTCGAGGACGATGAATTCTTCGGGAGGGGGTGGTTTGTTAGCCCATTGACAAGGTTTCTCGGCAGTTGCGGTTTGAAACACGGATTTTCATGATGGCCTTGGCAAACAGCCTGAAAAATGAGACAACATCATGACGGGCAGCTTGGTATGACGGACTATGCAGGATTGACAAACGCGCCTTGAATGGAAGCAAGGTACATTTCACTTGGACGTGCGGGTTGGCATAACAATGGCAAGGCAAAGTCATGTCAAAACATGGGCAAAGACATGGCAAGACAAGGCAAGGCAATACGGGACAAGCAATGACAATTGATGCGGGCAGGTTTGATCAAGTTGGGGGCGACTTGACATAGGGGGCAGTTATGGCAACGACATTAGTGCGGAGCAGTGTCAAACAATAAGGCTGGGCGCAATGCCAACCTTGAGCACGCAGCAGCTGGGCAAAACAGGCACATGCAGTGCAGAGGCAACAGTTGCAAAACATGTGTAAGGCACATGGGAGGGTTAGTGGTTACGAACCACATCCAAAACATGGTTGATCATAAGCTAAAAGTGTGGGCACAATTTTGTACTTGTCTTAACATGTTTGCCCATCAATTAGGGCTTGTCAACTAATTGTTTAAATCCTACCTTATAAATATGTGCATAGGCTGTCCTAAAGAAGGTAGAAAAACTTAGTCTTGTGGCAAGTATTAGCCAATTTCGTCTAAGTGTATTCCTAAGGGTAGGAAAATTATTTTTGGGTAGGAACTAGGTAATTATTTGTCTTGGCCATATGGTTGGCTTACTGTGTTCTTGTATTCATATTTTAATACAAGTTGGAGAGAAATTCCTATAATTTTTGTGTGTGCCTTTTACTTTATTTGCTGCCTAAATCTATCAAAATCTCAAATATTTCTAAAAATATTTGAAGTGTTGGAAAGGCTGACTGCCACAAGGTGGTGAACCTCTGAGCAAAATTCTAGTGGCATAAATCACATCTGTGACACTAATGACACTAACCACCGTGCAAAATCTCTTATGTAACTGACTAGTAGAACCATCATCCAGTCACCACTGTCAACTAGTCACGATTCATTACTCCTTTTAATTTTCCAATATTGCTATTGGAAACAACATAAGGGACTTCGATTACCGCTGAACTCTGTTTCGATACAATATTATGATTAAGAGGCCTGAAAACCCCATTGAGAAATACTTGTAGTTCCAATAAGAAAGAAAATACTACTAGTTGGAAACATATGAAAATGTCGAGATGCATGTACATGACACCTTTAGATCACATCCTATAATTTCTCTGGACTGGAATGAGAGAAGCAGAAAAGGTTACCACTTACCACTAAGCTCACAGGTTAAAAGAGAAAAATAAAGTTGATGGATTTGTAGGTTCTCCTTTTAGCTAGTGAAAGAGAAAAACGAAACGCAATAGTACTAGTTTTCAGGAGAGTGTATTGTCTTGTTTATTTTCTTAACTCTGTTAAGTTTCGAGTTACATACAAGAGTACTACAAAATTTCGACAGAGAAGCAAACAGGGGGGAAATTGGAATATTCTCTCTTAGGGCCAAGATTCCTGAATTCACGTGTCTCTTCCTCTTGCTCTCATCTCAAACTTGAACTTTCCAATAGTCAAGGTTTCTCTCCTGAACCAGTGAACATAGATTCAGGAGCAAGAGGAGTAGGTGTATCCAGCTGGTAAAGGTTGAGTGCAGGACCAACAAATCGGAATAGTATCCAAGCCCCAATTATAATAAAAATAGAAGCATAAGCAAATTTGTTGAGCCAAAACAAAAGGCCTTTTTCTCCCACATACAACTCCAATGCTTTCTCAGTCAGAGTCATGGATTCCCATTCCTTAGGTGGAGGCTTAGCCTTGGGAGCTTGTTTTGCTGCATTAATCATTTCTTCTTCCTTCTGCTTCCTTCGTTTTGATGAACGTCTTCGGTATCGAATCTCCAACGTGTTTGGTGGTGTTATTGGTGGTGTTATGGGTTGTGATTCGTTGCCATTATCATTGATGCTGCTGGTTGCATTGTTATTGCTATCACTGCTGCTGCTTCTAATAGGAAAACGAACAAAGGATTGAACATGGCGTTGTTGAGATTTGGAGGAAATTGGTATTGGGATTGTAGTGAAGTGTTTTGGATAGGTAGAGAGCATGTTGGTGTTCATTTTAATTGCCTATAGCAGGGAACTTAGTTAAAGCATCAAAGTATGAGGCCAGGAGACGCGCAATGGTTTTTCATTACCTTATCCATTTATCTCGACTAATGAGGAGACCCATCTCAACCTTTTTCTCTCTTTCTTTTTTTTATTCTAAAATTCTTAAATGATTCTATGCTAATGGAACTTTGACTAAACCGTTGATATTTTTTTATAGAGTTCAATAACTAATAAACTCTAGGCACGCCCTACCGGATTTTTTTGTTTTCTATTACTATTAATTAACTAAAGATTTCCAACTAGGGTTGAAAAACAGAAAACCAAATCAAATCTACCAAAAAAATTAATACTTTTTTATTTGATTTGGTTCGTTTTAAAAATTTTAAAAACCAATTAAATTTGGTGTAGTTTGGTTTTGATCAAAAAATAATCGAAAAAACCTGAATCATACCGACTATAGGAATAGCTATTTTAAATTTATTATATATATATATATATATGTATATATATATATAGATCCAGGACAACCCATATGGGTGACCCGAATTCAATTCCTTCATCTTAAATTAACATAAATATAGAATCAAATTGCACTTTAGAATCTTAAAGTAAACTCTGCACATTGATTTGCTTCCGAGAAGGATGCTTCTCCATCTTTTTCTAACAAACCTTCCATTTGGATAATTCTCAAATTTTGAGAGCCAATTTGTATTGACCAATAATTATCTCTAATGTGATTAAGCCATGTTAGCATTAATGAGGCATTCCCATGTCGCTATGCGTCACCAATGCGACTCTAGTAAAGACATGTGCAAGGTCGAAGTGATTCTAGAAACAATGAAGGTTGAGATTGAAGAGGTTCTAGAAACAATGAAGGTTGAGATTGAAGTGGTTTTAGAAACAAATAAGGTTGTGGACAAAGAGTCAACAAGAATTAAGGTCGAGGAGTCGTCAAAGATCAAGGCGGAGATCAAATATCAGTGACAGAGTTATAATGGTTATTATCAAGATAGGATACTAAAGAGAATACTCTAGTGGATATTTTGTACACCTATACTATTAGGGTTTCTAAGAACATATTTCCTATAAATAGAAAGAAACACAATGATTAGGGATATGAGATATTTATTTGTGAACACACTGACTTTATAGAGATAATATGATCTTATTGCAAGCATACAAAAGTAACATTTTACTAAGATTCTTGTCTAACATTTTCACTAGATCCAAGAACGATAGTGTCCAAAAACTTATCAATAATTCATAGAGAAAATATCCACAAATCTCACCCCTTTTCGGGTACTCACACGTTTCTATTTACTTAAGTGTCATTTTATTTTATACTTTAATACCACACAAGAGGGGGAGATTTGTGTGGTGTCCATTTTTTCGCTTAACGTGATTAGAAGGACCTGGTTCTTCTATGTGTTCCAACTGCTACTATTGCAGAATTATAAATACAGAAACTAAAGAACACAAGGATTTTACGTGGAAAAGACCTTGCTCAAAAGGTGAAAAAATCACGACCTACTACTCAGTAGGATTTTCTCAAACTTCCACTAAAATCACTGAGCCAAAAAAGTATTTACAAAACTCTTTATAAACCTAAGGATTTATTCTAATCCCATTGTGGCAACCATCCTCTAACTGTTGCGACAACTTCAAGTTAACTCTAACTTGAATACTCAAAGTACCTATTACAATTACTTCTAGATAAAGCTGAAAAGTATAATATAAAAATACCTACTACAATTGAACTTGAAATAAAGAAAGACACATAAAACTCTTTATGGAGTTGGTTCTTCAATCTGGTTCATGTAGCTTTAGGTTTGTACACTTGAATCACACACGAATTATTTAAAAAAAGCCTTGCTATTTTGATCTCAATTCACGTTTAACTTCTGCATTTTTATGCAACACTATAATGTGAGAACATCCTGCAATTTATCGAGTTAGTAGATGAAGAAATAACTAAAGTTCTGATGCAACTCTTCCTTGGAAGAGTTCTAGTTGATTTCAACTTCTAACTACTACCTTATCTTGGATAGTGTTCTCTTTAATTAAGGACTCTTTCTCCTTATCAATTATGCAACCTTTTGGTCAAGAGATATTATATACACCAAGTTAAGCTTATCTCCTTCACGTGCAACCCACATGCTCGAATTTTCCCATTTTTGTGGACCTGAGGGATGGACCTGGTTCATCCTGCGTTCCTTTGTTCGTCTTCAAAACTAACCTTTACTTGCGCCAATAAATTATCCCTTTTTGATGATGACAAACTTAACGCTTTTCATAAGCTTAGTCCATGTTTCAACTTAGCTCAACATCAACACAATGTTAGAAAATATTTTTCCTTTTTATCACTTATCATCAAGGACCAGGTACATTAGGTTAAAAATATCATTGTTCAAAGTGTAAACATCACTTGTTTAAAGCACAACCTTTTCCCCCTTTTGGCATCATCGATTAGTTGCATAAAATTTGAGATACCCAGATTTTAAAACTTACTCATGGCCATTGAGGCTACTTCAAATGCAATCATGGATTAATCATCATAGATCAAGCTTAGAATTTTTAACCATCAAAGAAATATAAAAAAACAGTTAGAGCAAAAGACAATGAATTTCATTGATGGTTGATAAGATTCTACCACATAGCATAAGAAGAAATTAAAATACTGAAGACATGAGCAAAAAAAAATAAAACGTCCCAAACCGGGTCACTGGTTGAACTACACTAAGATGGAAGGCTTAAGGCTTGGAATAGGTAGGGTTGGATTATTTGCTTGTAGAAGTTTTAGCATGTCTTGAAGAATTCCATCATTCTTCTCCTTTTCCCTTGCAAGTTCAAATCCGATAACATCTCTCTCAGATTGTACCTCATTCTTCAGCCTTGCTATCTCAGCATTGCCTCACTCTCCTGTAATAGAGCTCTAACATTGCTATTGATAGGTGTCCTTTTAGATGAACCAGGTTCATTAGGAATAATATTGACTTCATAATCACAAGCAATTAGAGTATTAACCCCGAAAGGATCCTTTCTTGTACCTTGAAATGTGCAAGCACAGTTGTGCGAATGAAACCATAGGGAATGACATGAGTTTTGGTGCCATTGATAACCCTATCAGTAGGTTCAAAAGGGTTTCTTGTTCAGATGGAACAGGTTCATCTATATTTTCCCAAGTTGAACCAACCCCTCAGCAACTTCGCCAGACCCATTTCCTCTTGTTTTGCTCGCATTCTCTTCTATCTTTGTAAATTTCTCTCCCCAAACAACTATTGCACCAGTTTCTTTTGTTAGACCAACAGGAGTGGGTGAAGAATCAACCACTCTTATACCCTTTCCCCTCACAGTAATCCTAGCACCCTTGCTCTTTTTTTCGTTTGCCTTTTGATTTTTACCACCAACTTCTACATATTATTTAGTCTCAGCACCTGCCATAGATCCTACACCACAAATCTATTATCCAAATTTGCAGCAACTTCAAAAATTGTCTTAGGAATAACATTAGAATCAGAAGATACATGTTTAGTTTCGGAAGCCCTATTTTCTTCCCCCTTAATATCGGACTTAAATGAATCTTCAGATTTCTAGGATTCTTCTTCCCTACCTGCTTTCAATCTCTTATTTATTTTCTTGATCTGCTCTCCTTCAGCGACACTGTTACGAGCCATAATCTTTACTCTACTTTTCTTAGTGTTTGGTGTTGTAGAAAGTGTGGAAGCGGTTTCTTGTGGTGGTGATGAAGGATTTTTAAAGGTGTTCGACATATCTGGGCTAGTGTATGGAGGAGAAAAGAATTATATTGTGTTTGGAAGATGAAATAAGAATGAGATTTTTTTACGACTTGAGAGGTGAAGTAAGGAATACACTAAAGCTTATCCATATACAGGGGAATAATTGATGGGATAACTACAACTTTTCAGACTCTTCGAAGTTTAATTAAACTAAAATTCAGCTTTGAAGAGATGTTGGAGTGTATCCTTAGAATATAGATACTTCCATTCGGTTAGGACTCTTTTGAATTGGATTGGTTCACTTGTAACGGATAAGTCCAAAAGGAGTTTGGGTATTTGGTAGGACTCTGCTCATGATCCAAATACAGTTATTTCAAATTATGCAGAGTGTAGAAAACATACTGTATTATCTTGATGAACCAGGTTCTTCACTGATAATTCTCTTATGTGAGTCTAAATTTTGCAAAATAGAAAAAATATCATTAGTGATTAATGAGTCATTTTAACACATAGCACAAGGATATACTATAGAAAGTATGAGACTGAGCAAGATTTAATCTAATTATACAATTTACTTACTTTCTAACAAAAAAAATCATTTTTTTTTCGTTTAACCTTCAACTGGTCCTTTTAGGTGACCTTAATCATCCCTAATTCCAACATGCTCCTCTCAAAGTGATTTCTACTTAAGGCTTTTGAGAAGATATCACCAATTTGCTTGTCAATAGCACAAAAATCCACGGTGATCAAGCCTTTCTCATAGTTGCCTCTAAAAAATGGTGTCTAACATCTATGTGCTTAGTTCTCTTATGATGAATCGGATTCTTAGTCATACTTATCATAAAAAATAGGGATGCAACCAAATTCAACACTAAAATCCATCAACTGCTACTTGATCCACAACAATTTAGCACAATCATGAAGCAACAGCAACATACTCAGTATCAGCAGTAGATAAGGCCACTCAATTTTGCTTTTTAGTAGCCCATGACACAAGATATGAACCAAGGAAGTATGCCATATCTGAGGTGCTCTTCATATCCATTGGGAACCCTGCATAATCAGCATCAACATATCACTAACCTTTTGGATACTAAAGGAAATGATCAGTGGTGCCTTTCAAGTATCTCAATACTCTCTTGACAACGGTCCAGTGGAACTTTTTTGGATTTGCTTGAAATTGAACAAAAAGACCTACACTGAAAACTATGTCATGTCTACTAACAGTAAGATACAAAAGATAATCAATCATTCCCCTATACAATTTCTGATCAAGAGATGAACCGTGTTCATCTGTATCCAATTTCGTGGATGTTGTAATAGGGGTGTTAATTTCTTTGGATGTTCATTCTTAGTTTTGTTACTGGGAAATAGGTTCATGGACAGGTTCCCTCAAAATTTGAGGATTAGTTCCTCTCTAGTCAGTTCCCCCTGTCATGCTGCCCTAGGTGGACGGACCTGTTCCATCGCATGTTCCTTCTTGTGATGCATCTTCTGGCTGGATAGTGGTTTCACCATTTGGATTTCTTGTTAGCTCAATCTATTCATTATCTTATTCCTGCCCCTGAGAAAGAATTTTAGTTATTAAAAAATAACATATACATTTTTTTCTACACACATAGTTCTTTTACTGTATATCTTATAAGCTTTACTACGTGAAGAATATCCCAAGAATACTCCCTCATCATTTTTGGGATCATATATCATTTTTGGGATCATACTTACCTAATGAGTCTTTGTCGTTATTGTGCACAAAGCACTTGCATCTAAATGCCCAAAGATGGTATATATTTAGCTTTCTCCATTTAAGTGACTCATAGGGAATCTTCTTAACAAGAGGTCTAGTCATGCAACTATTTATGATGTAGCATGCAAAAATTCAGCAAACTTAGCATTTTCAAATTCAGTTCCATGATCAAACATAATTGATGCAAGTTGATTACCTAGTTGTTTTTGAGTTTTTTTTCTAACAAAAGAAGTAAACATGTCAAATGCTTCATTTTTAGATGTTAAAAAGAATGTCCAAGTAAATCTAGAGTAATCACCAACAAGTACCATCACATATATTTACCACATCCGCTTAATATTCTCATTGGACCACAAAGATCCATATGGACCAGTTCCATCGTTCTTGTAGTGCCTACCACTTTCTTGCATTTGAAAGAGGTTCTTACCTACTTTCCCCTTGCACAAGCCGCACAAACTTTATCTTATTTGAACTTGATGTTAGGCATCCCTATCACCAGATCCTTGGAGACTAATTTGTTGAGTTGACTCAGACTTGGACATACTTGCATGTCCAAGTCTTTTGTGCCAAAGGAGGGGATCATTGTCCAACACACTTAAGCAAGTAAGTTCATTTTCTAAAAGTGTGGATAAATCTACAATGTATGTATTGTTTAATCTTTTTCCCTGCAAAACAGTCTTGTCAGTGGTAAGATTAATCACAAACATTTAGTAGAGGTGAATGCTACCAAGTTACCTCTATCACACAATTGTAATTGTCTTATTTGGTTGTATTTTAGGCCATCTATCAAGTAGACATTCTCAATAGAGTGAGAATCAGTCTTATCTACCTTTACAACCCCAGTGATCTCACCTTTCTTCCCATTTCTAAAGGAGATAGACATTACCTCATTTGAAGTCCTCAAGTGAAAGGAAGTGGTTCTTGCTTCATGTCATATGCTTTGATCAACCACTATCCATGTACCATATATGGCTACTTCCCTTCACTTGGACCTACAAAAATAAATCAGGGATTAGTCTTAGAAATCCAAACTAGTTTGGTCCCTTTCTATAGGCAAAAGGGTGAATCAGATTCTTTTTATCCCAACATGGCAACTTATTTTTCTCTTGAACAAATTCTTTATTTGTTTGACTAGCCTTTTCTTTTGCAATACATTCAGATTTATAGTGACCAGTTTTACCACGGTATGTGCAAATTATGTTCTCAGGAAGTATGAGGTACTTGCTTTTGGGATCCTACTTAGGTGTAGGGGTTCCGTAGCCAAGTCCTCTCTTGTTACTATTGTGGTCTTTGTGTAGCCACAAAAGTGCATGGGAGGACCTTTCCATTTACAGGTTCTGTCTAGCTCGTGCTTAACCTTCTTTAGATCCTCCTTAAGGACTCTTATTTGCTCATCTCTATGTACATCTCATCTTTTATTTTTCCTATATTTTCTTCTAAAGTAAGTTGTGTGTGATCAGCTTTCTTTTTAACAGTTCCTAATTTCAATTTTAGATTTTCAGGTTTAAGCTCTAGGATAGTGGTGTCAAATTTATGAACCTGGTTCTTTAACTCAGTATTTTTACTTTCGCTTTCACTAGCCCTAAGTTCTAGATTTTTGCACTTAGCTTTCAAAATTACACACTCCTTAGACAATTATTTCTTTTCATTGTTTAGATACTCAAATTCATATATTAAATCCAGGAGTAACTCAGATAGCCTTTCTTTAGACAAAAATTTAATTTTGTCTTTGAGATGAATTATACTTACCTCAGATTCCTCATCAGATTCTCCAATTGCCGTAAGTGCTTGTCCATCTCCATCTTCACCCTCTAAGTCCTCATCTAAGATTTCTCCCCAGGTAGCAACCATAGCCTTTGTTGATCTTTTGTTCTTCTTGGGTTGAACCTGTTCATTCTTCCTGTTCCTTCGTTCAGCTCTTTCCTTCTTCCATTTAATTTCCCATTGAAGGTAGTTTTTGATGTTGTGGTCAGTCGTCCCACACTCTTAACACCCCTCATTGGTTTGTTTTTCAGGAACCCTTGGTTTGTTGTAGCTTCCACTTCTTCAAGGACCCTTTTCTCCCATTAGGTACTTCTTGAAGTCTTTTGTGATCATGATCATTTTATCCCCCTCTAGATCAGCACCTTCAGTGATTCTGAATGTCAGGCCTTCCTTCATGGTAAAATTCTCGTATTGAGAATATAACATTGTTTCTCTGGACCTCATCACTTGAGGTGTTCCTTCATGAGCCACTTGTAAAGTGTCCCAGATTTCCTTAGCAGTGGAACAACTTTGAATTCTATTGTACTCGTCTGGACCAAGTCCACACACAAGCCATTTCTTGGCCTTACCATTTTTTCTCATTTCCTCAAGTCCTCGACATTGTAGTCAGCTTTAGTTTTTGGCACATCTATCCTTCAGAATTCTTCTTCGTGGTAGCCAGGGGACCATCAGTGGCAATGTTCCATAGCTGATAGTCTTCTCCGATAATGTGATCTCTCATCCTATTTTTTCACCAAGAGTAGTAGTTCCCATTAAATAGTGGAGGCCTATCAGTGGATTTGCCTTCCCAGTTTCTAAGTGGTGCGCTCATCTTGATCTCTTCTTAAGGTGTGAGCTTTTTCAAGGATAACCTGCTCTGATACCAATTATTGTTCTATACTTTAATACCACACAAGGGGGGGGGGTAATTTGTGTGGCGTCCAATTTTTTGCTTAACCTAATTAGAAGGACATGGTTCTTCCATGTGTTCCAACTACTACTATTGCGGAATTATAAATACAAAAACTAAAGAACACTAAGATTTTACGTGGAAAGCACCTCGCTCAAAAGGTGAAAAAATCACGACCTACTACTTAGTAGAATTTTCCCAAACTTCCACTAAAATCATTGAGCTAAAAAGCATTTACAAAACTCTTTGTAAATCTAAGGATTTACTCTAATCCCGGTGTGGCAACCAGCCTCTAACTGTTGCGACAACTTCAAGTTTGCTCTAACGTGAATACTTAAAATACCTATTACAATTGCTTCTAGATAAAGCTAAAAAGTATAATATGAAAACACCTACTACAATTGAACTAGAAATAAAGAAAGATACATAAAACTTTTTATGGAGCTGGTTCTTCAATCTGGTTCGTGTAGCTTTAAGTTTGTACACGTGAATCACACACGAACTACTTGCAAAAAGCCTTGTTGTTTTGCTCTCAGTTTACGTTTAACTTCTGCATTTTTATGCAACACTATAATGTGAGAACATCCTGCAATTTATAAAGTTAGTAGATGAAGAAATAACTAGAGTTCTGATGCAACTCTTCCTTGGTGGAAGAGTTCTAGTTGATTTCAGCTTCTAACTCCTTCCCTTTCTTGGATAGTATTCTCTTTGATTAAGGACTCCTTCTCCTTATCAATTATGCAACCTTTTCGACCAGGAAATATTAAATATACCAAGTTAAGCTTATATCCTTCACGTGCAACCCACATGCTCAAATCTGACTATTTTTGTGGACCTGAGGGATGGACCTAGTTCATCCTGAGTTCCTTTGTCAGTCTTCAAAACTAATTTTTACTTGGGCAAACATGGCATTTAATTCTGATTGTTATTATTAAATGCCATACTCTATCTTTCTGGATCATTGACACTGTCATTATTGTTTATGTTTATTATCATCCAGACAAACATACAAATTATTTATCATGAAATTGATACCTTTGTCTTTAGGATATTATTATTAGCTAAGATTGGATCTTCTTTATTTAAACTAGTTGAACCAAGATCTATATTTTTGGTCAAACAATTTGGCACCGACTGTGCAGATTTCTTGAGCTTCATAGTTTTATAATGGGGGATTGAGGTTAACCTAGATCAAATCAAAGCTATCGAAGGGATACAGAAGCTCCTGACTACCTATAAGCAAGTCCAAAGGTCGACTGGTTGAATCGATATCTTATCGAGATTCATCTCTCGGTCATCTAATAGATGTCACAAATTTTTTGACGTACACAAAAAGGACAACGGCCTCGAGTGGACACCCAAGTGCATACATGTCACGCCCCAAATCGAGGGACATGACCGGCGCCTTACAGTTGAAAACACAACAATTTCAAACAGCAGATAAGGTACTACACACAATTTCAACAAGTTCAAATAAGCAACTTGCACATTGTTTCATGTTCTCAATTACTTCTCAAGCCAATATCACAACCAAGTTACAATGTTTCCACATTCAAGAATATTCACACATGTATATTCAACAATTTTCCATAATTCAAGTGTTTCATCTCTTTCCACAATAAACCAATTCTCAAGTGTTTCATTTTCTTTTCCACAAGGTGTCATATAGGCCATCATAATCATTATTCACAAATTCTTTACCCAATTCAACTCTCATTTACCTTTCGGTTCATATTTCATACCACAACACTCATAGTTCAACAACAACTTTGAATATCCAACAACAACATCAAATAATCACATACAATTTCTCAAATCAACACATGCCAAACAATTTTACACATAAGGGCGATTTCACAAGAATCAAAATTAGCCATACATACCTGGTGATGAGTTTTCTTCCGTTAACTTTCTACTTTATGCTTACCCAAGATATCCTATTCTTGCCAACCTTGTTCTTGAAGACTCTTACTTCTACTTACTTCTTTTGTTTTACTAAAAATCAAGATCAATAATCATGCATGAGTATAAAATTCCATTTTCCAAAAGCTATTATATGAAAACCTTCCTTTACCCATCTTAAAACTGAAAATTAAAGAAAATAGCTAGGGTTTTTACCTTGAAAATATTGGGGAAGTTGAATCCTTGCCCTAGAATCACTTTGAATTAAGATGATTTGAACAATCTTTCAAGATGAAGAACTTCTCTCTCTAAAAACCCTCTCTTCTCTCTCTAATTTTGGTAAAATGATTTGAGAAAATGAGGGTGAAAGGCGTTATATTAAAGAAGAGATCGGGTCAAAATGTTACAAAATCTGGGTCGGGGTCAATTATGCGGTGCACTATGCGACCGCAGAATCAACATGCGGTCCGCATAGTGACCGCAGAATGGCTCAAAAAATTACGCAGGTTCTGTTAAGGAATGCGGCCAAAATGCGGTCCGCATGTTTGATCTGCGGTCGCAAAATGCACCGCAGATTTGACATGCGATCGCACATCGACCGCACTTTTGACAGATTTTTGGGAAACTCTCTGGAACGATTTGCGGCAAGAATGCGGTCCGCATGTCAGGTTTGCGGTCGCATTCTTGACCGCATATTTGACATTTTTCTGGAAAATTTTATTCTCAACATTTTTGACACTTAAATCACTACCAAGGGTCCGAACCGCGGCGCATTCCTAACACATTATTCGGACCAAGATACCACAGCTACTAGGTTTTATGCACAAAAATTTTACGGGGCCTTACAATACAAGCTCTGTGAAAACTAAAGGCGTATCTTTCGTCACCACCTCTGCTCTCAAAGCCCAAACCCGGGGAATATCTCCTCGTCTACTTGGTCACCTCCAAAATAGCAGTAATTAAGTGCAATCGTGATTCAAAAGACTAAAGTTACAAATTCTCCCATTTATTACATTAGCAAAACACTCGTCGACACTGAGACGAGGTACCCCACACCTCGAGAAACTGGCCTTGCATTAGTCGTAGCTTCATGAAAGTTTAGACCTTATTTCTAATGCCATCCTATCTCGGTCGTTACCACATTCCCTCTAAGAGGAATTTTACATAAACCCAAGTTGTCAGGAAGGCTGGCCAAGTGGGCCATCGAGCTAAGCGATAATATCACATATCAGTCGCAAATAGTGATAAAGTCGCAAGTGTTCGCCGACTTCGTTGCAGACTTCAATGCAAAATATTGGCTAAAGTTGAGAAGAAAGTTGTCCAAGCTTCTCTCCAAATACAATACCTCTAGGTTATATATGCCCACGGTGTATCCAACGCCTCCGGATCTAGTATAGGACTCGTACTCGAGGTCCATACTGATAAAGTAATTCGCTAGTCCATAATGTAACTTCTCGTAAAATATCACCTAGAACCCGGAGTTTCTTGGTGCTGAGGTAGGCTAATGTGTTTGAGGATTATAGGCGGTACAGTGCTTTTTGGTTTGTACAATGCATCATGGAGTTGGAACAAAAATTTGTAGAAAATGACAATTCTGTGGTCCATTATGCTATAGTGGATCTGTTTTGCTAACCACGAAATCACCATAGAATGAATGAGAAGCAACTCAATTTTGAAAATCATTTTTGCGGTCATTTTTCTAGACATATAAATATTCTGCTACCACAAAAATGCAACGCGAAATAGACCAGACCCAACCCAACATTTGAAAATTATTTTGAGGCTATTATGATGGCCGCATAACCATTCTACTATCATGAAATTGCATTGCATTTTGACATACCATTTTGTGGTCATTCTGCTGGCCACATAATTTTTCTGCTATCAAGGAATTGCATCACATATTGACATCGTGGGGTTTTTATAAATATTTTAACCCAACCCAATTTTAATAAAAAGGCATACGGGGTGCATTTGGGAGAAAAATATCTGATAATTTAGAGAGACAAGAGGGATCTAGAGAGAGAAGGAAGGGCACCAACATCTTTATGCTTAAAATTCTTTCTCAAGCTTTGAGGATTCAAGGGAGAAATCCACACGATCTTCATCTAAGAGGTAAGGTTCTACTCCTTAGCTCTAAATTTCGGGATTTGCACTAAAAGTAGGTGATGATTCAAGGGTCCGAACCGCGGCTCGCAAGCTCGCTGCGAAGAATTCTACGCATTCCTAACACATTATTCGGACCAAGATACCACAGCTACTAGGTTTTATGCACAAAAATTTTACGGGGCCTTACATCCTCCCCCCCTTAAGATCATTCGTCCTCGAATGAGGATTTTGAAATAAATGAGTTGGTTTTGAAAGACATGATATGCAACCATCAAAATTTTTGACTAACTCTTATATTTTAGAAAAATTTCGCCAGAGTTTCCTTTGTATTATGGACATATCCACCTGTCAGAGGGCCCCCGAAACACATTACCAAACAACAATACACAAATACAACACTTTTCACAACTTGTATATACTTTCTTGCCTCAACAAATGCACACATTTTATCACATTGTTACTATTGCACATAAACTAGTCACTTCAATGAGTCCTTTCCTTATTCAACCATTTTAACACAACATGTACACACAAACAAACCACTACCAATCTACACTTACTATTAGTCGCTTACTTAACACATAACTCTTTACAAAATGGAGGAGGCTTTTACTAACACTAAGAGGGAAACAACTTGGACAAGATGACAATTACTAGAAGTAGAAGGATCGCCTAATTTCTTCTAAGCTTGATCAAACAAATGGGGGTACTTTTCCTTCATCTCTTTCTCTGCTTCCCATGTGGCCTCCTCAACTTGTTGACTTCGCCAGAATACTTTAACAGAGGCAACTTCCTTATTTCTTAACTTACGGACTTGCCTATCAAGAATGGCAACTGGAACTTCTTCATATGACAAATCTTCATTAACCTCAATAGCCTCGACTGACATGATTGCGGATGGATTTCCAATCACTTTCTTCAACATGGACACATGGAATACCGAGTGCACCGATGACATCTCAAGAGGCAATTCTAGCCTATAAGCAACTTGACCAATCCTTTGAACGATCCGATATGGACCAACATACCTAGGACTCAATTTCCCTTTCTTTCCGAATCGCATGACTCCCTTCATAGGAGATACCCTCAAGAACACCCAATCATCGACTTGAAACTCCAAATCCCTTTAACGAACGTCTGCATAGGACTTTTGACGACTCTGTGCTGTTTTCATTCTCTCCTGAATAACCTTGACCTTTTCCATAGCTTCGTACACCATATCTGGCCCTAGCAATTCCGCTTCACCTACCTCAAACCACCCGATTGGCGATCTGCATCTTCTCCCGTACAATGCCTCAAACGGGGCCATTTGAATGCTAGCATGATAGTTGTTATTGTAAGCAAATTCTATCAGTGGCAAGTGTTCATCCCAATTACCTTTAAAATCTAAGACACAAGCCCGCAACGTATCTTCAAGCGTCTGAATGGTCCGCTCGGCCTGACCATCGGTCTGTGGATGGAAAGCTGTGCTGAGATTCACCTGAGTTCCCAAACCTTGCTGAAACTTCTTCCAAAAGTTAGCGGTGAACTGAGCCCCGCGATCCGAGATGATAGAAAGTGGAGTGCCATGAAGCCTTACTATCTCTTTGATGTACAATCTTGCATATTGCTCCGCGGTATCAGTGGACTTGACAGGCAGGAAGTGAGCTGATTTGGTGAGTCGATCTACTATCACCCATATTGAGTCAAACTTACGCCGAGTGCGAGGTAACCCCACCACGAAATCCATATTGATCATCTCCCATTTCCACCTTGGTATTTCTATAAGCTGAGTTAATCCACCAGGCCGTTGATGCTCGGCCTTCACTTGTTGACAGTTCGGACATTAGCTACAAAGCTTGCTACATCTCTTTTCATACCGTTCCACCAATAAATCTCCTTAAGGTCATGATACATTTTCGTGGAACCTAATTGTACAAAATATCTGGAAATATGTGCCTCTGCCATTACCCTTTCCCGAAATTCGTTCACGTCCGGAACACATAGTCTGCCTTGACACCGCATTACACCATCTTCACTGCTGAGTACAAATGCTGAGGTCTTGTCATTCATAACTACTTCCTTTACCCGAACTAATGCTGGATCCATGGACTATTTTTCCTTGATTTCCGTGACCAATGATGATTCTGCTCCATTATGCACAAAAATATCCCCCTCGTCTGACGCCTGAGATACGAACCCCCAAACTGACTAATTGGTAAACCTCTCGAGCCAGGGGTCTCTGATCCACACCCAAATGAGCCAACTACCCATGGATTTTCGACTAAGAGCGTCGGCTACCACATTTGCCTTCCCTGGATGGTACAATATGTTCATATCATAGTCCTTGAGCAATTCTAACCACCGCCGCTATCTTAGATTCAGCTCCTTCCATTTGAACAAATACTGGAGGCTCTTGTGGTCTGAAAACACATCTACACGAACCCTATAAAGAAAATACCGCCATATTTCAAAGCAAACACAACTGCCGCGAGCTCCAAATCATGTGTCGGATAATTCTTCTCGTGATTTTTGAGTTATCTCAAAGCATACTCTAACCTTTTCGTGTTGCATCAACACACACCCCAAACAAACTCCGGAGGCATAACTATCACCTTAACACTTTACATCATTAGCAGAACATCTTTATTATATTCCTCTTACATAAGACCTTCCTCGAATTGAGTTCCACTATAATTTCCTTGATGTGGTTACGATCCCATGTGAACAATTGCTACTAACTCTTCATAATTCTCAACCAAAGGCATTGCTGAATGAGTTTTCTCATATGACCTCCTGTCTCAAATGAATAGCACTGGCTAATTTGCACATATACCCCGAATAACACTAACTTGCACGCCATTGCATCGAAGGTAAGGTAACATTGTGCTCTAACTTTTCTTAACCAACCTCTTCTCCCCATATGTGCATTATAGAATTTAAGAAATTGCACTACTTCCGTTGTGAAAATTCCTAGCATCCCTCCTTACGGTTAAACACCTCTCAAAACGTATATCAACAACCTTTATATGCATATGACTTAGGAAGGGTCACTAGCCCGAGAAAGGTATTCTCTGAAACTTTAAATCCTCCTCAATACTTCAACAACAACTTTTGGTTTTACTCTTAAGTGTAAGGCTTAGTCCACTTGATTCTATCTCGGATGAGTAACTCGCCTTATTCCCCATGTTATAGTTACCAATAAAGTTCCCTGATATTGCCGCTTAAGAGTTATCATGCCAAACACGTCTAGTCTGTCACGAGTTTTCATCCTCTTTCAATCCATTCCGAACCTTTCATTCCCATCTTTTTTTGCGGATAGTGCATAATTAATAGCTTTATTGTTCCACACATTTGTCTGTCTCCTGTGAATTTGAAAAATCATTATGTCTTGTTTAATCATTTTACAGTACCACAACCTCACCAACGATAACCTCGTTTCCCATTGTGTGTAGACATGAACTATCTCTAGACCCCTTTAGTTGATATTCAGTGTCACCCATGTCGGTTGCATTGCGGTTAATCCCTCATAACCTTTATTAACACTTGTGCCCTAAGTGAGTCCACCATTCTGATGCAAACAAATTGTTTTAAATAACCATGACCATCTCAATTTAAAGGTTTTCTCCCCATTTCTTCTCACCTCATTCTTCCTAGTTAGTGAATAGCCACGCACTCTTCCATATATTACGTGGTCTCTTACCTTAGGTATTCCATCCGGCTCACCTCTTAACTCTTATTGGGACATATGTAGCAAGGAGTGTTCGTCTGAACATCACTTAACACTTATCTATTTGTAAGGCTCTTTAGAGGCTCTCTATCAAGCCCCAATTACCATCTTGGGTTGTTGTGGCAACACATTCATTTCTCTCACTCGTTATGGCTTTCTTAGTATCCCGAAACTTTGTTTAAATCACAAATCTATGATTAGCCCATTCTAGGAACTCACAATCTTTCACATTTGACATATGGTACCTCCTTGGGTCCCATTTCTCCCGACCTTATGACAAGTAAAAGTCTCTTTACAAACATACTATTATTTTCTAGAATCGTTGACCCTATCAGTCACATTGCCATGCGTGAAGAATTTACATTCCTTAATCTCTTTTCTAGACCACACATGTCTTTACCAAAATATTCAAATATCATAGCTACATGGTCTCGCTCTTGTTTCATTGTATTTAAGTAGCCTCACGATGGTCCTCCCTCTCCCACATGGGGAAAATATCCTGGATCTTGACACAAGTCTTGAGTGTAGAAACTTTAGGAACATATGCCTCATATATCTATCCCTCTTATATATATACTCGACCATTAGGAAAATTTAAGTCACCATAGTATTGATCTCATAAGTTCCCTTCTCCTATTCAGCCACGTAGGTATGGGATTCCAAGTCCCCACGCATATCCTTTATGAGTGTAACGCAACTTCGTACATTTCTGGGTCCTTATAACGTTCGTAAGACAAGGGTCTTCTCACCTAGGGTCCAATTGAGTCTCATTTCATAACTTTTTACCTCATATGAGAGACTTACATTCTCCCCATTAATCTCTTAGTCATTCTATCATATATCACGTGCTTATATAACCAATATTCTTTCACACCTTACGATCAATTATATACTTCTTGCACTAACCACGCTTGCTATTTAAGCTTACATATCAATCATCAAATCAATGCCTCTTCGTGCGGGTAATCACTTCTAATCCTTTCCCCAAATAAAGTATACTTGTAGTACTATGTACTTATACTATATATATTCATACAGTTTATTCAACAAGATACATGTGCAATCTCCATAATACCCATGTTTTTTCCCATTGGTCATGACATATGACAACACTACATGAAATAGACGAAAGAGCATTTAAACTTACCTTGAATCTCAACGCACGGGTTACAAAACAATCTTATAGTCAAGCTTTATCGCACGATTTGGAGTGTTGAAGAAGGGTAATATTCCTAAATGTCCGTGTAGCCCCCTACTTATATGATGTGGTCGACAACACACCTATAAGAAGGGCACTACTAGACACGGCTCCGAGACATCCTAGGACACTTTAAAAACCATAAGCTCTGATACCAAGTTTGTCACGCCCCAAATCGAGGAACATGACCGGCGCCTGACCGGATAACACAACAATTTCAAACAGCAGATAAGGTACTACACACAATTTCAACAAGTTCAAATAAGCAACTTGCACATTGTTTCATGTTCTCAATTACTTCTCAAGCCAATATCACAACCAAGTTACAATGTTTCCACATTCAAGAATATTCACACATATATATTCAACAATTTTCCATAATTCAAGTGTTTCATCTCTTTCCACAATAAACCAATTCTCAAGTGTTTCATTTTCTTTTCCACAAGGTGCCATATAGGCCATCATAATCATTATTCACAAATTCTTTACCCAATTCAACTCTCATTTACCTTTCGGTTCATATTTCATACCACAACACTCATAGTTCAACAACAACTTTGAATATCCAACAACAACATCAAATAATCACATACAATTTCTCAAATCAACACATGCCAAACAATTTTACACATAAGGGCGATTTCACAAGAATCAAAATTAGCCATACATACCTGGTGATGAGTTTTCTTCCGTTAACTTTCTACTTTATGCTTACCCAAGATATCCTATTCTTGCCAACCTTGTTCTTGAAGACTCTTACTTCTACTTACTTATTTTGTTTTACTAAAAATCAAGATCAATAATCATGCATGAGTATAAAATTCCATTTTCCAAAAGCTATTATATGAAAACCTTCCTTTACCCATCTTAAAACTGAAAATTAAAGAAAATAGCTAGGGTTTTTACCTTGAAAATATTGGGGAAGTTGAATCCTTGCCCTAGAATCACTTTGAATTAAGATGATTTGAACAATCTTTCAAGATGAAGAACTTCTCTCTCTAAAAACCCTCTCTTCTCTCTCTAATTTTGGTAAAATGATTTGAGAAAATGAGGGTGAAAGGCGTTATATTAAAGAAGAGATCGGGTCAAAATGTTACAAAATCGGGCCGGGGTCAATTATGCGGTGCACTATGCGACCGCAGAATCAACATGCGGTCCGCATAGTGACCGCAGAATGGCTCAAAAAATTACGCGGGTTCTGTTAAGGAATGCGGTCACTATGCGGACCGCATGTTTGATCTGCGGTCGCAAAATGCACCGCAAATTTGACATGCGATCGTATATCGACCGCACATTTGACACGATTTTTGGAAACTCTCTGGAACGATTTGCGGCAAGAATGCGGTCCGCATGTCAGGTTTGCGGTCGCATTCTTGACCGCATATTTGACATTTTCTGGAAAATTTTATTCTCAACATTTTTGACACTTAAATCACTACCAAGGGTCCGAACCGCGGCGCATTCCTAACACATTATTCGGACCAAGATACCACAGCTACTAGGTTTTATGCACAAAAATTTTACGGGGCCTTACAATACAAGCTCTGTGAAAACTAAAGGCGTATCTTTCGTCACCACCTCTGCTCTCAAAGCCCAAACCCGGGGAATATCTCCTCGTCTACTTGGTCACCTCCAAAATAGCAGTAATTAAGTGCAATCGTGATTCAAAAGACTAAAGTTACAAATTCTCCCATTTATTACATTAGCAAAACACTCGTCGACACTGAGACGAGGTACCCCACACCTCGAGAAACTGGCCTTGCATTAGTCGTAGCTTCATGAAAGTTTAGACCTTATTTCTAATGCCATCCTATCTCGGTCGTTACCACATTCCCTCTAAGAGGAATTTTACATAAACCCAAGTTGTCAGGAAGGCTGGCCAAGTGGGCCATCGAGCTAAGCGATAATATCACATATCAGTCGCAAATGGTGATAAAGTCGCAAGTGTTCGCCGACTTCGTTGCAGACTTCAATGCAAAATATTGGCTAAAGTTGAGAAGAAAGTTGTCCAAGCTTCTCTCCAAATACAATACCTCTAGGTTATATATGCCCACGGTGTATCCAACGCCTCCGGATCTAGTATAGGACTCGTACTCGAGGTCCATACTGATAAAGTAATTCGCTAGTCCATAATGTAACTTCTCGTAAAATATCACCTAGAACCCGGAGTTTCTTGGTGCTGAGGTAGGCTAATGTGTTTGAGGATTATAGGCGGTACAGGCTTTTTGGTTTGTACAATGCATCATGGAGTTGGAACAAAAATTTGTAGAAAATGACAATTCTGTGGTCCATTATGCTATAGTGGATCTGTTTTGCTAACCACGAAATCACCATAGAATGAATGAGAAGCAACTCAATTTTGAAAATCATTTTTGCGGTCATTTTTCTAGACATATAAATATTCTGCTACCACAAAAATGCAACGCGAAATAGACCAGACCCAACCCAACATTTGAAAATTATTTTGAGGCTATTATGATGGCCGCATAACCATTCTACTATCATGAAATTGCATTGCATTTTGACATACCATTTTGTGGTCATTCTGCTGGCCACATAATTTTTCTGCTATCAAGGAATTGCATCACATATTGACATCGTGGGGTTTTTATAAATATTTTAACCCAACCCAATTTTAATAAAAAGGCATACGGGGTGCATTTGGGAGAAAAATATGTGATAATTTAGAGAGACAAGAGGGATCTAGAGAGAGAAGGAAGGGCACCAACATCTTTATGCTTAAAATTCTTTCTCAAGCTTTGAGGATTCAAGGGAGAAATCCACACGATCTTCATCTAAGAGGTAAGGTTCTACTCCTTAGCTCTAAATTTCGGGATTTGCACTAAAAGTAGGTGATGATTCTTAGGTACGAGAGTTGCTCTTTGTGCATGAATGTACTCATAAGGGTGGTAGGGGTGTTGTTGAACTAAAATGTGTAAATGATTTATTGCGGGATGAAGGAAACCACCATAAGAAGAACCTTGGGATTATAATACCTAATTAGTTTGATAAAATGCTCAAATGAGTAGAATACATGAATTTCTTCCTAGTTATGGTTAAATGTTTATTATGTCTTTAAATAGATTAAATTTTATGGTATTTATGGTACATTATAGTAATTTAAAGAAAACTCAAATCAAGGTATGTTGGCTAAATTTCTCTCTTAGAATTGAATCTTATGACGCTCTCCTATGTTTTAGGTATGGTTGGCCCAAGTTCCTAATTTCTATGTTGCAAGTTGTTCCTAATAAATTCGTTTATCCCAAGTAAGCAAAGCGTCGAAAGATATATGTTCACTCACCTTATGTTATCCTTTGGGAATGTGTTCAAGTATGGTTTGTGTATTAAAATATTACGACTTAAATTCGTATTTCAAATATAAGTTGTTATGCCAAATGGTGGAATAAACTCAATGTGCTTACGATTCATATTGCTCATATATGAACTTAAGGCATTGACTTCAAATGTTCTTATTGTTTATAATCTAAAAAGATGTTTGAAAGTGAAAGAAGTCAGTCGGAGATATAAAGTGCGGCCACTGTGCCAAGAATAAAAGTTAATGTTATGGTCAATTGTGCTAATGAGATGAAATAATGTGTGAAAGATTTTGAAATGAGCCTTGAATCAACTAGTCCAAATGGACTGTGAAAATAGAATTTCCCAAAGGCTTATGTACTCAAGTCATATTCAAATGTGGTTGTTTCAACTAATACCTATGATTTGAACCATTGGTTCAGTCGTAAATCACCATTCTCTCTTTTATAAGTATTTTCAATGTGTTATAAGCTCTTACATTCTCATGAGTAAAGGCTACGGTATTCCTAATTGTTTTAAATGTTCTGAATATTTTATGATAACCCATGGCAAGTAAAAGAAAGTGATAGTATTACCATTTTACAAGGCCTTGCATGTTCAATAGTTTCAATCATAGTATGTATGCTTCTAAAATAATAATTGCGAATGACTTCGATGTTAAGTTCCCACGAATCATGAACTTAGATAATGACCTTAAGATGGCAAAAGAGTATATAATGAGATGAAAGAGAGATGTCTTATGCTAAATGTTGTTGAATCTTATGGAAAACGAATTTGAGCCATGTGCCATTGAAATTGACTTATTGATTCACCATACATGTGCTAATATAATGAGATGTGTTTCTCCGTGCTGAGCATGAACATGAAGTATTCCAATGAACCGGGAATTTACGACCTTAAAAGTAGTGTTAGTCATGTCATTTTGATATTATATATGGCCAGGTGCATAATAATATGTGAACTCCATTGAAATTGACTTATTGATTCACCATACATGTGCTAATATAATGAGATGTGTTTCTCCGTGCTGAGCATGAACATGAAGTATTCCAATGAACCGGGAATTTACGACCTTAAAAGTAGTGTTAGTCATGTCATTTTGATATTATATATGGCCAGGTGCATAATAATATGTGAACCCTGTGGATGGTCTATAAGACGCATAGTAGTAAGGTACGAATGTACCCTATAGACGATCTATGAAAATCATAGGTGTATAAGATAATATATGAACACTATGGACGATCTACGAATGCATATGAGTAAGATATAAATTAACCCTATGAATGGTCTATGAAACGCATATGTGTATAATATAATACGTGAACCCTATGAACGATCTATGAAACACATAGGAGTATAGTATGAATGAACCCCATGGACGGTCTATAAAATGCATAGGTAAATCGTATGAATGAACCCTATGGACGATCTATGAAATGCACAAGTGTATAATATGAATGAAACATATAGACGGTATATGAAACGCATAGGTGTATAGTATGAATAGATCCTATGAACAGTCTTTGAAATGCATAGATGCATAGTAAAGGGCTATGAAGGGTCTAGTGAGATGCATACGCAACACGAATAATAGGTGCCACTTATATTTCCCTTGTTTGTATATGTTGTTACATTACATTATATTTTGTATCCCACGCATAGTTCATATCGCACACTTGATCCCATAAGAAGTTCAGAAAGATGTAAGTATAATAAGACTTGACATGTGATTCTGGGTCGTTTTATAGTTTCTTGATGTACTTTATTTGCCTCTTATTTGAGTTACCGTATTTCCATATATTGTTCTGCCTACCTTACATACAAGCACTATTCCACATGTACTCACGTCCCTTTTGCGAGGGGTGTTGCATCTTTTAATGTAGGTGGTTCCATAACACGCAGTATCGATCAGTGATAGCAGTACATCCTCCTCTCAGCTGACTTGGTGAACCCCACTTCATATCAGGGTCTTGTGTCTTTTGGCTTCATGTGTATAGTATTTTGAGGTATAGTCGAGGCCTTGTTGCCGATACTATCATGTCACTCCTGTCAAGTAGAGGCTCTATAGACATAGTGTGGGTTGTATATTGCTTTTGGAAGAAAAATCAAACTAGAAATGTCAAATTTGTGTCACATATTTTTCACTGCAAAACTATGAATGCGTAAAATATTTTGGAAGATCGTGAATGAAATAATCAATGGTAGTGGAATTGGTGTTGGTTATGAAATTCTCTCAATTTTTAAATAATGAAATACATCTCCACTTTATTCATGGACAAGGTCGGGTAGAAAGTATCTAGTAGGCTTGCTTGACCAAGTTATCTCTATTAAGCGTCAGTCGCCCTCCCCGAGGTAAGGGCGTGACACATAAGATGCCTAGATAACTAACAACGAGGCCGAATATGAGGTAGTAATTGCAATACTGAGGCTAACACTCTAGTATGGGACAAAGTAGTTGAAACTCCGTTGCGATTCCCAAATCTTAGTCAACCAAGTTACAAGGGCTTTCTACATCAAAGAACAAAGGTTTTAAAAATATCATACCAATATTTGTAAGTTGCTACCCCAGTTTGACAAATGCCATCTCGACCAAATCTCGCATGCATAGAACACTGAAGTAGATATCCTCGCCAAATTGGCCGTGGCTACCAAAGCATCCCGATCGGAGATAAAAGTGTAGTCCACTCCTCAATTCATCGCTAGACCGAATCGAGGTAATATCTGTAAGCTTAAATTGGGGTTGGCGCAATCATATTATTGCTTATTTGCATAACGACGCACTCCCAAACAACAAACAAAGAAGCCACAAAACTAAGAATGCAAGCATCCAGACATATTATCCTCCATAATAACCTATACAAGAGGACATACAACGGCCTTCTGGTGAAATGTTGGGGCACAAAACAAACCCAATAGGTCCTCGAAGAAGCCCATGAAGGCCATTGCACGCTCAGTCCAGCAATCGAGCACTCGCTAGGTGCCTAATATATATGGTCAGGATATTATTGGCCCGCCATGAAAAAAGATGCCTCGGAATTTGTGAAAAAATACGAATAATGTCAAAAATACGCTCCAAACATTCACCAAGCACGCGAACAACCTACTCAGTCACCTCTATGTGGTCATTCATCAAGTGGGAAATGGACATTGTGGGCCCCCTCCTATCAAGGCAAGGTAATGTATGATTTCTTTTGGTTTTAACCGACTATTTCTCTAAATGCATGGAAGCAGGAGCGTTCGCCCAAATACGCGAACAAGAAGTAATCATCTTTATATGGAGAAGCATTATTTGTCGATTCGTCGTACCCAAGGAGATCAGTTGCGACAACAGGCACCATTTCATGGGAATGAAAACCCCCAAATTCTTCAAGAAATGGCATACTAAGAGGACACTTTCAACCCCATATCAAACGGCGGGTAACAGACAAGCAGAATCCTCCAATAACTACATAATAAATATCATGAAGAGAAATCGCAAAGACGCCTAGGGATTGTGGCCGGAGATACTTCCAGGAGTATTATGGGCATACAGGACTACCCCAAAGACAAGCATATGAGAGACACCCTACTCTTTGGTCTATGGGACCGAGGTAGTTATACCAGTTGAAGTTGGAGAGCCTAACCTAAGGTACTCCTACGAAAGTAATACTAGTAAGGATAATAGTAGAAGGCAGGAACTCGATGAAATCGACGAATGAAGAGATATGGCGTACATAAGAATGGTCACCCGAAAGCAGCAAGCAGAATGTTATTACAATAAGAAAGCAAAGGTATGGCAACTCAAAGTCGGGGACTACGTAATCAAATCCAAAACTCAAGTGAGAAAAGAACCATAGAAAGGCAAGCTAGGAACAAACTGGGATGCCCTATACAAAATTACAGCCAAAGCAAATAAGGGTTCGTTCCAACTAGAGACAATGGAAGGAAAGTAATTACTGAACAATTGGAACATTGTCCACCTTAAATACTTCAAATTCTAAAAGGAAGAAGTGTCCCAAGTCATACTCTTTTTCCCTCACTTGAGTTTTATCCCATTAGGATTTTCTGAAGGAGGTTTTTAATGAGACGACGAAGGGGACAATTCGAGTTGAAGTATGCGAGGGAGGGACCATTTTTCTCTTTCATTGCGTGACTCCTCAATACTACCCAAGTCAAATAATGAAGGGACTAGATAGATTGGCACTGGGACTAGAACGTCAGCCAGCGCCCAAAATCTGTAACTTTCTCCAATCATGTAACCTGAGCAACAACGTCAAAGTAATAAGAAACTTATATTTATCAGAACATCTTTTTGGGATACGGTTAAGTTTGATCGAGTTCGAACAACACATATCGGCCCTCGCCCGCGATTTAATAAAAGGTAAAGTGCGACTCAGCTCGAATAACACCTTTGGCCCTTGGATGCATTTTAATAAAAGGTTAAGTTTAACTAATTTCGAACAACCCTATCGACCCTCGTCCACGATGCAATAAAAGGATAAGTTCGACCCAGCTTGAAAAACACCTTTCAGCCTTCGGCCTCATTTGAATAAAAGGTTATGTTCGACCAAGTTTGAACGACACCTATTGTTCCTCAACTATGATTTAATAAAAGGTTAAGTTCGACCTAGCTCGAACAACACCTTTGGCCCTTGGTCGCATTTTAATAAAAGGTTAAGTTTGACCAAGTTCGAACAACACTATCGGCCCTCGACCACGACGAAATAAAAGGTTAAGTTCGACCCAGCTCGAACAACACCACTCATCCCTCGGCCTCATTTTAATAAAAGGTTATGTTCGACCAAGTTCGAACAACACCTATCAGTCCTCAACTGCGATTTAAGAAAAGGTTAAGTTTGACCAAGTTTAAATAATACTTATTGGCCCTATGCCATGATTTACTAAAAGGTTAAGTTCAACCCAGCTTGAAACACACCTTTCGGC
Source organism: Nicotiana noctiflora (assembly GCA_032618575.1). Classification (NCBI taxonomy): domain Eukaryota; kingdom Viridiplantae; phylum Streptophyta; class Magnoliopsida; order Solanales; family Solanaceae; genus Nicotiana; species Nicotiana noctiflora. The sequence goes on along the minus strand of JASVEL010001881.1, from coordinate 70,129 downwards.
CCTCGGCCGCATATTGATAAAAGGTTAAGTTTGACCAAGTTCGAACAAAACCTACTGGCCCTCGACCACGATTTAATAAAAAGTTAACTTCGACCAAGTTCAAATAACACCTATCAGCCCTCTGTCGTGGTATAATAAAAGGTTAAGTTACACCCAACTCAATCAACACCTTTCGGTGCTCAACCGTTTTAATAAAAGGTTATGTTTGGCCAATTTTGAATGACACCTATCGGTCCTCGCCCTAGGCTAAAACTCGAACAAGTTTGAACAATACCTACCGGCCCTCGGCTGCGATCTAAAGAGATTAAAATTCAAACAAGTTCGAATAACACCTATCGGTCCTCGACCACGTTTCAATAGAAGGTTAAACTTAACTAAACAAGAAGCTAAGTCCGACAAAGTTCAAACCTAGTCGATTAGTCTGTAAACATACTCGACCCATATGGGAAAAAAGATAATTCGACCCATAGCTATTCAACCCAAGGACTTTGTTATTTACAAGAACGACGACAAAAGTATGAAGGAGCAAAACACGTAAAGTACAAAAACAAACCACGGCAAATAAAAAAGGTGCGAATGAAAGAAAAACCCAACTTTGATATTTATAAACAGAGGTTTCTTACAAAGTCTCTTGAAGAAGCACAAAAATGATAGAAAAAAAACTATTGCTGGCCATCGTCATCACGGCCCATGACATCCTCATCGGCCCAACCTTCAACGCCCTCTCCATACTCGCTCGGAGGGTATATAGAATCATATCAGGCCTTATCCTCAAGGCGATCAACATCATCCTCACCGTCCTCATCTTCTTCACCAAGATGAGGCGTAGTTGGGTCATAGCCACAAGCAACCCGATCCTCACGAGCCTTGACCCGAGCACCCTTAAAGTTTGCAACAGGAACGGAACCCGCCACATGTAACTCACGAAGCAAATCCAATCAGGCTTTGACGTGAATCCAATCTTCATACAACTTACAAGGAATGTTGGGGAAGCAAAAAGTCGTAGATGAAGAAGGTCGTGCAAATAGTTTGGCCTTCTCGATCTCCAGAGCGGCAACTTGATCATAAAAACTGTAGGTCTCTTTCTCGAACTCCTCACTCCTTTCATTAAATCGTTCTTCTTTAAGCTTCACCGTCAACAAGTCATTTCTAAATCAGAACGAAGGGTTTGATTCGCCACTTCAAAGAATTATACCCTCCTTTGATCCTACGACCGAGCAGACTCAACCTTATTAAGCTCATTTTGTTTCTCGACGACCTCACCACTAAGAGCATCCGCCTTGAACTGGCACTCTTCGAGTTGGCCTCGCAGTAGGACTACTTGGGCTTGGAGATCATTGAATTGGGCCCTTACGTCCATGTTAAGCTTAAGCTCCTCCTCTTTGCTCCTCAACATCCTTTCAAGGACACTGCATTTCTCCACAACCCATATCAGTTCCTCGAGCCTTTTCTTCAAGTCCTCCCTTAGGACCCACACATTTCTGCCTTTGTGAAGTCGACACCGGAGCTCCCGGTACTTCTCAAGGCACGTAATATACTTGTCCTTCAGCTTTACATAAATGTCTTTATGCCTCTTATCTCGATGATCACCCTCAATCTCTAGAATAACTATCTACAAAACAAAGAAAAGAATTAGAGCTTATGAAATAAATTGAAGCATAAGGAGAAGAACAAACGATAGTCACACTTACTCGGAGAGCAAGACCAACAATATTATTCAATAGAGTACTATCGTTTATCAACTCGAGGGTCATACCCTCAATCTCAAAACAAAGAGGACTGAGGACGGGATTATTTTCACAACGTCTACAAGGCTATTACGATTCATTGGTATTGCAATAGTCCTGGAGCCTCCTTCTAACCTCACTTCAAGTTGAGTGAGTCCCTCATTGATCATCCTCAAATCGTACAAGTCCATATCGAATTCAGATCCAACATCCTCCTCAGTAATGATCTTTTCTCTATCATTAGCCGTAGAGGGAAAATCCACTGACCCTAGCAGACGAGGCCTCATATTGCCTCGTGTTCATATCCTCTAAGTGCAGGACCCTAGAAGTCGCCTCGGGACTCCCTCTAACATGCACTATAGCCATCTCTCAATGAACACAGTCACATTCTTCCAAGTCGGCGATTATTATCTTTTCTCCTCCCGCATCCACGACTCTACTCTTATGAGGCATTAGACTATTTATGAGATCATTCTCATCAATCGGTGAAAGGCCCTGAGGAGCAGAAGTAGTGGACGAAACAAGAGTATGTTCTTGGACTGTGGCGGCCGAAGAAGGGGTCGGTACAAAAGCTACAATAATCATAATGGGAGAAGAAATCGAATGGGCATCAGCCTTCCTCCGAAAGAATGGCACCGGTGCCCGGCTCCATTTAGAATACCCTATGCTTGAGAAAGAAATAAACATCAAAATCAACAAAATGAGTCAACATACAATAAAAATTGGAATGACCACGAGACAATAAGGAAAGTTACTTGTCGAAGAGAGAGCCGGTGTGAACTTCTTGATGAAGCTCGGCTAGTCGTGGATCCCTACAATGTGAGGTAGGATTTGCTCGACCCAGTTAGATATGCGCGTGACTAGAAAGGAAGGCTGAGTGTTAGCTACAAAGAAAAAAAAATTTCTTCAGCTAACTCCAAGTATTTAAAACAATCGCGGAAAAAAAACGAGCACTTACGTATATGGTTCCAAGCCTCTGGAAAGCTATCAACGTTAGCTACCACGTCCTCGGTCCTAACGTAGAAAAAATTGAGCCAGAATTGTCGACTAGCCTTATCATCCATCTTCACCACCAAACACTTGCCTCCACGATGGCGAAGATTCAACATCGTCCCATATAAAAGCTAGGGACGAATATGTGAACCAAATGTTGCAACGTCAGCTCGACCCTGGCCAACTCGACAAATTTGGTCAGCATCCTAATAATTTTATAGACATATAGTGCAAGCTGAGCGAGACAGATGCCATAGTGACGACATAATTCCTCCACCAACGGAATGAGGGGGACGAACAACCGATGAGGAAATGATAAGCATATAAAGCACAATATCCGGAGCGGTAAACCTGTACCATGTCCCTACTAACCGGGATCAGTTTGACATGGTTTGAAAGGCCGAGTTTGGCCTTGAGTTCCACCACTTCCTTAGGCGTTATTGTTGATTGAAATACTCCAGTCGTAACGTAATTTGGTAAGGTCGGACCTAGAGTCAGGATTGCGATGGATTATTTCCTCCACTGATGGGAATATTTTGTCAACAACATGGCTTAAGAACCCTTCCCGTGAGGGAGAAACATAGCTGCCAAATGAGGGATACGACTCCCCTCACCAGCATTTGATGTAAGTCAAACATGGTGGAAAATAGTAAAGAAAAAAAACGAACGAGAAAGAATGGAGATAGAATAAGGCAACAGAGTGAATAGGGAAGTTTAGAGAAGAAAATTGAAAGAATGATAAAGTTCTTGGAAGTTAGGAAACAAACTTCAAACTAGAGTCCAAAACCTAAATTTTTGGAGATCATGGCATTGAACCCAAAAATGACTCATCATCATTGGCACCGGAATCAAAAGGGCAGATCCAATCAAGAGTTATGCGTGAATCTAGGCGACACATCGAAAAAATTGGTCATAATGGCACTTGACGCCATGGCGTCATTATATTCCTTGGACATGATAACTCCAACAAATCGCTTGGGAAACAAGAGCTTTTGAAATTTGTGGCCCATAGAGGGCCACGCGTCATGCTCGGAATGATAATTACGACTCTTGTAGCTTACTCGATAATTTCGACCGAAAACGACAATTATTTGCTCACTAAATTTACTTGCAAGGACGACCTCAATAAGCGGAGGGACTAACTGTTCAAATCAACAATTATTTCTAATATGATTAAGTCAAGTTAGCATTAATGAGGCACAGTCCGCCATTTGTCCATTCACTTAAAAACTTCTATAGAAATAAGTTGTAAAAAAATGAGCCTTATTTTAGAAATTATTTTTCGAAAACTATTTCTTTTTTTTGTCATACCAAACATGGCGGAGATTGGAGTGCTGGCGAACATTCAAAATTCTTCACTCGTGCTGTCAGTAAAACTCAAAATTACCATTTTCTTCCACTTCCTTTTTTCCAAAATTTTCTTCTCAAGTTCCAAAATTTCCTTTTTTAAGGCGCCTGCTCGTATTGTCTAAAAACTAAAAAGTAGTTGCATCTGCAATCAGAAAATTTAATACTGTACATATCAAACTGGGCTTTGGAAGCTCAACCGCGCCTAATCTTTGTCAACTATGTATTGACAAATACACCCCTGCTAATTCGACAGAATAACAACAAACCTTATTCTTCTTCCCTAAGGCAGCAGCGTTTCACACGCAAATTGCTCCATTCCACAATCCGCATCTACACTGAACAAAACAATTCAATTCACTGAGTTGACTCGTACGCCATGTCCGAGTCCGACCAGCAGCGAACTCAGAAGGACGACCCATTCCTCCTCAATTACAATCCCGAAGAACTACGAATCGCATCAGAGTTTCTGTCCAATTGGCTTCCCTTTCTCTCCCGTGACCTCTGCCACTCTTGCACCCACACCCTCTCCGATCGCATCCGATCCCTCAATTTTAGTACTTTCTCTTTCTCTTTCTCTTTTTTTGTATTCTTTACATTAATATGTGTTAATGCATGTGTAATCAATTGGTATAAACTATGTAGCTCATGTACTAATTCTCACAATTTGCATTAAGTTTGTGCTTGGACGAGTTTTTCCTCTAGAGACAGTGTCTTAATTCAAGTTTGCTTATTTATTTGGCTTTTGATTAAATTTATTACTAAAGTTGTTTTTTGGGAGGTATTACTTAGTTTTGAAGATTGTTGTAGATAACATATGCAAAGTTAAAGTTTCTTTGGTAGATAACGATGGGCCAAACAAAATTGAATTCTGCTTTGTCTTGCTTATGTTTTTGGATATACTTTGATGATGAAGTGTGAAGGTGGTTGATTTAGTGAGTTTTTCTGATCAGAGATTTTGTTGGTATGATTGCAGAAGTTGGTGGTGATGCAGAATGCTTGAAGCAACCAAAGAATATCAGTGTTTTGACTCCGGAACGTTGTGACTCGGATGGATGCAATGAGAGTCAAGAGAATTGTGACAACAATTCACTTGGAAGTTGGAATGATTGTGGTGACTTGAATGATAATGCAGATACAAACTCATTGGGGAGTTGGAAAGACGGGGCTGGTGGGGGGGAGCCATTTGAGGAGCCTTCTGTGGACAGGCATACATCTGACAGTTGTATAGATAGTGCAGATTCTGTTTCTCAGCCTGTTGGAGAGGCAACTACAAGTGAAGCATTCAGCTCATCCTTACCTGTGACTACCCCAAAAATGAAGATGTCGTGGGCAGATATGGCTCAGGAGGATGAGCTTCAAGCAGAGGAAGTGAGTGAGTCAATTGCCTTGAATAGTCAGGTGAATGGTGTGTCTGAAGAGGAAATTACCACTCCGGAGAGTAAGCCAAAAACAGAATTGTCGAGGGAACAACGAGAATACATTAGATTCTGCAATGTGAAGAGGAAAAAGGATTTCATATGTTTGGAGAGGGTGAATGGGAAATTCGTGAACGTACTTGATGGATTGGAGCTACATAAGGGTGTCTTTAGCGCAGCTGAGCAAATTAGAATAGTTAAATATGTAGAGAAGCTTGATCAGATGGGGAAGAATGGTGAATTGAAAGGTATGTTTTATCTTTTATACAACTCTCTTAATCATTTCTTTTTCTATTTTCAAATGAATGCTGTTGTATTGAGCTTGGCAAAGCATATTGAGTCCAAGCCGGGATTAAGGAGTAGGGAGCAATAGCTACTAGCTAGATGGCCAACATAAAATAATCTTATTATGTGAGGGATGCGATGATACCAGCACTTATCTCTTGGATCACATAAGAAGTCCGGAGTTATGTGTGCTCGGACAGCAGTGATACAAGGATTGGCATCCCTTGTGGGACCAACTAGTTTAAGACAGGCATAGTTGCTTGATTGATATCGTCTAGCTGTGTTGATATTTGATCGTCAAATGTTTTTGAGTAGGTGTTTCCGTGAACCAGAACACTCATATTTATCCACTTTGTTGTTAGACTTGTTTTAACATTAGACAATTAGTAGAGTGTTCGATGATTGGTATTAGCTAGCGGATTCCCTTCTTTTTTCCAATTTATTGACCAGAGGGATAAATAATTTGTATTTCTAGCATAGATACCGAGGTTATTTGTCAAATTCATATGTGTTTCTAACAATTTTGGATCTGGAATAACATTTTCAATGTTACTATTGTTGTTCATTCCTTTATCTTCATTTTGGCAGATGGTCATCCAGTTTGCATCCTATGCTATTTAGATGCTAATGTTTTTCAAGTAGGGTGATTGACATGGAATTATTGCATTAGTTTAACTATAGGAAAAGTAAGAAACAAATTCGGCTTTGCTTGAGAGAGGATGAAGCTATTGCATCGGCTTGCACCTTTTCTACCTATCAGTATCTTTTACTATAAGATTCCTACGTAAGAGTACTTACTTACTACCTATTCGGGAAGATCTCAGACTCAACGTTAGTGGTTGTGTATCTTTCAAATACCTTATTAGTTATTTCTCATTTTGTCTGTTATTGAGAGTCAGAGTATGTGAAACATTTCATCATTGTATGTTAAAGCTAAGCTGGTCTGGGCATCCCAGACTTCCAAGTGTTGAAATGGGGAATCTTATCTTAGTAAATTTATCCTATTTTAGTTTTTTCTTAGTGATAGCACATACTCTTCTATGTTAATTACCAGACATTAAAAAGATGAAAGAAGAGATGGACTGAGAAAAAGAACTGATTAAAATCAATGTATCAGATTAACTGTCAACAGGAAAATAGACCGTGATACCTTTTTAAGGTGGTAATATGCTGCATGAGAAATCTGTTTCGTCTTTTTTTAGATTTGATGTAAATTAAAAAAATGGCTTGTGTTACTGTCAGATGTGTGTAGATTCATTATACATACCTGGATTAATTGCATAGGATTTATAATAGATTATGTTTAATAGTGTGCCAAAATTAAAAATCCAGTAATTAGGAAATTTTCCTTGTTTAACTTGCCTATACTCATAAAAAAATAGCCTGCTTCTATGTTGGTAATACCAATACATCCAGAGTTTTTACCACCAAATTTTTCTTGATTCAGCTTAGAAATTTGTCCCTTGTTAAGGGTATCATAGAATTTTGTGAGTATGGCATAGGAAAGAAGAATTTCAAAGTAAAGGTTGAGGCATAACTCTGACTTTTCATTTGGAAAATGTGGAAGTAGTTGATAAGGTGCACATTTTGACTAACTTGTGCTTTTTTGTAAGAATGACGTGCCCCTCTTCTTTTTCAAGATTTTCCTAAAGTAGTTCCCACTCAGTCTAATTCAGTAATTCTACTATAGTTCAATGTCCATTTCTCTTCCTTGTGGCTCCCTTCATCAATTAGTTTGATCTGGTTTTGTTTTTCCTTTATACTTGTGAAGAGTGTGAAGAAGATGGTTTTTTTTAGCTTCCTCCTTAAATTCCCATTTAAATTTGTTTGTTAAGTTCTTTCAGTCATTTTGAGTTATCTCATGGCTCTTACATGCCTGTGCTGATTGTTTAGAGAGGACTTATACTGCGCCAGCAAAGTGGATGAGGGGCAAAGGACGTGTGACAATCCAATTTGGTTGTTGTTACAACTATGCACCAGTAAGTCTTCTACAATCTTATCTTAATCCCTCCCTCTCCACACAGAACCCCCCCCCCTCCCACGCACACATACAGAGGATCAGAACAGTAAATGGATTTCTTTTCCCCTAATTCACAGCTTTCTTCTTTGATAGGGTTGTAGCATATGGGCTAATCACTGAAAGGAAGTGGAATGTATGCATAGCATAATGACTGAATTTTCTTTATGGCAGGATAAGAGTGGGAATCCCCCAGGGATCCTCAAAAGTGAAACTGTTGATCCATTGCCTGATCTTTTGAAGGTCATGATTAGAAGGCTTGTAAAGTGGCATGTGATGCCTCCTACTTGTGTTCCAGACAGCTGTATTATCAACATTTATGAAGAGGGAGATTGCATACCACCGCATATTGACAATCATGATTTTGTGCGTCCCTTTTGTACCGTTTCATTCCTTAGCGAGTGCAACATTGTGTTCGGTTCCAACTTGAAAATATTGGGTCCCGGTGAGTTTGCTGGTGCAACTGCAATACCGTTGCCAGTGGGGTAAGTGAGAGTGTGCTGTTCTTCTCATACTACTGCTATTAGGAAGATTGATCATAACTGACATTATATTACTCCAGATCTGTTCTGGTCTTGAATGGAAACGGAGCTGATGTAGCTAAACATTGTGTGCCAGCTGTGCCTACTAAAAGGTACACACTGAATGTTCAGAGCTCTGGAGTCATAGTTAAATCTTCTGTGTCCTTGCACAATATGCTAACATCTTGTTAACCGGTACTTCATAGGATTTCAATCACGTTTAGAAGAATGGACGAATCTAGAAGGCCAGTTGGATATGTTCCTGAGCAAGATTTACAAGGGCTGCAGCCCTTGTCATATGAAACAGACAGACAGAAGAAATCGAACTCCTCAAAACCAAGGTATTCTGCAAGAAAACAGTCAGCACTACGGGAAGAGAGCATGGAAAGAGTAAAGATGCCAATGAGAAGGCATTCAGAGCCCCGTTACACAGGTGGATATCGACAAGGACCTGCAAACAGACAGAGGTTTAGGGTGAATACAGAAAATTGAAGGTATATTCGGACTTGATTGTTTTGACCCATCGTTATCTGCTAAAATTAATGGCTCTGTTGGTGGAGGTCTCTTCTTATCTTCACATTGAGCTGTTGAATTATTAAAATCTGAGAGGTTGCTGCTTGATGCTCCTTTAGATGAATATCTTCTAAAATAGAAGTTTAATCTTGCTCTCTGCATTGAAATCATGTACTACAATAATTTCCGGAAACCAGGTATGAATGTGAATGAGGAACATTCAAGCTGAGAGTGGGAAAGAGGGGTGGTCATGTGATCTAGAGATGGGTGGATAATTTATTTGATCTGATAATCTATCCGATGTATGCGTGGTGTTCCAGTTTGAGGTGGTAATGGCGTGTATGTATATCACGACGCAGCTATGCAAATAATCACTTGGCAGCTTGGATAAACCGTGCTGAGATTGGACTCTGTCTCCTTGTGAAGAATTAAGTCCATCCATGTACGCTTGATATTGGTGAAGCTTACATGGTATTCAATTCATATGTCGTAGGTTACAGTTATTTGCGCACAAGCATTTGTACTTGCTTACTACTGTAATGTTTTCTCCTAGTGCTTGTATCGTTAATCCATTGAGCTTAAACATTGCGAGCTAAGTTATTTTGTCTGATAGTCTTTGCTTTTCTACTTGTTGGCCCAAATTCTTTTATGGAATATTTACGGTACGAAGCAGAAAGAAGGCTAATAAATAGGAACATGAGCGGAGGATCCGAACTCTTAACTTGCTTTATGACTATACCTTTTCATCATTTGGTCTTATTCCAATTATACCATCTTATTATTAGGCTCAAAATTGAAAATATCAATTTTATCTTTGTAATATAAATGCTAGTAAAGAGAATATTAAAATAATTATAGTACTTGAAAGTAAATATAGTATTCAGTATTTAACATGTTATTTAAATACAAAAGTGTGGCATATTGGACTTAGAGAGAAAGAGTATAATGATGAGTCCATTTGCAGGTTGACTAGCAATTATGATTAATATATATTAGGAGAGAGATCACATACAAGATCTTATGAGTAGTTAAAAGGCTATAAAATGTGTTTTTTAAAGAATGTTCAAAATTCAAAATCAATTAGCCGTTGCCGTTTGTTATATAGCTCTTAAATATGAATCAAATGTAAATTAATCATAATTTTGTAGCACTGGTTTATAAATACTACTACTAATAGTAGTAAAAATGTGCAAAAACTGTATAAAAGAGAGCAGGAATGAGGGGAGCTTACAAGAAAAGAGTAGGCAATGTAGTTAGGAAGGGAAGTACCGGAAAGAGTGAGCTCCCCAACATTAGCCTAAAAATAGCACGGTCTAGCCAGTTTTCATACTGGTCATTAAAAAATAGTCAGTTTTTACCAAGTCAATAAAAAATAGCCACTATTTTGCTGCAAACAAAGACCGGTCCAGCATAATATACTGGAATTCGGGGCACATGCGTATGAACTTCCAGCATATTATGCTGGAACTCTAACACATGGAAAGTTCCAGCATAACATATTGGAGATTCGAGTACTTGTTTATGAACTTCCAGCATATTATACTGGATCGGTATACTTGCTGAAACTCCAGTATATTATACTGGAGTTCTAGTGTACATATACCAGAACTCCATCATATTATGCTGGAGTTCCAACATACTTATCCTGGAACTCCAGTATAATATGTTAGAGTTCAAGTATACTTATGCTGGAACTCCAGCATAACACACTTGCATATTTTTCGAGTTTTGAACATTGTTTTCGCTCAGATTTATTTTTACATGAAAAATGACTAAATTTTAATTACTTTTGAAACTGCTATTTTTGAACGACCATTTATAAATGTGGCTATTTTTAAATTTCTTCCAACATTAGCAAAGTAGAGGGCCCATTATTGATAAGAGCTTGGCCCGCAGACTATTTTGTATGTTGGGCCTAGGAATGCTGAAATGAATTTATAATGTTTAGTTTTGCAGGTTTTTAAGAACAAAAGCACAACATAATTATGTGAGCATGAAGGATGAAGTGGTGACGTCCTTTAGAAAAGTGGTTTTTTCCTCATACCTTTAATTAGTTAATCAGAACACTTAATCCTCATATCCCTAAGTTTAAGCAAAAATAATACTTTCATTTAATATGGTATTATTTTATTAACCACTAAATTTAATAAAGAACGGGAAAAAGTCGTCACATACAAAAGTTACCTTTTGAATTTGTGATCTTAAATATGCCATGATATTTGTATATCCAAAAGAGCATGCCAATAAGTGCAAAATAAAAGTTTAAATTTAAAGAATTTTCAAATTAGAAAATATGTCTTTTAAAATAAACTTAAAAGAAAAAAGTGGCATATTACATTGAGAAAAGGATATCTTTTGGCATCCATCCATTGAATAACTTGAAATTCAACAAATATTTCTTACATGAAAGAATCTGTCCATCCTGTTTAAAATATTAATAAATCAACCTTTGCATGCTTCTACGCACTTGATCGTGGACATCTCGCACGTATGTATAGTCATGGGCGGCTTTACAGCTACGTCCCATCACCCCTTGGACGCGCCTCATGGGTCCTGGCACGCTTCCCAACGTCTAGCATCATGGATGACCCTATAATTTTGGTCGCGTCAAGTGACAATTGCATATGTGCTTATGCCGCCCCACCGATAGGCCTCACCAGTGCTAAGCCACAGGTAGATGCCAACAACGTCGTGCAAACTCTAATACTAAAGGCAAAGTTGTTGCCAACGAACCTGCTTCTGCTTTGTAGGAATCTAAGTCATTGCTATAGTAAATCTAGAGTAATTTTACTTCATGTATTTCCATTATATCTCTCTAGCTTAGTTATGTCAACTCCTGTAACTTTGGCTCTTTTTTTTTAAGTACTATTAGGGGGATCAAACAATCAAACTTTCTACCAAGAAAATAATTCTCGGTACTAGTGTCCATCTCCCTCAACTGTGTTGCTTTTCTATAATAATTTTTATTAATGCAATCAAACTTTCTTTCATTCTCAATTATGTTCTCTGAATTGCTCTTGACATTGATTTTCCTGTAAGGCACTGACAATCTCGTCTAGCGTACGGAGAGGACCTTAGTTGACAGATAGTAACTGCACGGACATCGGTTGCTTAGCCTTACGTCTCCCTTATAAGGAATCTCAGGAAGGAGCCGCGTAACGGTTGGTATCAGAGTCTAGGCTCGACATCGGACGAGAGAACACATTGTTGTTACCACCATTTTACTATGGTAAATCATGGAGACCGCATTGTGGCCCTTGGAGAGACAGTTGACGTATTACGGCCCATCACGAATATGGTGCCTAATCGAGGAACCATCCAAGTAAAAAGGTTGGATGACCTAGACCGCAGGATGTGGCAGGCCGAAAGTGACATTACGAACATCAGTCGCGACTCTGAAGGAGACCGCCAAATGGCAGCCAAAATTTTTGGTAAATCCGCGGACCTCCAACAGGAGTGGACCAATGTTTTAGCCTATAGGGTACAAGAGGCAGACAAGGTGACTGCCATGCAGCAAACCATAGACAACTTGATAGGCCAGCTCAATGTTGTAAATGCTGCACTGCAAGGCCTATTTCGAGGAGGCGAAAACCGAATCGGGGGTGCTACCCTGTGCACAAAAGCTGAAGATTCTTGAGCCAAAATTATACAATGGAGCTCGGAATGTCAAAGAAGTGGAGAATTCCGACATCGAACAGTACTTCGATGCCGAGAGGGAGTAAAACGACTTTATATTTACAATAGCAATGACCTAGATTCCGAGAAAGCAGAAGCAGGTCCATTGGCGGCAATCATGTCTTTAGCATCAGTGTCTGTGCGTGCGGTGTTGTATGTATATGCTTGCGGCTGGGTGCTGGCGAGAGCTATTGGTAGGGCAGCATAAGTATAGGCGCTTGTCACTTGGCGCGGCCAAGACCAAAGGGCCGTCTATGGTACTAGACGTTGGGAGGCTTGCTAGGACGTCATGAGACGCATCTAAGGTGTCATGTAGCATGGCTGGAAAGCCGTCCATGACCGTATGCGTGTATCTAACATTTTGTCGCTTGTACAAGACTCGAACAAAGAGCACATTAATGAGTAAAGAATACCACAACTTAGTTATGGCACTATGTAAAAGAGTGTATGCATACCATCTAAAACCTTAGTGTTATACATATAGGATTTCAGAATTACTCTAAGTCTCATTGGACATCATCATGCATTTTTTTTCCTTGCAAAATATGATTTTCACAAATAAGGAATTTCATTTAATTAAATCACATATTCCCTATGTAGCAAATTACTACTATCTTACTTTTTATCTTGGAGCCTCCAAAATTGTGTCCATTTTCTCAAAAGGTTTACTCTGTTTGATATACTTTTCATCCCTCTAATAACAAAAGGCATTTCACGACCTAATAACCTAATTTTATTCTAAACATTTTTCTAATTCTTCAAAAAGTTAACTCTATCTTCATATTTGGATCACCCTTTATTTAGAGAAAACAAAACTTCAATTATTAGTTACCTAAAAATTTATCCCGAAACTATTTAGTTACCAAACAGTATGAATATATTTTTCAAGTAACTAATTCAACTTATTATGGATAATTACGTGTCGATATATTTGGTTTTCTAATAGTGTAAAAGGTAAACCTCGAGGGGTAGCTCAACTGGTACCGGCCTTGGGGACAAAGTCCCCAAGGACGCCAGTTCGAGCCCAGCCATTGGAGGCATTACAAATCGGCCGCGTCTTCAGGGTTCCGTGGAACTAATCGTGCACCCGTATTGAAATAGCGGGAGATCGACCTGGTGAGTACAGTTAGTCGGGTTCGCAAAGCGATGCCCGAAAATTACGGTTAACAAAAAAAAGAAAAATAGTGTAAAAGGTATATAATATCTTCGGTGTATAATCCTCTATGTTTAATTTGATGAGTCACTCATTGCATAGTAAAAGAGATACTGAAGTAGCTAAGAACAAATGTCATGTGGTCCTCTCTGTTACAAGAACTTTCAGTCAACTTAAAGCATTAAAACAACATACGTTAAATGAGTAATTCATCTAGTCTAGAACTAAAAGAAGATTCATATTTAGTAGTGGTCCAAACTCCAAACTGCATTTCTGGGTCCTATATATATACTACTACTACATGTTTGTGAGTTGAAATTATTTAGAGTGCATTAAATTCATAGTCACCTACCTAGAACACTCCACAGTAAAACTCAACAAATGTGTTAAAACTTTAAGAAAAAAGTACATTAAAGCAACCATTTCCATCTTAGACTTTCTCCTTCAATGGACCACCATGCCAATATTTTACGTAGGAATTATCTAATCTTAGTAAGTTTACTCCCTTCACGCGCATCAAAATTTGAAAGAAAAAACTATTTCAAATAATGAATATAAAGTTTTTAGCTAGGGTTTTTTTTACTTCATTTGGTTTGGTAGTCTCTTTCTAGGTATTAATTACAAAGAAAGCGAGAAAGAAATTGAGACATGTAGCATAATATGTAAAAAAAAAAGGTAGAGAGATCTGAAGATGATGCTAGAAAAATCTTTAAAGATATTGCGAAAGCTAGCTATGGCAAAATTATATATTTTATTTATCTATAATACTAGGATATATTATGATTACCCGCAAGAAAAGGGAATATATGTACTTTTCAAGAATTGTAGAAGGCTAGAGATGAGGTAAGAGGCTTTGGTTTGTTTATAAAATAATATAAAACGAAAGATCAAAGAGTACTGATGTTGAGCTTTACTAGCAAATCAATGTCCGGTAGACTTAAAGACAATCTGGCAAAGGACTACCCATCACTCCTTAATGATACTAATATATTGTCCTAAGCAATTAGTGTAATACCAAATATTGTAATACCAATTCGAGAGTTAAATTTAATAATATATATACACACACAAAAGAAACAAGGTTTAATTCATTTTAAAAGAAGACTTTATTCAATATTAGTGAGAGTTCTCACAATATAAATTTCTCACTACAGTGTCATGAATTTTAGTTTTATTAAAGAAAATTCTAATTTTAAGATAATATAAAAATGTACTTCCATTTTGTACTACGGTAATTCTATCATTTTATGTGATCTTAATTAATATTACTAGTACATACCCTTGAGTCTAAGGGATTCAAGTTGAGCACGACTAAGGTAGAATATCATGAGTGCAAGTTTAGCGCTGAGTCGGGGCAAAGTTGGCATGGACGTGAGGCTTGGATCACTGGTCATCCTCATGAGAAGTAGTTTTAAGTATCTGAGGTTGATTATCCAAGGGGACAGAAAGATCGACGAGGACGTCACACACCGTATATGGGGATAAAATGAAGGTTAGCATCATGAGTCCTGTGTGACAAGAAAGTACCACCATTACTCAAAGGTAAGTTCTATAGAGCCGCAGTTAGACCGTTCATGTTATATGGGATAGAGTATTAGCCGGTTAAGAACTCTCATATCCAGAAGATGAAAGTGGCAGAAATTGGGATATTGAGGTGGATGTGGGGGCATATTAGGCTGGATAAGTTTAGGAATGAAGTTATTCGGAAGAAGGCGGGCGCGACTCCTACGGATGAGAAGATGCGGGAAGCAAGGCTCAGATGGTTTGGGCACATGCGGAGGAAGAGCCTTGATGCTCCGGCGAGGATGTGTGAGAGTTTGGCCTTGGCGGGTATGAGAAGAGGCAGAGGGCACCCTAAGAATTATTGGGGAGAGGTGATCAGACAAGACATGGCGTTGCTGCAGATTCCCAAGGACATTTCCCTTGATAGAAAAGGTATGGAGGTCAAATATTAGGTTGTAGGTGGGAACGTAGTCAAGTCCAGGGGTGAGGTTGGTTCGATAGGGTAGACTGCTAGTGGTCAATATTGTGTTCACACTATCCTTTCGTTTTTCACATCAGGGCTTATTTTGTGGCTTTGCATTTCTACTATTTTCTGGTTCTTGTGATGTTGTTATTACTTCTTTAATTTGGTTTCTCTTGATGATGTTAATATATTGTCCTTCAGCTTTTCTTTTTCGTATTTTTCATCTTCTTGAGCCGAAGGTCTTTCAGAAACAACTTCTCTATCACTTCAGGTAGGGGTAAGATATGCGCATACACTATCCTTCCCAGACTCCACTTATGAGATTTTACTGTCTCGTCATCGTCATCGTTGTTGTAGTACATATAGATTATACAACATTCCGTTTCGTAAATAATGCATAGACTTCTACAGATATTACTAATGTATAAATACAAGTACTAATTTTCTTGTTGGAGGTGAAAAAAGAGAGACAGCTGAGAGAAAGAAATAATATAAATGCATGATAATGAAAGGTAATTGTAGTGATGACACAGTATCAAAATCAGAAAAAGAAAAAATAGCAATCTCAAATGTTGAACTCCCAATAAAGAGTGAGTCTGGTAACAGTCAGCAGAATTGAAAGAAAATTGGAATGAGACTGATGACTTCAAGGTGAGAGTATATATTCCTTCCCTATATATTAGACCTAATTTAATTTAATTCCCCCTAAGTTTCATAATTTGCAATAGATATCTTGAAAAAGTTTATCAGCATATTTATGCCCCGGAAAAAGTTTAACTAATATTTGGGGGTCTAGAAACTTCCAGAAAAGGTTATATTTTCTTTGAAAAAATTTCCACCTAACAAGCTTTTTGAACTAAAAAAATGGGAAAATTATTTATATAAAATATTCTCCAAAAAAATTAAATTTGATATATTATGTGAGTTTGGATTAGAGAAATAGTAAAAGTAATGTAAATGATATTAGAAGCGAAATGGTTTCAAGTATGTTGGGACATACAAAATAAAAAATTATATTTTGAAAAATAAGAAGAATCTCCTACAAATTAAGAGCCGAGAATGACAAAACCATAGCCTATTTGCCCAAAAATTAAAATGTGCTTTTTTAGAAAAGCACTCTTTATCAAAAGTACAATTCAAAAAAAATACTTTAGAACAATAAGGGTTTCTTTTTATTTATTTTATACCAGAACGATATTTATGTGAAAACCACTTTTGTATTTTTAATTTAAATTAATTTTGAAAATGTGACGACCCAAAGGGTCATTACTGTATTTCTCCCTTTTTTCATGTTTCCGATGCCTTGAAAATCTCACTTTTAGCTACTTTGATTTGCGTGCGCAGTTCAGCCATGAAGCCAAAAAGTTTTTATGTTAAAATATATGAATTCTGGGAAAAATTTGAAAAATTATGATATTAATATTGATATATTTGACTTTAGTCAATATTTTGGGTAAACGGACCCGGACCGGTGATGTGACAGTCCCGAGATGTCCGTAGAAAAATATGGGACTCGAGCATGTGCCTGGATTCGAAATCCGAGGTCCAGAACCCGGGTAAAAAAAATTTTCTGTTAAATTATTTTCTGAAATTATTAAGGCAAAATAAAAATGAGTTAGAAAATATAGGTATCGGGCTCGTATTTTGGTTATGACGCTCGGTACAAGTCTTAAATATGCGTTAAGCGCTTTCTGTGAAATTTGGTCGAAATCGGAAGTCGTTTGACGTGTTTCGTACCTAACTAGCTAAAGTTGGAAGTTTATGAACTTGAAATGAAAAATGATGATTTTGATGTTTGATTCTTTGATTTTTATGTTATTTTAGCGATTCGATCATTCGAGTAGGTTCGTAGGATGTTATTGAGTTTATGTGTGTGTGTTTAGTTAGGAGCCCCGATGGCTCGGGAGTGATTTGGAGGTGTGGTTCGGAGTGATTTTGCACTTAGAAAATACATCAGATTTTCCAGCTTGTTGCAGACCAGATTTTTACACTTTGCGAATGCGGCCCCTGGTTTGCGTTCGCATAGCCCTGTCTTTTCTCCTTCCGCGTTCGCATCCCTCAATCGCGTTCGCATAGTTCTGGGTCTGCTCCTCTTCGCGTTAGCGTGAGGCCAAACGCAGATGCATAGTCCAAAGGTCTTGGGCCTGGATTTTCTTTCTAAGCGTTTGTAGTGTTCCTTCGCGAACGTGATGCCTACCCGCCCAGTCTTCTTCGTGAACACGACCTATGTGTCGCGAACGTATAGAGTTAATTGCTCCGGTGATTTTTCTTAAAGGCAGAACATTTCATTTCGGGAATTCATCACTTCTTCTCATGAGCCCTCTTCTCCATCAAGCTTTAGGACCCCATTGAAGCTCCCCCTTTTCAAGACTTTTTGGGTAAGTAATTTCCCACCTAATTCCTTCACTTTTCTTCATTAATTAGTAAATTCCAAAGCCTAAAATCATGGATTCGAGGTAGAAAATGGCGGTTTTGGGTAGAACTAGGGCTTTGGGAATTTTGGGTGATTCAACCTCAATTTGGGGTCGAATCTTTAAACAAATTACATATTTGAACTCGTGGGGTTATGGATGATTGGATTTTGGTCCGAGCCTCGTTTTTGGACTATGTGGGCCCGGTGTTGGATTTTGCTATTTTAGAGGAATGATAGGAATTTCATTTCTAGACTATGAGATTGTGTTTTTGAGCTCTTATTGATACCGTTGAACTAAATTGTGCCTAGGTATTATTATTTCGAAGTCATATTCTAAAGAAAAGGCGGTTTTAGTGCCTTGATTGCTATTTTCGAACCGAGGTAAGTGTTTGTTCTAACTTTTATTTGAGGAATTAGGATTAAGTTATTATTTTCTATGTGCTAAATGTGGAGTACGGTCTATAGGTATGGTGACGGTTATGTATGCATCGGAGTCTAGCATGACCATGAGTCTTATATGTGTTGGATTCAGATTTATTAATACTTCTTTCTTGCTTGGGTTGATAAGCATAATATAAAGTGAATGGTTGAGGAAGGTTTGTGATTGGTTTGGCTTTTGGAGCATTGATTCGGACTAGAAATTGGTATTTGAGGAAAAAGGTTATTAAAAGTGGAACGTGTACTGAATAGTCCCTTGCCGGGACGTAAGTATTTATTGTATTCTTCCTTGCCGGGATGATTGAATTGTTAATTGTATTCCTTTACCGGGGTTTTCTTGTAATTGTTGTTACTCCCCTCGCACTTGAGTTGTGGTTGTTATTTGGGTGAGTTCTTGGTATTAAATATTGAGGATCGGGTTGCACGCCACAACGGTGTTGATGAATATTGAGGATCAGGTTGCACATCGCAACAATATTGATTGTTGAGGATCGGGTTGCACGTCACAACGATGATATATGTTGAGGATCGGGTTGCGCGGCGCAACAGAGTATGGATGAGTGTATTGCGTTCGTATGCAGAGATTTCCTATGTTTTCCTTATCAGTTGTTATTGTTCAGCTTCACTTCTTTACCGATGATTTCCATATTTAGACTGTAGAACCCCACAGCATGCTTCCCCCTTTTTACTGCTTAAATTAGTGTTTTTTCCTGTTATTGTGCATATATCTGTATAGGTTATTTGTAGTAGGTCCTGTCTAGCCTCGTCACTACCTCGACGGGGTTAGGACAGGCACTTACCAGCACATGGGGTCGGTTGTGCTGATGCTACATGATAACTATAAACTGTACATGTTTTATGCCCCTTCTTACCTGAGCTTTGTGCATAAATTGCTCAAGATTAGTCCTGAATTGTTTACAAGTTGCGCTTGATTGCAGGTTTGAGCGACTAGATAATAAATATCACAAATCGGCTAAAAAAGAGTGAAATTTGCCAAGCGTCAAAAGATAATTAAAAATGGAAAATTGGTGACATGCGCGGACCGCACTGTTTTGATGTGCGGCCGCACAGGAAAGTTCTGAAAGATGCCAAGTTCAAGCACAACCTGCGTGGTCCGCTCTGCTTTGCCACGCGGCCGCGCAGGAAAGTTCAGAGAACCATAAAAAGGGAAGAAGATCCATGCGGACCACATCCATTTCCACGCGGTCCGCAATGATGAATGATAAGAGGCTCGGAAATTCAAGGCAAAGTCCCATGTGGCCGCACACTAAAGCGGTGCGGTCCGCGTGGGTAAAAGTTCAGAGAGTCAACAATGTGACAAATTCTACTGTGCGACCGCGCACCCTTTCCACGTGGTCCGCATGCCTCAACCTATGCGGCCGCGTGATATTTCTGTGTGGTCCGCATCCCCAAGTCCAGAAGCACAGATCTAAAGATCATTTGCCCTACGCGGACGCATGTCATTTCTATGCGGTCTGCGCCAAACCCTCAGGGGTATTTTTATTCGATTTTTCCTGTATAGTATAAATAGAATATTTTACTTTTTTAGGTCAAGTTTTGTAATCTGTTTTAGCATCTGAGCACGAGACACTTCGTATTAGCCTACTTTAGGCAATTTTCTCTTGTAATTAACATGGATTCAAGTAGATTAAGCTTGTACTTAATGATTATCTTAATTTCTTCTAGTATTTCTTCATTTTCTGCTTCTTCCATGTCTAGCTAAACCCATTAGCTAGGGTTGTGGCTCAACCCTAGTGTGGGATTAATAAGTGTTTTTGCTTAATGCTTAGATGGTGTTGGGTGTTTGGTATTTGTGTTGATTGTATGTTTTCACTTAGATTTGGTGGTTGCAAACACTAAGTCTAGCTTAGTGGGTCTTGACTCTTCTTGAGAAACAGAACCTATGACCTCACAATTAACCCAACAAGGATTTGGAATGGACCCATGAGAATGGTAGTCCCAAGTAACGGGTTAAACCTCGAGAGAGTAATTACCCCACTTGAACCTTAAAGTT
Organism: Nicotiana noctiflora; assembly: GCA_032618575.1. Classification (NCBI taxonomy): domain Eukaryota; kingdom Viridiplantae; phylum Streptophyta; class Magnoliopsida; order Solanales; family Solanaceae; genus Nicotiana; species Nicotiana noctiflora. Next base: position 49,649 of record JASVEL010001881.1, on the reverse strand, counting down.
ACTTGGGCAAATTAGCCTACCCAATTGGTCTCTCGAGAGTCAATTGGAAAAAATCACCCTCTCTATCGAGAGGTGTGAGAGTGAGTGCTAAGTGCAACGGTTATCTATATTCCCCTTAGTTATCATCCTTGTATTAGAATTCTATACCGGTTAATTAGTCACCTAGGTGAGTGCTACTACCCTAGTATTTTTCTCTATATTGCATACACTCTAGAATCATTACTTAGCATAATTTAGTTTACAATTGTATTTGATAAATTTAGTTATTAAACAAAAGAAAAACCAAAAATAATAGAAGCAAAAATTAGAAGTTAATACACATTTCTAGACTTCACAAATACTCGACTCCCACTTCAAGCTCCCTGTGGATATTGACCCTGACACCACTATCGGCTAAAAGTAATTAGCGCCCACTCTTCTCAAGGGTTGAGTACTCACCGATCACTTCACTCTGTGCATTTCTTTTGCACAGATCAGGGCGCAGCTTTCGGACCGCAACAGTATTAGATCGGGAGCAGAACTTTGCTACTTCAGGCCCGTCTACTAAACTACTGAAGTTTTGTGTGATTGTATTTGCTACTTTAACACCATATACTAAAGTTACGCGAAAAAAATAGGTAAAATATAACCCAAAAGGCGAGTATATTTAATTTTAAATACCCCTCTAGAATTCACGTACCTACCAACCCCATTAATCGTGATTCACATTGCGTAAACCCCATTAAAGAAGAAACTGCATTCGATTAATTATTTCTCCCCATCAAAAGCTTAAATTCAGAACTCGCTAAAGTTAATAATTTTCATCACATCCCTTAATATAACTTAAGTAGCTAAAAAAAAAAAAAAAAAAAAAAAAAAAAAAAGGAGAAACCTGCTATATTTAGACTCCAATTGAGTAATTGGGAGAAAGAAGTTCCCCTGAGGTAGGAGTCTAGCTGCAGTCTATCGATATCGGTGCATAGGAAAAGGTAGGATTTGGAAGATAAATAAAATGCGGCGATAGAAAGCAATTCCCTGAAAGTGACTGATTTTTTTAAAACATCCAATTATTTTGATCTCGTGCTTTTTCCTCCTTTGTCTCCATCAAATTTCATTGTCATTTAGACCGAAACTTAAACAAAAACCCTTAAGATTAATTTCTTTTTGTATAAACGCCAAATATGTATTTTTCCTCCTCAATGAAACTTTTAATACACATAATATTTACATCAAATTAATTATTAATATAAGAATGAAAAATATCACATATATAAATTTAGTGAATAAAAATATCTAGTATATGTAACTTGACACTTGTAGTAAGCACTTGATAGAATAGTTGAGGTGTCGTATTTTACCAAACCCTCTGACATTTAATTTAATGTAACATATTTTCAAGTTATCATACTAGTATATATTACTGTATTAGTAATTTTGTAAAGAATAAGTAAAAGATGAGCGATGACGTACCTAGGTAGTAGTAATTTTCATGAGTTGAATGATGATACTACGGGGTAAGTGGTAATATCACTACGTAGAGATATAGCAGAAGTAGATGTTTTGGCAATTAATATTGGGTAGCGTGCTCTACTGTTCCGTAGCAGAGGATTGTGAATTATGTAGACGTGATATATGCCATGTCTTTCAATATAATGTTCTCTTTCTGTCTTTCACTCCTAATTCCATTCTCTTTCACTTGTTCTTTTCCTAAATAGTTCAAGATTGTGTATGGTATTTTCTGTGGAGAGTTTCCATTTCCTATTTATAATTATCCAAATTATATGTTTTAAGGATTATATACTTAGATAGTACTATTCAAATGGGACATATGGGACCCTATTCCGAAAGAATATAGCATTCATCAACAAAAATTAACCCGTAGTAAGGCCATTGAATTTCTCTATATGGCAAAAAATAACCGCTTAAACCCCATTTAAAAAGTCATTTATGTAAAATGGGAACCTCCGGACTCAAATTTCTTTAAGCTCAATATAGATGGAGCATGTGCGGGAAATCGAGGAATGGGAGGAATAGACGGTGTGTTTAGAGACAATGAGGGGAATTGGATCCTAGGCTTCAGTACGGACTATAAGTACGCTACCAATATCTACATGGAGATCTTAGCCCTACCCCATGAAATCAAGCTAGCAATAACAAAGAAGCTCTTTTCTTTAGTAATAGAGACGGACAACTTGGAACTATTAAACCTCTTAAAATCTAACAATGGTCTCTACCGAAACTTAATTGATGATTGCAGGTACCTATTACGGGCGCATGACCCTCAGCTGAATCACATTTTTAGAGAGGCTAATGGAGTAGCGAACATGTTAGTTAAAAATGATTGCAGACTGAATACCTTTTGTACTTTACAAATCTTTGTTGTTCTGCTTGTCTTTACTTTTCATGCTTTAAAAAGAGACAGTTTAGGCACTATGTGACTTAGACTGAGTTCTTGTTATAATAACTCTTAGTTTTTGTTGAATAAATCTTTGTTTACCAAAAAAAAAATTGAGACAAAAATACACAAAGATCGGTTAACAAATTTGCTTAGACGCTCCATCGGAATATGATGATATTTACTAAATCGTACATTATACTACTTTTTAATAGCTATTGTATAGGATTTTTTTAGAGTTAACTTTCATACAGAGCTGGTAAATAATTATTTATATATTGTAAAGAGCTCATTTGGGTACTGAAAATAACTTTTACTTGTTGAAACTAAATTTATAAATAAATAATTACGTGTTTAGATAAAAATATTAAAATTGACTGAAATATTCTTAAAGCTACTTATAAAAAATAATTTTTTAGTATTTTTACATGAAAATGAGTAATAATGGAAATTGAACTGAGAGATTATCCGGAGTTATGTTTTAGGAAGAGTACTTAAGAGATTTCACAAGATATAGTTTACCGAAAAATCATAAATGTTTTGGTCAAACAAAAAATACTTATAAGCATCATCAAAAATCATACGAAGGGATTTTGGTTTATAAGCATTTTTTGTGTTTACCAAATACATAATAAAAAAGTGTGTATAACCTAGTTAGACTAGCTTATTATAAGCTTGACCAAATATACTCAAATTCACCTAAAAGATAATTATATATAACAATTTAGGTAATCGGAATTAGTATCTTAAAAAAAAAAGACAAATAACATACTATAACATGTTATATATAATAGACTAAAAATAGTATATACTAGTCCTATAAGTTACTGTAAATCCTTTCTTTTGGCGCAGTACCTACTGATGGGTGGACGAGGGACATGGAATTATCTTCTATATGTTTTTTACCTATCAAAATCTGCTGAAGAATTATACTATTTCTTAGCGGTGTGAACTATAATAATATTTCCCATGTCCATTTGCTAATGCTCGATCTCAAATAAAGAAAAAAAGAAGAGAAAAAATAAAAATTGGGAAATGCTGTATTCTATATTATTAATATAATACTACTGAAGAACCAAACAAGTTCACTAATGATCTGTTGGATATTTGCAAGTTTTTCAACTAGCAAAAAACTCTGACATTAATGCTACTTCTGAGAATGTGGCTTTAATAATATCCTCCCAATAGCAGCTGCATTTATATCCAAATGACCACACATCATTTGCAAATTAGTATACTTTTGAATCTTTTCTCTGTTATATGGGAAGAATATTTGTATTAATAGCTCCTCCTCACCTTTTACTAGCACATTTACAACTTTACCCTTGTAACCTTTTTGTAAGTACTAGAGTACAAAGAATATCCTAAATTTCTGGCATATTTAACCAGAGACAAAGAGGTCATATCTCCCACATAAAGAAGAATTCCCCTAAATGAAGTCTAAAAATCACAAGAACATATAGTAAGTAAGTAACATTTTGTAACAACATCCATTCATTCATTCATTGAAAAAAAGCTCTAATACTTTCTCTTCTGTCTTCTCATAAAGCTCACTTTTTTCTTTCCCATATCTCCACTTAATAATCATAACTTGTCATTGCCTTTTCATCCAAGCAAACTCCTCTGAATTCCACCTTTTTCTAGCCCCTCTTTTGTCCCATACTTTTTCCTTAACTCTTTGCTCTGTCAATTTCAGTCCTTCTCTCCCAGATATCCCTCTGATTTCCTTTCCATGTGCCACTCCTACCCTCCCCCCTCCACCCCCTACCCCCCCCCAACAAACCAAAACTTTCTTTATAATTCTATCATTCTCTCCATGTAACTCCTCATTCTTTAGTCTTCAGTCTTTACCTACCTAGCCTATAACCACATTCTTCATTTTTATCTTTGTTTTTTTGTCTATATCCCTTTGTTCTCTTCTTGTATTAGTACTACTTTCGATACACTATGGAAGCTGCTCAACAACAAAACCAGCAGCACTATCTTCACCAACAACATTTATCAATAGGACAGGTGACAAACAACATTGAAGATAGTGTTGGTGGTAATAGTAGCAAAAACAACAGCAGCAGTTTCATGTGCAGGCAAAGTAGTACGAGGTGGACACCCACAACTGACCAGATAAGAATATTGAAAGATCTTTACTACAACAATGGAGTTAGGTCTCCAACTGCTGAACAGATTCAGAGAATTTCTGCTAAGTTAAGACAGTACGGTAAGATTGAAGGCAAGAATGTGTTTTATTGGTTTCAGAACCATAAAGCTCGTGAAAGGCAAAAGAAGAGGCTTATTGCTGCTGCTGCTACTGATAGCAACAATAATATTCCCATGCAAATGAGAGGTGTTTGGAGATCTGCTGATGATCCTATTCACCACAAGTATAACAACACTACAGGTAATTTACTGGTCAAAATATCATGAAAGACATAAGAAAAAGATAATTTTATGCCTTTCTTTTTTGTAAGAAGTTGATCTGTTACTATATATTACTACTAGGTATATACTAACATTTCACAAAAAATATAACTTTATTATGAATGGTTCTAAGGACTTGTTTCATATACAGGTATTCACTGTCCATCAGCTTCTTCTCATGGTGTACTAGCAGTTGGACAGAATGGAAACTATGGTTATGGAACTTTAGCTATGGAAAAGAGCTTTAGGGTAAGTTTGGTGTAAATTCCTTTATTAATAAGTTAAAAAAGAAACTACTTAAGCCCAAAAAAGAATCTTTTGGACCAGTTTCAAGATATCATGACAATCCACCAATATTGGGGTAAATAGTTTCTGTTGCTCATGTTTACTCTTTTTTTTCACCAAGTTTCGTGCTTGTACACATGAAATGAAGAAAAAAAGGACATAATCCCATAATCAAGACAACAATTTTCCCAAACTTTTGAGTTTCTTCTATAAAGAACTAAAAACCCTTTTCTTTACTTCCTTTTTACTTTCCCCTTAAACCAACTCTAATAACACAAATAGAAGACATATTTCAAGTTAGCAGTAGGAGAATACTTTCTTTGGGACACAAAGAAAAGGTGCAATTTTCTTAAACGTTAAAAATTCTGGAAATTTCTTTATAATAGTATATAGTAACTTAAAAAAGAAGAAGAATTGAATTTCTGATTAATGTTAGTGGTTCAAAAACAGGACTGTTCAATATCACCAGGTGGTAACTCCAACGGATCAATGGGTCATCAAAACATTACATGGGTTGGAGTTGATCCCTACACTTCTCATCAAGCTTATCCTTTTCTTGAAAAGACAAAACATTTTGATGAAACCCTAGTAGACGATTATGAGGAACTGCAACAAGAAGAAGAAAATTACCAAAGAGCCTCTGCTTTAGAAACTCTCCCACTTTTTCCCATGCATGAAGAGAACATCTCAAGTTTCTGCAACATCAAACATGAATCTTCAGGCGGATTCTACACAGAATGGTACCGTTCAGATGATCATAACTTGGCTGCTGCGGCTAGAGCTTCTCTTGAACTTAGTCTCAACTCTTTCATTGGCAGATCTCCTAATTCTCCTTAAGTCATGTTTTACTAGTTTATAGTATCAGTTGTCTTATGCTAATTAGTAGTACTAATTTGGTGTGCCTATGGACCATGGTAATGTTAATTATTATAGTATTAATCTAAGTTACTACCTTTGTAATGTTAATTAAAGTACGGAAAAAGTTAATATATGATGGTTCCAAAGTTCTCGGCTGCACCAACATGCAATATTTATGATTTTTTGCCTTTTGTTACTATTAGACCCTAGTTAGGTAGCAGACAGTACGAAGGAAATATATTGTACTGTGTTGTACATCCCTGCAGTTAGAGTTGCCTACGGCAAAATAGAACCAACATGCCATGGGTTTCTAGGCTTTATGGTACCCATATTCTAAGTCTAAACAGTAATAGAGACCGTGAACTGATTATGAATATTTAATGTAAGAATTTTTTTTTATGCACTTATACTGTTAAAAAAAATTGCACCATTAGGTAAAAGTAACTTACAAAATCAGGTAATTGTCTATATTGAGTATAATGTGAAAACTTAAAAAATAAAGTAAATAACCTACTAAAATGTGTTAAAATATACTATATACAACAATAACAATATACCAATATCTTCCCATACTTGGTCTGAGAGGATAGTGTGTACGCAAACCTTAGCACTTACCTTGTCTTCGAAGTATAATTGTGCAAAATAATATTACAGGGTATGTAAGTTAAATTGATATAATGTTTTAAGAACCGCGCGGTCCAGGCTCAAGCCAGGGATCACAAACACTGGGATTCTATTTTTATTTTTATTTTTAGAAACTGCCATATACCTTTTACCTTTGATCTTTGGAGCATTGTTGATTTTGTGTTCTTTCTCCTTAATTTCTTTTCACTTGTACCAACTTAACAAGTCAATAGATCATTAATGAAGACATTTTAGCATTATTTGATTAAAGATAGAAATATCGATATTTGGGTTTCTTGTCACTTTTGGTAGCTCAAGTATCAAGAGCTGATTGTACCTATAATTAATATTGGGTTTGGTCATCCATTTAATTCTAAGGAGGGCAGGATTTTTGTGATAGTGGGTAAATCATTTTGTCTCATACGAAGTAATGTGAATATTGATTACAGTATATAACCTATAGAATTGTCTTATTAAGCCTTTATTGCTCTTAGAATTTTGGTCAACAAGTGTCTATTTCATTGAGGTAATCATCTCATGCGTGTCTTGAACTTGTCTGTTATATATCTCCCTCACGTGGAATAACAGATTATGGTGTTCTTTTCTGAAATAACTTTAGTAATATTATCATATAGTAGCTAGTAGTTAAATAATACTAATATTAGGGTTTGCTCAAGGCCTTAGATGGATGATCTTTGCACTTAAAAGTGGACACACCTACCCGTACTAACAAATGGCGACAATTATTAAAGGGAAAAAACAAAAGAAAGTAAACAAGCACGGATTTATTAGACGTAATAATTCTCTCTAACAAGATTTTCACTAAGGTAATTCAACTCGGCTTTATACCACCTGTTAATTAAGTAGAGAAATATGATATGAATGACATGGGTCCCCTCTTATTTTTTGAATATTTGGGAGAGCTCTACTGATTAACATCTTTATTGATTCCCTTTTACTGAGGAACACTACACCAAACACAAGGGTGTGTTTGGTACTAAGGAACTCTAAGTGATTTTCTTACTTATTTTTTGGTATTTGGTAAGTAACAGAAAATATTTTTCCAACTTCCAGGAACATTTATATACTAATATAAGTAGGCACTATAAGGAATGAAAGTGGAAGTAGGGCTGCAGGGGTAGTGGGCTAGGGGCGAGGGGGAGGGGCCAGGGTAGGGGTGTTTGGTAGGTGGAAGCGGGCATAGGCATATCGAGAATTTTAATTCTATAGGTTAACATTTAAAGTTTTTTATCGAATCCATTATATTTTAAAAGTTATGGGTTCATATCCACTTTTATTATAATTTAAATAATTTTTAAATATAGATTTACACTCCGCCAAAAGTACTGAGTTTAGTTAAACTTGATAGCTCTACGCTGCATCTGCCCCTGGAGGCGGGAGGTGGGAGGAATGTTGGGGGTGGGAGTAGAGGCGGATCGGATTTAAACCCTAGAGGTTTAACTTTTAAATATTTTAATATTTAACCTATTATATTTTTGAAGTTATTGGTTTATATTTATTTTTTTATGATTCAAATAAATTTTTACATATAAATTTATACTCCGCAAAAAATTATAAGTTCTTTTAAACTCATAGAATATACCCTACATCCGCCTCTAGGTGGGAGGGGACTTAACCAAACTTATGAAATTTATTTTTCCCACTCGCAATAGGAAAGTTATTTTCCCCATTTTGAGAGACGGTGTTTAAAGTATATCTTCTTTTTACAAAAGGAATCTTAATTTAATACAGTTTATCGCATTTATTATTTACTTTTTTTAATATTTATATATAGATTATATGTTGATTATACATAATTTTATAAATTAAAAAAGGATATATATATATATATATGCTATTTTTTGTTTAAGCGGTTGATTAGACGGCTATATAGATTAATCGGAGAAAAGGTCCAAATACCTCCCTAGACTTTACGATAAGGTATATATATAACACTCATCAAAAGTTTGGCTCATATCCAACCTTGCTGTTACACTATTGGCCTAAATACCCCTTTGTTTTAAACGGATCCAAATACTCCCCCTGCACTTTACGATTAGAAATGGTAGGCGGGGCGGGGCGGGGCGGGGCGGGTGCGGGACGGGTTCTGTCTGAACCCACGAAATTTAAACCCGCTCTGCCCCGCCCCGTATAGAATTTAAACTCGCATACACCCGCATCGCACTCCACCCTCTTTCACCCGTCCCGCCCCGCACTCGCATTTTTTTTTTTGGCTTAATAAAATTTCTTTTATTTTTTACGTGTTTATGTTTTGAAATTACTAATTGGTCATACTTTTATGTTTTGCTAAATTTGTAATAAGTGATTTTATTATTGTCGATCTTTTGCCGAGAGTTGATTAGAAACAACATCTCTGCCCTATCGGGTAGGGCTAAGGCCTACGTACATATTACCTTCCCCATACCCTACCCTGTGGGATTATACTAGGCAGTTGTTGTTGTTGTTGTTGTTGATTTTATTATTGAACGGTTATGGTTACCCCACTCGTTTTTCGCCATAGTACTAAGTTCTTGACTTAAAAACGTTTAAGTAGTTTGCAATTGTAATTGTTCAATCTCGAACTCAAAAAACATTTGTAAGTGACTTAAAATCTCGGACTCGAAAATCCCATATTTAATTTTCTTTGAAATGTTACTACAATTACCAGCAAGATTTAATTTGCTTTGAAGAGAAAATATACATTCGAAGAAAAGTCATTGACAACATTTATTATTACATTTATCAACGGATTCCAATTTTCATCTGCTTTTTAAAAGCTACCAAAATACAAATTTCAGACAAAGTTTTGATATTTTGAGAATATAAAGTTTCTCAAACTAAACAAAAGTGTCATTAAAGTTGCAATTCACAAAACTAAAATATCCAATTCCATTTATAAAGCTCATAAAAAGTTTTTGGCATTTTAAAATTAAAATTTAAATCCCCACCAGCCCGCATATTTTTTTTACTTTAAAAACTGAACCCGCCCCGCCCCACAACCGCAAAATCCCAAACCCACACCGCCCTGCCCCCGCACAAACCTGTACCGCCCCGCACCCGCACCGCCCCATTGCCATCCCTATTTACGATAAGGTCTATATATAACCCTCGTTAAAAGTTTGGTCAATAACCAAATTTTATATACTAGAGGATTTCTTTTAATCGTCGGGACGACGAATTAGGGAATATTTACTACAAAATTTTATTGACACTTAAGACCAAAATTTTAAAAAAAAATTCTTAAACTATTTTTCCAATTAAATAATTATGTAAAATCTTCTTTTAATTTTTTTCTTGAACTATTTACCTAAACATTTATCGATAAAAAAAGTTTGTGGGCTCATAGGTACATTGCAAAAAAAAATTAAAATATTGTATTCCATGTACATCAATTTATCTGAAATTATAAGTTTAAGAAAAAAATTAAAAGAAGATTTTTAAATAATTATTTAACTGGGCAAATAGTTTCAAAAAAAAGAATTTTTTAAATTTTTGGTGTTAAATGCCAATAAATTTATTCAATAAACTTTTATAGTAATATTCCTTAATTCGTCACCCCAATAGTTAAAAGAAATCTTCTAGTATATAAAATTTGATGATGGGCAAACTTTTAACGAGTGTTATACATAGACATTATCGTAAAGTTCAGGGAGTATTTGGTTTCGTTTAAAACAAAGGGTGGTGTGTAACGGCAAAGTTGAATATGGGTCAAAACTTCTAACGAGATTATATATAGACCTTATCGTAAAGTTCATGGGGCTATTTGGACCTTTTTCGTAGAGTAATTCCTCTTTATATAAAATTTGGGCAAAAATAAGCACAGCGGCAAAACTTCACCTTCTTCCTCCTCTTTCTCGTTCATTTTCTTTATCCACAATTATTCTTCCTGGGAAATGGTAAGCAAAACTTGGTGCAAGGAATCTTTATCACCATATATAAGTTGAATGCAGGATTGATTGATCTTTTATGCTTGTTGCTGATGTTTTTAATATGTCTTGAGAACAAAAGGAAATACGTAATAACTTATGCCTAACATCAACTTTATACATGTATGAAAACCAGCATAGCTGTTAAAAATAATCACACAATAATCATACATTACATGATTATTCCTCGTAGATTAAAACCTTATATTATTAAATGATCTTTTATATTCAACAGTACTTTATATATGTAAAAAATCTTCTTTTTTCTTGATATGTCTCTGTGATCAGTCAAGCATTGTATAAGTAAAGAGAAAAAAATCCGTTTTGTTCAGCCACATACAATGAAGGGCGCGTGGAAGCAGTGATCAACAAGAGTATTGACAGACAACAGACATACCAATGGGGATTGGGGACCCAGCCCTGGGGGGGGTAGGGCGGTGCCCTAGCTCTGAAATCCTAAGTCCTATAGCTCTATAGAGAAAAGGCAGTCAGTGACAGTGAGTGAATTAGTCAGGGCTTGTTGATATCCAATCTCAATCTCATACAACCCAATCCAAATAGTACAACTAAAGAAAAGATTTTCCAATGATCATGATTTAAGAAGACTGCTCCTTCTCCCCTTTTTTTCATCGTGAACAGCAATGGCAAAATGATGAGTTTGAAGAATATATGATTTTGAGCAAAAGTGTGCCTCCTGCCCCTATACTAATGCGGCCGTTATTTTGGGGCAGAAAGGAAAAAGAAGAGTATATTTTTTGAGGTTTGAACCTTACCCACCCTTCATCGTAAATATCATACAATTCTTTGCATGTCTCCTCATACATACTCCCTCTCTCCTGTCCCTTTCTCTTCTTTACTCAATCTCGTCCAAAATAATTAATTTTTTGGATATTTTTATACAAATTAAAATATTTACTTTTTAATATTAATTAACAATAGAATTAATTATATTAATTTTTACTATCTCACATAAATACCCTTAACACATATTTCAATACTATTTACTCCAAGGATAATGTAAGAAAAAAATAATTAATTCATTCTTGAAATTTGGAAAAATTATCTATTTTGAACCACACAAAAAAGGCCAAAAAGTCACATATTTTAGACCGAGGAAAGTATGTGTTTTCCAATGCCAGCATCCTCCTCAATAATTCTTTTCTTTCATGTAAGTTTACGGGAAAAAGAAAATTCATTTGGACTATGACCTCTGAAATTCGAAATATTGCAACTTGACAACTGAGACAATAACATGTTGGGTAATGCAAGTGTTCTACTATAGATTAGGTACTTCTAGTTTTCACTACCTGAAGAGGCTGAAGATAGAAGCACACAAAAAGAAATCAGCAATTGGAAACGTTAAGATGACATTCCCTCCATCACATTTTTTGTGTTATACTTGATTGGACATAAAGTTAATAAAATTTAAAACATGTGATCCAAATAAATTACAGATATTTATACGGCTATAAATTATTTTATTGGATAAAATACAATTATAAAAGTTAATTTTTTTTTAAATACTCTCTCCGGTCCACAATAAGTGACCAATTTGCTTTGGGCACACTCATTAAGGAAATACTAAATTCTAGACAAAAGTAGTTAGTATGACTAAACTACCCTTAACTAAAGGTTGCAACATCGTTAATGTGAGGAGTAAAAGACTTTTTAGGGATACGCACATGAGGGTAATTTTGGAAAAACAAATTAAATTATTTTTTGGTTATATAATGGACACTTAATAAATAAAAAAATAAATTAATCACTTATTGTAGACCGGAGGAAGTATAACATTATGATGGTGTTTGGATTGGCTTTTTAAAAAGTAGCTTATAAGCTAAAAGCCAAGTCATAGGTTGATAATACCGAACTTTTGGCTTTTGGCTTATTTTTGTACTTAGCATGCCTAAAAATAAATACTTTTAAGCAATTTTTATCATTGCCAAACACCACAAAAACTAAAAAAATTCTTACAATAAACATTTAATATAAACCCCTCCAAATACCCTCTATAACATTTTCTGGGGACACGTTAATAAGGAATTTGTGCCACATAAGTTAAGATAGAAGAAGTAATAAGTAACAGCTCGGCCTTACATCTCTACCCATCAAATGGTTCATCAAAGAATCAAAATTGTTACTTATAACAACTTTATTCTCTCCACCTTAAAGAAATTGATCTTGCACAATATATCAGATAAGGCAATTTAGGTTACCACCTAAAATGGCAAATTGTAAAAAGTTCTACTCTCTTAACAACAAACTGAAATTTGGAAGCTAACTGTGCGGGTGGCCTTTGCCTTCCCGAAGGACTAGTCTGAGCACAACTCACTTGAATCCTTCAAGCTCTACATTCGAACATTTGTAAGTGTCGAAAAATACCTAGCGATGGAGGAATATAAGAAATCATAGTGTGTGTATATGCATCTATGTCATATATTGTTAAATTGTATTTTTCCAAACTCATTGAGTTTAAATCTTAGGATATAGTCTTTTACACTTTGATATTATACTTGCAGTTGCAAAAAGAAATTCCTTCCAACTCCCACGTTTCCTTTTTTTATTTTTCTTTGAGTGCTTTTTTCTCTTCTTTTTGGCATTAAAATTACCCATAAACTCATTCCAACGCAAGCACCCCTGGTCCAACCCCGCAAAATGGAGATAATTATGACAGCCATAGAAAAGGACTCGTGTAGAAGCAAGTCACCAGACTCGAAAGAAAAACAGACAAAGCTATCTAACTGACATGTGGGCCACTGACGTCGATGGTCCAGGCCAGTTATTGTGATGGGCACATATAACACTTCATTCACATTAGAGTGATTTTCTTCCATCTGCTTTGGCCCCACTGCCTTCAAAAGCTTTTTTCCTCTCAATAATTATGAAGCCAGTCCCAATCACAAAGATTTGGGTGGGATGCTTTACCATATATGGTTTGACAATTTTTTCATGCTTTCCTGGTTTTGATGACCCTCATTCCCTTTGGAGTACTGTCCTCTTGAACTTCTACTGAGCATGTGTTCGAAGAAAAACAGAGCCAATGAGGAAATTATGGACAATGCTTCTCTTCTTAGTTCATGGATACTTGGAGATTTAGTTGTGGATCCACGATGATCTTTGTAACTTTTTGAATCCACTTGTACGTAATGTCCTTTATGGGTAAGATGAGGCAAGAACCAGCATCCATTTTCACTTTCTAACATACTTATAACTCGGCTAGATTCAAGCTCCGTTCACTTATTGTTTCAGTTTCACCTCTGTATACTTTCAAGTGGTACGGAACTACTTGTCCTTGTTAGGATAAACAGCCCCGCACTCAACTCTAAGCCAATCCAACAACCGTCTCGAAATAATTCAGACTCACTACCATGGGCCGGTCACTTTCTCATCATGAGAGATCATATGGTACATAACACAACACACTCCATTTCAAAACATACAGAGCAGCAATGAAAATTTGATAGAATCTCCTCTATTGTAGACAACTAAAATGTAAGTGAACAAAGCTACTGCAATTCACAACAGGGCAGCAGAACGCTGAAGTATAGGCACATAACATCTAGAACAAAATCAGAGTCAGATAAAGTTATTTACAAGAAGGAAATAAGGGAATACTGTCTAATTTATCTACAGCACTATACTTACTTGCAATCGAGAATACCAATTTACTCTTTCTTTTCCTTTTATCTTGAAATGGTAGACAGTTAAAACCATTGGTGGTACAGCATCAGATAGCCTCTCTTGATGCCGCATCTCCAGGCCCAGCAGGATGAATCTAGGCTTAATAGGAGATGGAGCACCAAAAAGTCCAATATTAATCACATTAGAACCCTCAAAGTTTTAGAAGTTTCGCTCATAAAAATCACAAAATGTGATCTTCAAACAATCAAACAAGGTTCGTGACAAATCAGTCCAGTAATAGGAGGACTATACCGCCACAGTTCTCAGCTCAACCAATCATTTGATCTTCCAACTACGGATTTTTCTTGTAGCCCAAACTGCAATTCTGTAGGACAGAACATCATTAAAACTCAGAAGTCAATGATATCAGATATGTTGATTTTAGTAAAATGACGGGACCAAGATGCATTCATAAGCGGACATTTTTCTTCTAAGTTGCACAGCAAAAAATGGAGGTAATTCTATCTTTCACGAGCCTAACTCGGGAGAGAAGATAATAGGGATGAGCTTTCAACAAGCTATCGTCATTATGGTACTATGATAGAACCAGGACAATATGCAGCATTCATAAGCAGCAGAGTTGTAAGCAGAATAAAGCAAGAAAGATAAGAGTGGTTAGCTTTCTGGCCTTTGATCTACTGCTGAGCTTGTTAAATGTTCTATGCACATATGGTAGCTTTCCAGTTGCTGAACTAGTTAGCGCACAGAAATATTTGAGCCAAGTGTATAAGAAGAAACTAACCAAACGCTATCCTACCTTCTACTGAATCTAGACTCCCCAATTTGCTTTATATACTATAGTATCCAAAGGCATATGTACCTTGTTTATAATGAGCCTGGGATTCTACCCTAGATAAAGTTGACATGATTAGGCTAAACTATAGCTCAAACTCAAAAACTGTTCTGAAACACCAGAAAAGTTTAGCATTTGCCCCTGACGAGGTACTCAACTGAGGCAGGTGTTCTTAACAGCTTTCATTTTCTTGCCCCGTATTATACAACAATTTCATTCAATGACTAAGGATATTATCAAGCAAATCATGGGCTGCAATAGTATGCTCCAGATGAAGAGAGGGCCAGAGAAAGAGAGAGATGGGTCCCAGCAAATACATCAGCATAATGATGAACTTATCACAACTGCATAAAGTAGAGGTGGTATCGAACTGTCGCCCATGTTTGGCACTGAACAATCTCGTCAAGCAAGTTCATACTTCATAGGTATGGTTACAACTCGAAGCATTTAGCAATTAGCATGTATTTCAAACTACCACCTAATGCTATAAACACAAATGGGAGCAAAACTTGTTGATTTCACGCCACTGTCTACCAAAATAGAGGATAGGATTATCAGATATAATGTCTTTAAGAACCAGTGGTATCAGTACATGGCAGCGTCTATGTAAAACAATTGATGCCATGCAACAACTAACAAACTGTGTAGAAATCTACACATTGAAAAAGAAATCTTGAGCTCTACATAAGAAAATTCAGTACCTGATCTTCCTGTGTTCTAGTTCAGAAACCACTCTGAGGATCACGCATTATGATCTGCCAAACCCTAATTTTATGTAGACAATGCTCGGGAGGCACAAGCCAAGAGGATTTGGTAGATTTGTTCTATCTCTTCCCAATACACCGACTTACCATAAAATTCCTCTATTTTCTTCCCACATAAGCTCCCAATTTTGATAAGTCTGGGATCCAAAATGACAGCTCAGAAGAACCAGTCACAAACATTAAGCTTCCTGGAGCCCACTTGATCATAGGTGGTTCAGTATCTGTACTCATCCAACTGGCTACCTAAGAGATGCAGATGGAAGAATAAGATTGGTCAATACAATCAATTAAGCAAAGAGCTATTGTAACTAAGAAGCTTCACCACTTCTGTATGGAAGAAGCTGCTTGAATTCTTTTCTTTTTCCAATTCGATCTTCAAGTGACACATTCTCCCTCACATTACAAGTATGACTCTCCGCTTACATAATTTTTTATAGCTATTTATCAATTGTTAATTAACAAGTCATTCAAATTACAAATATTTCAAAATGACATCTTTGTCATCCCATGCACACACCAAAATGTGGCATGATACCAAAAGAAGTGAACTCCCCAGAAACACTCACTGGGCAAGAGAAGCAATAGAAAATCGAAGGGTGTGAGGAAAGGAGACAGTGGTTGACTCAACCCTAAAACTAGCAACAACAAAAAAAAATTGGTCCGTAAAGCATTATATTTCCTTCTGAACAGACTCATTTTATCATTTAAAAATAAAGTTTCGTGCAAAGAGAATACCAGCATGTTCTCCTCTAAGATTACAACTAGTGAGTCTTCCCCAAAAAATAATTAAATTATGGTAGCATATACACTTCTTATCATTAGCAAATATAAAGGGTTTCATAATAGCAGATATATGGTTTTGTTCATACCTCTTTGCCACTCCGGACACTCCAAGCATACACACTACCATCACCTGATCCTGCAAAGTAGTTCAAAGCAACATGTTATATTTCTCTTTTTACCTTCTCGTTCTTTTGGGAGGGGGGGTGGTAAACAAATAAATTTGCTGGAAAAATTTATTTCATTTGGATATGCATCTGAGGATTACGGGGAAAAAAAAGAAAATGAACCTAATTGTAAAGAATCTGATATTCATATACCCTTCTGGAGTTGATTCTGTCCTAACCCTACACTGGTTTCTGGTTAAGCAGCTTCACGGGCTATAAAATGTCAAGTGATTCTTGCTGCGAGACTACTTTCCCTACTAAAAGACAAGCTGCTAACTAAAGCAATAGATGAATAAGCTTCCTTCTTTCTCCTCTTTTCTCTCTTAAGTTGAATGAAGTTCTTCTAGAAAGATTTAACTAATTTCTAGGGGAGGCTCGAGATCACTTCACCACTAGTACTAAGCACAAAATTTTAGTCATTTTTATTGCACCACTTCTATGATGAGTAACTTTTGATGATTATACCTGGGAAGACTTTCACAAATGGACCAACGTAATCTAAAAAATATAAGATCTTAAAAAAAATATGATCTTAATTTAAAGTAGGAAAAGAAGAGGAAATTTTTTATGCAAATGCCTATATTCTGCCAGTACGAACTCAATAACATTCACGATTTTGAGAATTAATAAACTAGCCTCAAGCACAAACTTTGTTGTAATTAAAGTTTCTTTAGTCATACACTTAACCCCCTGCAAAATTCATGATTTTGATCCCAACCAGTTGTATCTCCGATATGGATCCCTTTGCTTTTATTGCATTCTGCTCTTAGTTAAGTTTGCATTGATTTCTAAAGATTTCAGGTAATTTGAGACAATTTTCCTTTATGTCATTTTGAGGTCTACTTTCCTAATCCTATCTCTCCTGGTACACCCACACATCCATCTCAACATCCTCATCTCTGCTACTCTCATCGTCTGCACATGGGAGTTCTTCACTGGCCAACACTCAGCCCCATACAGCATAGCCGGTCGAACCACCACTCTATAAAACTTACCCTTAAGTTTTAGCAGCACATTCCTATAACACAGAACACCGGAAGCGAGATGTGCCGCTAAAACTTAAGGGTAAGTTTTATAGAGTGGTGGTTCGACCGGCTATGCTGTATGGGGCTGAATGTTGGCCAGTCAAGAACTCCCACGTGTAGAAGATGAGAGCAGCAGAGACGAGGAGAGATGGGGATGTTGAGATGGATGTGTGAGTGTACCAGGAGAGATAGGATTAGTAATGAAGATATCCGGGGAAGAGTGGGAGTAGCCACCGTGGAGGACAAGATGCGGGAGTCGAGGCTGAGATGGTTCGGACATGTCAAGAGAAGAAGCATTGATGTTCCGGTTAGGAGGTGTGAGAGGTTGACCATGGAGAGTTTGAGAAGAGGTCGAGTAGGCCTAAGAAGTATTGGCGAGAGGTGATTAGGCAGGACATGGCGCTGCTTCAGCTCACCGAGGACATGACCCTTGATAGGAGAGTGTGGAGGTCGAGGATTAAGGTAGAAGGATAGTAGGTAGTTTATAGTTGTTCATCAATCGTCTTAGTAGTATGCATGTCCCTTCATATTCTTAGATTTTATTATGTTATATGGTTTTGTTCGCCTCAGGTATTGTATTCCTTGTTGTTATTATTTGGTACCACTTATCCTTTATCTCTCCCTTTTTCTTTTATCTTCCATCTTTCTTCCTCCCTTGCTTTCCTCTTCTTCTTTTTGCCCTTCCTGAACCGAGGGTCTATTGGAATAGCCTCTCTACCTGCATTAGGTAGGGGTAAAGTCTGCGTACAGACTAACCTCCCCAGACCCCACTTGTCGGGATCAAACTGGGTTTGTTATTGTTGTTGTTATGTTCTTTGAATTATGTAACACGATAAAAAAAATCTTAATGGGTGTCAATGAGAGTTGAACACAGAACCTCTACATGCTCTTATACAACATACAACATCAACTCTAATTATAGGAGCTCTCCAGGTATCAATTAAGCAACCAACCAAATTCAAGCAATTTTTCTCCATTTATGCAACCCAGCAATGCACACCCACCACCTACAAATAGAAGGAGGCCCTATAGAAGCGAAGCTTATCATCAGGACCAAACAGTAGTACACAAAATTGCATCAGCATAACAGAATGATCTATACACCAATATGTGGAAAGTGAGAGAGACATGATATCCAGAGGACTTGATGCACCATAAAAAGGAAACTGTAGAATGATCTATACACCAAGATTTGGAAAGTGAGAGAGACATCATATCCAGAGGACTTGATGCACCATATAAAGAAGACTGTAGAATGATCTATACACCAAGATTTGGAAAGTGAATGAGACATGATATCCAGAGGACTTGATGCACCATAAAAGAAAACTGTAGCAA
Organism: Nicotiana noctiflora; assembly: GCA_032618575.1. NCBI lineage: Eukaryota > Viridiplantae > Streptophyta > Magnoliopsida > Solanales > Solanaceae > Nicotiana > Nicotiana noctiflora. The sequence continues at coordinate 30,619 of JASVEL010001881.1, read as the reverse complement.
TATCATAACTTCAAAATGGAAGAACCAGAGGAGAATTAAATAGCACGAGCCCAGCATGAATATCATGAAGAAACTGCTACCTGATATAACAAACATTCCTTCTGGGCTGAAAGATGCCTCTAACGTTGAACTACTTGAAACAGGCTGCACATTATATGTTGATAACTGCAGGAAAGAGGGTGAAAGCATAATCTATTAGTGACAATACTAATGAAAAAAATCCAAATGCTCCTCTGAACTCAAGGGTGGAAACAACTCACAAGTGTGCCACGAAACGAATCAAGCACATGAATATGCCCATCCGTAGTTGTCAAAAGCATAAGTCTCCCATCATTACTGAACTTAACGATGTTAGCATCAGACAAATCTCCGCCAACAGAGAAAATTTCAAAAGGCCCCTTCAAAGAGTAAACTTTTTTTTCTCAAAAAGGAGTAAACTTTTAACGAATTAATGAAAGCAAAAGATGAAATTGACAAATGTTATGCATATATCAAATGGTAATTCATTTTCATGTATCAGATACAAAACCTTTTCATAATTGCGTGCATCGAACATCCTTATATATCCTCCAAAAGCAATAGCAAATACAAGTCCTTGCTCATCAATAGCAGTAGCTGGTCTTCCTTGCACTCGAAGAAGGCCCTAAGAACAGTAAACTTAGCAATTAATCAGATAAATGAAAAGGACATTTGGTAAGGACTATAATGTCAATGAGCTGAGGCATTTACCTGGCATTTATCAGCTCTTTGATCCCAAAGTAGAACAGATCGATCAAGCGAGCCAGAGAGAAAATACTCCTTCCTAGAGCATAAGCTAAGAGACACAACCCTGCAAATGAAAAATACAGACCTCACTTTAGGATTGATATTCATTGGAAATCGTATAAAAGTTGATACTGCTGAGAACTGTGCCTGTCACGATGACCCTTGAAATACCGCAAGTACTTGTTGTCATGCAATGAAAGAAGCCGTAGAGATTCTGAAACAGTCCATCAAACAAATTAATAATCCACTTGTTCTGCTTTGCAAGGATTATGCACAGGAATTTGCTGTATTAAAGTACGCCCATACCATCCCAACCATTCTTGGAGGAGTATATAACAGTTGTAGGATGGGAAGTGAAGCTAACCAGATCAACCCCGTACTTTTTGCTGTTAATAGTCTTCAAACATCTGCAGTGACGGATAAATCACATAGCACCTCCAATAACATCGCAAGAAGGCAACAGCAAGATGACATTCCAGAAAAAGAACAAATATCTTATGATTAAAAAAAAGTGGGAGAAGAAGAGCATTTTGCCAAGCTCCTATGAGAAGCCACCTTTTTGATAGAAAAGAGTTCTATGAGAAGCCAACGTGGTTACTATTGATAGGAAAGTTTAATTTTAATGCTTTAGCTTGAAAGATTTATCTGAGTACTTAGGCACATTATATTGCACCATCAACTCTTTTTTGCATGGACCTTAATTAACATCGATGTTATTAAATTTTAAAAATAATAATAGTTTATCCATGCAGGCGTTCTGACATGACCTTCTTTTGGCCAAACTGATATATCCACTAACTTAGTACGTCTTAAAAGCTAAATAGAAAAGGGTGAATTCAAATCGCAAGTGGAAATAACCATAACAATAACTACGCCTTATTCCCAAGCAAGTTAGAGTCATCTATATGAATCCTTGCTACCATGTCGCTCCATTTAACCCCATCTAGAACCAATATTATACCAACTGGAAATGAGTCAATGGCTAATAGCTGTAAAAGGAATTTAAATAATTACTGGGTGCAGCAGAACTTTTTTTCTTTTTTGGCAACCAATACGCCATTTTATTGAACATTGCGCTTTTTGGGCAGAGAAAGAATATTAGAACATCCTTAACTTTTCTAATAGCATCGCTTATTCAGCAACTGAAAGATCTGAATCACAGCCTACCAAGAGAACCAAAAAACAACAACGAATAAAGTATGAACTATTTAAATAATTACATTGCCAATAAAGTAAAAGAAAGATGCTTACGTTGCATTTGCAACATCATATAGACGAATGGACTCATCATCACTGGCAGTCACCAGATAATTTGATGTTTTATGAAAATCCATTGAACTGATCCTACCACTCTGCAAGTAGGCAGAATCTATATCAGTATTTCTAAAATGATTTCACAGACACTCTAGCGAAGAAAAACAGCATGTTTCACCAAATAGAATATCCTCAGTGACGAGTCCAACTAATAGGAGATAATAAAATTGTATGCAGCTCTAAATACATCATATGATTCTAACCAGAATAGTTGCACGGTGATCAATCATAGCTCTTGAAAGTTAGTTTATAATACCACTACTCAATCTTTCAAAGCACAAAGATAGACCAGAATATACATTAACAAATAAGGATCATATGACTACAGCATCTACGCCTTGTTCTGCTTGTTGTATAGAAAAAACCCCAGTATAAACTTCTATACTATTACTACAATGATTGGTCTTCAGTATAAAACTCTAACTACTACTACTACAACTCTAATTTTTCCTGATAAGGTACAAGCTTTTACAACTCTAAATTACTATCTAATACAGAGTTTAGCTTCTTAAGAAAAAAAGAAGGTTCTGAATAAAACTCTATATACCTAATACTTGCATAACTTATATCGGAACCTATATATTATTTTGTACAGGTGGAATGTGGAATAAGAATACATGTATTAGCCATACAAGGATTTGGTAATTTGTCTTTTCTGCATAACGATCCATGTATTATTATTCATCACACCAAAACAACCCCTATAGTATAACACCTAAAATACATAACTCGTCCATGAACCAAACGACCCCTTAATGTAAGAGCTGAACGGGTCTTAATACTTGTCAAATAGAACCAATCTTTTGTGTGCCTATGTATATTTCTTTCCAAAAAAAATTGAGCAATAGATCTGTTTATTTCACTAGCAATTTCTCCAACTACGTTAACAACCACTAATGTAATAGTATAACTTTAAAAAAAAAAAAAGGTGTATAATGCTCTTATGTATTAGCACTCATCAAAAATCACAAATGGTGATAAAACAACTGCTTTAAACCAATTAAAATTTTGAATTTAGCTTAAAGAGACAGGATTTTCCTAATTTAAAGGTCAAGCATCGGTCTGGCTAGGGTTGTCCTACTGGATTTGGAAGTTACATAAACACAGGGTGCAATTACATTCGTCTGCTACTCTTTCTGAACCTAATGTTGTCCTTTAAGTAATTAACAAGCACCAGTATGAACAATAATACAAAGGAAGGTACAAAAAATGAGGACAAATTTTCAGCTTTTAAGAACTTCAGTTTCCTGTAGCTTATGAAATGCTTAAATAAAGAGTTACAGAAAACGTACATAGTCGCGAAACGTCATGCCGACTTCCATGCTCTGTAAGATTTCTTCGGTGATCTCTAGTGAGACCTTGTCTTCTCTCTCAGGTTGTCCGCCTGAGTAAAATTTACAATTGTCAACAAGCAACAGTAAAACGAATTAACACAAGGAGAACTCAAATAGCTTCTGCATCACATTTTAAACTCTACCTGCCATGGTTGTTCTTCAATAATTACAGACGCAAATTCCACTGTTTGTGCACCACCGACGACGGAAGTTTTTAACTGAGAACGCGAGCGAAAGAGATGTCGCGCTTTTCTCTAGGATAACTCTATGATCCGTTAGAATTGGGCCGTTTTAGATACCTGGGGCACCTTTGTTATAGTGAGCATAGGAGCAAGGCGTACAGATAATCAATCGGCTTTAAGTCTTTACTATTATAGCCCAAGTTTCTGAATTTTTATAAATTTAACTACTTTAATTAACTTCAGACTCGTGCAATTATAGCCGAAGTTTCTGAATTTTTACAAATTTAATCGCTTTAAATTAATTTCAGGCTCACGCAATAGTGATAGCATGGACTAGCCACTTTTCATGAGCAAAGCGTACAGATAATCAATCGACTTTAAGTCATTAAAATTATGGACGAAGTTTCTAAATTTTTACAAATTTAACCACTTCAAATTAACTTCAGTGTCGCGCATCTAAAGTTCAGGGAATTATCTTTATTTAAATCCTTCACATGCGATATTGTTTGCCTAAATCGATTTTTTCCACATCTAGCATATTAAGTGAAAAAAATTCCTTAAATTTCCTTAATCGTGTTTGAAACAAGATGTTCATAATGTAGATATGAATTTGAATTTGAACCACTGACAAGCATTTACATGTTTAGTGTAGTATTTTACCATCTTATTTGGCAATCCACCATCATTGCCAAGTTATCATCCCTTGCTTAGTTTAGATGTTTAATTGCAGTTAGTCTTAAGTGATATGATAATTGAATAAAACTTAAGCTCCTTGGATATTTACACACAAAAGAATTAGTAGTACATTTTTACACTGTATACTGATGTAAAATTTGTTTTCCTAAGTTGATAGCACAGAGTATTCTTATTCATTTATACAACAAATAATTGTTCAAACCGGAGAAAAAAAAAGGAAAAGGTCCAAAATTACCCCTGTACTATGGTATATTTTACTTCTGTCACCGATTATATTTTTCGTCCAAATCTGTTCCTACCGTTAATCAACTTATAAAAATTACCCCTAACCCTAACGGATCTCCACCATGGCAGCTGATCTCTCAGTTTTCTCCACGTCAGCTGCCAAGTCACTTGAGAATAGCTCTCTCTCATTTTTCAAGACCTCACAGCCCCCATCTTTTAAAAATAACAAAAAAGGGACCCAAATCTCGAAGCTTTTTGTGTGTTAGGCAGCTCAACGGAAGCTTCATTAGAATCATTACTGTTATTTGTGGCTTGAATTATTTCCTTGTATGTTTAGGAAACCCCTAGTCCCTATAGGTTTAGGAAAACCCATTTTCATAATTGTCACGAACCAAAATCCACTAAGGGTCATGGTGGCGCCGGACACCACTATCAGGCAAGCCAACAAAGAATGCATAGTTAAATTTTAGTTTTACTATTTGCGGAAATCGCTTTTCTTATACGTTAAATATTAGATAATAAAAATTTTACAAAATTGAACATAAAGTCGATAAAAGATTGCATACTAAATAATCTAAAAATCCTCCCAGAACCCGGTGTCACAAGTGCACGAGCATCTACAAATAAGAAAATAAAATACAACATCCATCCAAAATACGGTGGACAAGAAATAAATATAATATACTGAAAGGGACTATACTAGCTGCGGGTCGCCTCGAATAATGCAACTCACCTAGTCCCAGAATCATCTGCGCTGCTACGCCCAATAGGCCACTAGGGTTACATACACCTATGCAATAAAAATTCACAGAAGCGTAGTATGAGTACGTAAACAATGTGTACTCAATGAGTATCCCGTTTAATCTCGAAGAAGTAGAGACGAGATGGTCAACTTCGACACTTACGAGAAGTCAATTAACAATACACTAAAAATATGAGGAAATCATGGATTTATATAATTGTTCTAACTCACGAAGCCGGAAAACAGGTAAACACCTTTAACAAAAAGGATTTTCAAGGTTTAATTTTCATTATCTTATCAATTTATATCAAGCCAGGAAAGGCAATATCAACATTTAAAATTCTCAGGCAATAATATATATCATGCGCAGATCATGCTGAGGCCGACAGCCCGCTCCAACGGAAATAAATTGTGCACTTGCCAAGGGTCAACAGCGCACCTATAGATGCATCTATTTAATCTGTCGAGGCGTTCGGCCCGTTCCATAAATAAATACATACCCTGCTCGCAAATCATGTATGCGCACAGGTACACAAAGAAATACATGCCCAAAAGGTCCATTAAGAACTTATCGGGTGATATTTATTCAAATAAAACAATTTCTCTCTAATAATTCAGGAAAAATGACGTTTAATCCTTTTTAAATTCATTTACTAATCCAGGTTGATTTAAGCAATTCAAGTTATCAATGAGTTCATGAATAATCCAAGTATAATATGTTTTTGGGTCCTAACTACCTGTACAATAGCATAATAGTAGCTACGCACGGACTCTCGTCACCTCGTGTGTACGTAGCCCCCGCAATTAGGAGCACATAATCAATCATTTCACCTATGGGGATAATTCCCTTTTACAAGGTTAGAAAGGTGACTCGCCTCGCTCCGAAGATCTATAACCAGCATTCCATGCCCTTTCGAAGACTCTAATTGATGCACCACACTCCAAAAACAGCCAATGTTTATGCAAATCCATTAATATATGCTTAAATATTCATTATAATCTAATTTACAGCAATTATTAACCTCGATCGAACAGTTGACAAAAATTTTCTCGAGCCCACGTGCCTGGAATCCGACATTTTTCGAAGATAAAGATTACCCACGGGCTACCATATCGCTTTCTCCACACTCAGGTGTTTAGATTCTACAAGGTCCCCTTAGGGAATCCCAGAGTGGGCACACGCAAGCAAACATTCTCTAAGACCAATTTAGAAGAATGTGAATGTGTAGAAAGAATTGGTGGAAACATCTCGACCATTTCTTAGCTCATCAACGCTCAAAATGTAGCTTCTAAAGATATCAGAAGGTTGAGGGCTCGAAATGCTATACTGGAAACTTAGCTCAGTCAAGCAGTTAATGATCTTGATTCTGGTCATGAAAGTTGCTCGATTGTCAAAGGAAAATGATAAACTTCACGCATAATTACTTGAAGAACAATGGTCTGCAAATGCTCAACCGGACCTAGTTCTCAAAGTCCTCGTTGTCTCTTATTCCAAGCCTCCTTCTTCTAACGTCCCCTGGGATCCTCTTTGTCCAGCTACTTTTGCTTTAATAGTTTGTGGCTTCTATTTATTATTTGTTTGCTCTTTTGTTGGCATGCTGAAATTCACTATTATTGTTATTGTCTTTCTCAGTCCAATGTAAATATTAATAAAACAGCTCCCCTTTTTGCATGTATAATGTTGTGTTCCTCTGGCTTCTATTTTCTATCATGTTATGTATACATATGTGGCATGAGCTAGTTGTGTTAGACTTCTTTATTCTAATTACATGTTTGTGCTATTTTTAATGATGTCAAAAGGGGGAATAATTGTGCTAGGTGGTTAGGTGATTTCAGGAGAGCTCAAAGATTAAGGGGGACTTTGTGTACTTCCTGGAAGTTCCTAGAATATCAGAAGATTTCAGGAGAACTTTGAGATTAAGGGGAAACCTTGTGTAGTTCTAGTACATTATCTGGTTATTCCTACTCTAAACAAATACCATCCATGCCTAAGTTTGTCATCGTAAAAAATGTGGAAATTGATGGGTTTTCAATGTCTTTGCCTTATGCTTCTGATATTTTGATGATCGAACAAACTTGTTAAGAAGAATCAAATAGAGAACCTGGCCCATATTTCAACTGTCCTGGTCCAAGTCTGAAAATCAGAAAATGAATGAACGATCTCATGGAGGAATACAATAAGGACCTAGTCACCTGGTCCCTTAGGGTTCTCCGACAAATGTACAAGTCAGTGACTATCTGTAATCATTATAAAGAGGAACACAACAGGGACCTGATCTCTTAAAGTTCCCTAGTAGAAGTACAAGTCAATTGGACAGCTGGAACGTAATAATAGAAAGTGACTATCCCGCAACTGTTACAGACGAGGAACATAACTGGGATTTGGTCCGTTAGTATTCCCTGACAGAAGTGCAAGTGCACTATCCTGCTGGAATGCAACTGCACAGAAGTGATTGTGTAGACAGTGCAATAGTCACTTATCATTAGGAAGAAGTGTATATCAAGAATTGACATCACTATCCATTATGATATTATTTGTGATATAATAACCCGGTGCAAGACACAACACCTTTCTGCATTCAGTGATATTCTCTCAAACATAATAGTGTTTATCCGGCATTAAAATCACTAGTTTGTCAAGAATAATAAGACAACTCCACTAAGGATCGGTTTCTTAATGAGTTTATGTACATCCGTAGTTGAGTTGTAATCTTGTTATTTTCTCTTCATTGTATTTCCTAGTTTGCTTTCTTATAAGCTTTGTCTTAGGAAAAAACCAAAATTCCGTAAACTTTCGAGTTTATGTTGTGACTAGGAATAGTCATAAGTTTAAAGCCTTTGTAACTAGGATAGTTATAAAAGGGGCTTGTGGTGAGAGCATCACAAGTTAGTTGAAGTCTTTGTAATAGGGTTATTTCAAATTGTCTTGTAATAGGGAGATTGTAAGTTAGTGAAGTTAAAAGACTACAAGAGTAGATCGTGGTTTTTTATCCCCTTGTGTGGGATTTTCCACGTAAAAATCCCTTGTCTTCCTTACTTTCAGTTTCTATAACATTCTTAGCATCATCTCATACAGGACGAGGTACTTTATAGTTTGATAGACTCATATAAACTAACAATAAGTATGGGGTTGAAGGTTAAAGTGTTTGTACCAAAGTGATTAAGGAAAGTGTAGTCACTTATATCCAAATATATCCTACCTGGCCCGTAGCCTACATTACAACCAATGAAAGTCCTATTTGATATTATATTGAATGAACTCGATTATTGGAGTATTACATTAGGGGCAAGCTTATGGTTCGTCATTTGGGGCATATGAATGTTATTTCTAAGAGCGAGCGACTGTTTCCTGTCTTGAGTTCTTACACTATTAAAATTCATTGTGTGTGGAACTAAGCTCTTTGATCGGGCGAGGGTACATGATACATAAATAAAAGGTAATGTTGTTGACCTTCATGTTAGAGTGAGTAAGTGAATTGTGAATAAGGCATGGTATTTGTGAGTCGATGACTGAGGCGACGATGTCACATCTTTGTGCTTAAACTATTTTAAAGATTCCTAGCATAATGAGTTAAGGGAATTGCTAAATAGATTGTGTCCATGAGTGTAGTTTGATTTCTTCAAGAACGAGCAAATGTTTAAGTGTGGGGTATTGATGTGTGGCTATAATTCATGGTTTAGCACATTATGTGCCTTGCGTTTTACATGCTTTAATGATACATTACACTTTGTTTGAGCTTAATGGAGTCTATTTTATGTGTAGGTGAATTGAAGATGAAAGTAGAGCCAAAGGGATACTTCGAAAGTGCACTCGAGAACGATGAAAAGGATAGGCAAGGCAAAAGCGAGCTCGACCGGGCTTTGGCTTGGCAAGAACAACCAAAGGCCAAGCCTAACTAGGCGTTAGCTTGGCGACACCAGCTTAAGGCCCAGGCTGAGGCTAGTGTAAGCCTGGCGATGCCATGCCTAGGGCCAGGTCCAATCCGAGTTTTGAAGGCTTGAATTGTTTCCCAGCTTGACTAGGATTTGACCTACATGTTTAGGGCTTATCCCAAATATTTAAATAGAACCAAAAACGCCACTTTGAAGGACTTTTGCAATCGGAGACAAGAATAGCTCGTGCAACACTACTTGGGAGTTAGAATCATCGATTTCTACATCCCTTTATCTTTACTCTGTCATTTAATTTTGCAAGTTACTTTGGATATTGTTACTATGAGTATGAGTAGCTAAACTCCTAATCTAGGATTTTGATGTAACCTATTGAAGAATAATTTTTTTGTTACCCTTAATATATATTTGCCATAGTATTATCTCTATTTGTTTAACTATATGCTTATTAATGTTGATTGAAGGTCCCTAAATTAACTGTTCCTATTTAGTGTGCATTACTCGGGAGAGAGTGTATATTTAGGTAGTCGTTGAACAACATCACTCTTAACGTATATGAAGGATTAATACGAAGGGTTTAAAGGTGGGATTAGGGATAACGAAACCTTGGTGTGATCAAAGTGAGTTGTACTTAAGTCTAGCTAGTGTAACTTGGGATAATATGTCTAGTATATTGTTGTAATTACTCATAAGAGAGTTACGACAGTCATAGTGTTCATGATCGATAGAGAAGACTTATGCAAATTTATAGGAAATATAGCGGAAATGATTCCGATAATAGGGGAAATTAGAACCTTAGATCATTCCAATTTTTGTCTACAACCCGTTCGTAGTTAGTTCTTAATTATTGCATTGTCCCTACGTAATATCTAGTTAGTAAAGATCCAATTTATTACTTAGTTATTTCTGAAAATTGAATCGTGAATTTGTGTGAGTTCAATAGTTGTGATTGATAGGTTAATTCCATGTGAAATTTGACTATGGACTTATTAACCGAAATATATTTGTAGTGACCGCTTTTTTCTTTTTATAAGGCATAGTTGGGCGTGATCATAAGAAACGCCATGGCAAGCCTTTTGATGAGCATTCATGTCCACATAAACGAAGTAAAAGAAGAAGACAAAAAGGAGATGAACACTTATTCCCTCTGAGTTTAGAGCCCATTTGACTTAGTTGATTTAGAGTAGCTAATAAGCATTAGGTGCTTAAAAAGATTTTTAAGTGCTGAAACTGATTTAACAAATAAACAATTATGTGTTTGGATAAAAGTGCAGAAATTAATAATAAGCAGATGAAATTGGTTGATTAAAAGTGCTAATAGGATCTTAATAAGCTAAAATTTAATAAGTTTGGGGAGATAAACTTATGATTTTTGGATTATTTTTTGCTTATAAGCACTTTTGATTTTATCAAACGCGTAAACACGTCAAAAAGTGCTTATAAGGCTAATTTAACCACCTTATAAGCTTAGTCATACACACTCTTAGGGCGTGTTTGGTATAACAGACAATATTTTCCGTGAAAAATATTTTACAAGAAAATATTTTTTTGGAAAACTAGTAGTAATCTTATTCATTTTTCGGTGTTCGTTACGCAAATTAAGAAAAATAACTTCTCAAGAGTATTCATAAATAATTTAGATATAATAAACATGAAGCCATAAACTTTCAAACTAACAACCTTCCGAACTCACAAATTCAATAAACTATCGAACCGCGAAATTCCGAACCTGTAAACTTTTATATTTTTAAACCCCTAAACTTCAAAATACATAAAACTCCGAACTCATAATTTTGGAACTTGTAAAATTTTGAACCTTTAAACTGATAAATAAAAAAAATTAAAACTGAAAAATATATTTAAAAATATTTTTTTCGGGGAGGGGGGATGGGGGGGGGTGATTTTCAACCTTTAGACTGATAAATAAAAAAATTAAAACTGAAAAATATATTTTAAAATATTTTTATTGGGGGGGGGGGGGATACGCAGTAAAATGAGAAAAAAATAGAAATTTAAAGGAGGGAGAGGGGGAGGTGGTTGGTGGGTGATGCGGAAACGAAAATAGAAATTTAAAATTGTAAAAGAAAAATTAAGGTAAAAAAATAATTTATTTTGCGATGTGGGGGGAGGGGTATTGGGGGTAGGGCTGCGATGGAGTAGAGAGATAGTAGGGTGGGTGGTTAAAAATTAAAAAAAACAAAAACTTTTTTTGGAGAGGAGGTGAGGTGGCTTGGTGAGGGTGAGAGAAAAAAATTTAAAAAATATTTTTCCTTCTCTAGATAAGGAAAACATAAAAATGAGTCCATAAAAAAAATATTTTCAAAATATTTAAGTAAACCATGTATGAGAAAATCGAAAAACCTTCATACCAAACACACCCTTAATTTTAAAGTTTATGTAAACAGAAAATAAGCAATCTAACATAAAGTCAGTAAGTCGGTGTAGCCTATTACCCGCAAAAAAGAGAAGGTAAAAAGCTAGGGAAAGAGGAAAGAACAAGAAAGATCCCAACATTTACTCTGTAGTTTTCCATTGCACAACAATTTACAAGCTACGTGTCACATCGAATTTTCGACCTTTAAGGTACAAAAGGAAGAGGAGGGGTTCTCGGGGCCGACCGTGGATTAGATGGGGAACTTTGACTAAGGAGAAAGCCCAGGAGCTGGAGAGGAAGGTTATCCGATATGGGAGCTTGGAGGAATATTGGAGACGCGAGCAATATGTGGTCGATGACGGCGAACTATATCAGGGTGGCGGCGAGAGATGTGCTATATGTATTAAAGGGTTTTTTTAGCAGGCACTAACCATAGTTCAAGGTAAAGTGAAGGTGAAGAAGGTAGCTTACACAAAGTTAAGAGGGAGAGGGCAGTGAGCATAAATAAGGAGGAAAGGAGAGCGAATAGAGAGATGTACAATGTGGCAAGGAAGGAGGCGAAACTGGCGGTCACGGAGGCCAAGAATGCAGCGTTTAGCCACCTATACGAAGAATTGGGGGAGAAAGGCGGGGACAGAAAGTTATTCCGATTGGCTAAGGTGAGGGAGAGGAAGGCGCGGGATCTGGACCAAGTTAGGTGCATCAAGGACGAGGATGGTAGGGTTCTGACAGGGGAGTCGCAAGTCAAGCGGAGATGGCAGGAATACTTTCGAGACCTGCTTAACGACGAGGGGGATCGAGTCTTAGAGCTAGGGGAGCTGGGGCATTCAGAGTGTCCTAGAGACCTCGGGCGCGCTGAGCGCGTTAAGGAGGAGGTAGGCCGAGGGCGTTGCGTGGGATGAGTAGGGGTCGAGCGGCCGGGCCAGACGAAATTCGGGTGGAGTTTTGGAAATGCATGGGTAGGTCGAGTGGAGTGGTTGTCCGGGTTGTTCAATGTGATCTTCAGGACAGAGAGGATGCCGGAGGAGTGGAGATGGAGTACGGTGGTTCCCTTGTACCAAAAACAAAAGGGATATCCGGTGTTGCAACGATTATAGGGGGTATCGAATTAATAAGTGCACACCATAAAGGTACGGGAGAGGTGATCGAGACGAGGGTGAGGAGATGTCATCTATATCTGTGAACCGAGTTTGGTTTCATGCCAGGGTCGCGCTCCTGGAGGAGGAGGAGGTAGTGGTGGAGCTGTTCGGGGATAAGAGGAAGGACCTGCATACGGTGTTTATCGACTTGGAGAAGGCGTACGATAAGGTCCCTATAGAGAGGTTCTGTGGAGATGCCTGGAGGCGAAGAGCGTGCCAGAAGCCTACATCAGAGTGATCAAAGACATGTATGATGGAGCCGAGACTAGGGTTGGGACGGTGGGTGGCGACTCGGACCATTTCCCAGGTGGTTATGGGGCTACGTCGAGGATCGACGCGCCCGGCCTGCTGCACCGCGCCTTGGTATTGGATGCTCTGACGCGGTATTCAAGGGATGTGCCATGGTGTATGCTCGTGCCGATGACATAGTCTTGATAGGCGGAGACGAGGGTCTGGTGTTATGCGAGGTTGAGGTGCCGAGTAGATAGTGCTAATTGCTCCATATACCCAATTATTAAGCATTATGCATAAGCTTCAACAAACACAATTATTAAGCCACCACTATACTCCCTCCTAAATTAACCAATGGAGCATTTGTTAGAGCCAAATATAGAATTTAAGCTTAATGAATTCAAACTTTTAAGGTTTTAACAGTATTTTTATAATTATATTTTTATAAATTTTTATACATAAATACACGCTATGCATCAATTATTAGGTTCATATGAGCGGTGGTTAGACCTGCCATGTTGTATGGGGTGGAGTGCTGGCCTGTGAAGATTGTCAGCAAATAAAAGATGTGAGAAGTAGGGACTAATTCTTATGGGATCCCACCTTAATGTATCTACTAGATAGTCTATAAGTTATTCGGGAGAAGGTGGGGGTGGTCCCAGTGAATGAGAAGATGCGAGAAGCGAGACTCAGGTGGTTTGGGCATGTGCGGAGGAGAAGCCCTGATGCACCAGTGAGGAGTTGTGAGCGACTGGCGGTGGTTGGCGCGAGTCGAGGCAGAGGGAGGCCTAAGAGGTATTGGGGTGAGGTGATTAGGCAGGATATGGCTAGAATGGGGATTTCCGAGGACATGACCCTTGATAGGAAAGTTTGGAGGTCTAGTATTAGGGTTGTAGGGTAGGGCCTTCTAGAATTCTTAGTACTTCTGTTAGGGGCTGAGTGGGGTTTGGTAGCGACCTCTATAGTTAATTAATGTATTGTATTGTGCCTCTTGTGGTAGTAACCGATTGGTATTATTGCATGTCATTCTACTTTTGGTTTATGTTTAGATAATTATTTATTTGATTTATCCCGGATTTACTAACATTGTTTTGTTTTGTTTTGTTTTGTTTGTTGATTTTCTCTCCTTTTCTGAGCCGAGGGTCGGCCGGAAACAGCCTCTCTACCCTTTCGGGTAGGGGTAAGGCCTGTGTACGTATTACCCTCCCCAGACCCCACTTTGTGTGTCACATCGAATTTTCGACCTTTAAGGTACAAACCCAAAAAATATTTGCCTAAAAACGGAAAAGGTAAAACCTAATTAATACTCCAGTAATTAATAGATTTAAAATTTCACATAACTGGCACAGGAAAGACAACCTCTGAGGAACCATCTATCAACATAAAACTACCGACGGAGGAATCACCATCAGCGCCGTCATCAGTGGTGGCGGACTTGATCTTAATGAACTCTATACAGTCGGCGACAGCTTCACTGTGATGAGGTTCATGGCCAGAATAATAAGACCTATGTGAAATAGGCGATGAAGATCGCTGCGGATCCTGTTGGTTGGCTTTGGACATAGCAGATAACATAATCAACCGGAAAACAGCTTGCCGGAAACGATCAATCACCGACATCGGCGTTAGCCGGTTACTTTTTCTGGTGCAGTTGCTGCCTCTCAGTTTTGGCATGCAAAAAAGGTTCTTCATTCTTCTTCTTCTTCCTTTTGATTTCTCCATTGATAAATGGATGATCAGCTCTGTTACGTTGGTCAAGGCTTTGGATGATTGGTCCAAGGTTTTCTTTGTGTAATTGTGTGGGAATCTAGTAGCAAAGTTCCAACCACATGCTGTTTAATATATACATACGAAGAATGGGCTAATGTTAAAGTTCGAGCAAAACGAATCTTTTATTGTGCATTTGTTAAAGGCAACTTTTGAAGTTTTAGTAATGGGCAAGTGCCGAATCATTTTGAAGGAAATGATAATAGATTATAGTATTAGTTTAAAAAGATAGAGTGAATATGAAATTGTGGTTAACATGATTGTCCCGTTTTTGCTTTTCCAAGACATGATTGTTCAATTAATTAGCACCCAATTTGCACTTTGCTTAACGACAAAGTTGCATCATCATTAAGTTGCAGCCAAGTGTAATAACTGCTCAAACTTTTATTAACGCAAAGGCAAACTTAAAGATTTTTCTTCAGTAACACGATGGCTCTAGGAGCATGTTCAGAAAGTCGTCTAGAAATTGGATTTGGGTGTAATTGAACGTAATTATATAATTTGGTATGTTTGTTTGGAATTGAGTATAATTAGAAAGGTGTAATTACACTCTCCAATTCTCAAGGGGAGGTAAAAATTGGTGATAATTATACTGTATAATTACAAGGTTCTTTTCTTATTTTCTTTCCTTTTTATTTATTTTATTTATAACTTTTTATTTCTATTATTTTAATTTTTTAAATTTATTTTTACCTTTTAATTTCTTTTAAAATTTTAAAATACTTTTTTTTTGTAAATTATTTATCTTTTGTTTCTCTTCCTTTATTTCTTGTTATTTCGTGTAATTATTTATATTTTATTTTTATTTATTTTATTATTTTATTTTTTGAAACTACGCCTTCTAATATTATAAATAGTGAGTCATTTACAAACTTGTCATATAATGAGTGATGTAATTAAAGTGGAATTTCATAATTGAATATGGTTATAAACTTATTATGTTTTCTAATCCAAAATTATAGTGGAACTTACTATTATTATAGTTGAAATTGCGTTATATTCATGGTTCTAATTTACTTGTTTTAGCAGTATCAGATTGGTTGAGTCTTAAGTGTACTTTAGTAAGAGTATGAAGGATCTAGTGGCCGTAATTATCTGTCCGGCTCACATCGCATGTTGTTCATTTTCTTTATCAGAATTGATAGATCAGGTTTGTCACATATTTGAATGTTATGACATTATATTTATAAAATATTAATTTTATCAAATATGACTTACGTGATGTTCTTACAAAAACAACGTATATTTTTAATTTTTGTATGTATCTAAAATAATATTATTAATTTAAAATATATAGATAAATCATTTTTACAATATTAGTTATAAATATATAATTACTTATTAATGTATATTCACGAAAAATATATATTTTAAATACCAAATATAATATTATTTATAAAAATTTATAGGCATATATTTATTATATTAACTCTTAAGTTTTGATAATTATTTAATTTAAAATTTAATTTAATTATGTAATTGTACTTGTGCAACCAAATAGTAAACGTATAATTATATTATAATTATACTATAACAAACAAACATGTCGTCGTAATTACACAGTCGAGTAATTACTAGGTTGTGTAATTACTACCCTAATAATTACATCAATTTTATTTACATGGTAACTTTTGAAACAGACTGACCATGATTAAGAAAGAAAGAATGTCAGGACTTTTTTAACTCATGATAAATAATAAGTCATTATGTGGCATGATAGGCGACAAATATTTTTTGAAGAAATTAAGAGGTGAAAGACAAATTCTTAATTTTCACATCCTGTGATATATAAGTCGTGTCAAATTAGCTTCACAAAAATGTAATGGTATGCATATATTTGAACCGTCACCTAAAGTAGAGTTACTTTATTTCTTTGATAAAAAGTAGATTAATAATTTTATAATTACTACTGCAATTGATAGAACTGCTTATTATCAAAAGCATGATCGTATAAATTAAAACACATTCAAGATTACTTGTGTGGTCATCCATTCACGTTTAGTGTAGAACACTACAGTTAGTTTCTAATAAAATTCTTACATAAAAACGTAAAAGAATAAATTTATAAGCTTATTTGTGAAAAAGGCACTTGGTGACGAAAATTATTTGTAAGGGCCATTATTAAGGCCGAACATCTTGCTGGAAATGCTACGAATCACATTGAAGTCAACACTCAAAGCCAGAGGCTCCTCCAGAAATCTAGCAACTTAAATTTTAATTATGTATAATTTCTTAGCGAAATGACAACTAATTAAACTAATGGTCCCCTCGCTCATTGAGTAAAGTTAGAGAAATGCTCTATTAAGTAAAGCTAAAAATATTCACAAAATATAATTTTAACTGTTTTCCAATCATCTGGTTTTAATATATTAAGACAATAATGGGAGCTAATAAAATCCTTGTCTTGTGTGGAAGAGTTTCACATGCATACATGTGAGCCTAGTTTGATAGGAGAGGATACTAGTAGTACCCCCAATAGCAGTTTTTCCTTATAAATGAGAATAAATATTCATCCCTTTACATTATACGTCCATATATACAGAGATCGGAGTCATAATTTCGAGGTTATGGGTTCAGAATTCTAATCGTCTTAAATTAATGTGTTTTAAATTAAGAATTTTACATATTCAATGAATTGTTTAAAATAAATACAAGGTTTGAACGAAAGCTACTAGATTCGACCGAACCCGCTGATGACATGTGCTAGCTCCGCCCCTGCATATATATTCAATTCAATGTAACCGACTTACCGGCCATAGAATACTATTCCCTTGGCTTTTGTTCCATACCATCATATATTCAATGTTCTTCCGCCATTCTCTTACGCATACCAAGATGATAGTGACCAGAAAAAACAAAATTTTCAGGTTTAGATTAATTTGAAATGAGTGGCCCATGAAAAATGAGAATTTGACAATTACAAAAGATTTGTACACCAATAAACGAAAATCTCTATTCGTTTCTGAATTAGTAGATTTTTTGTCGGGCTTTTACAATAATTAATTGTAGTACATGTTCTCGCATAAAGGAGTACTTATTTTAAGAAGTGATTGTTTTGTGATTAGTCCCGAGAGTATAAAACTAATAGGATAATTTAGAAGTTGCAGCTTTATCTTTTGTGTTACAGTTTGATACATTCATGAACATGGCAAATTGCTGCTCTGGATCAAGTGTATGCGTTTCGTGAGATCAAATTAACAAAGATATGGTATAAAATCTTCCTGCACCATATATCAATTGCACGATCAGATCATGCACGTTTAGGGTTCCCAATTATATGCATGCTACTCTCTTTGAGGCAAAAGAGGTAACAAATCAAACACGGATACGATCGATGTATGTTCAGTGGTTGCATCTCAAAAAATCAACCATAAGTCGAATGCAAGTTTAAAATATGAGTCTGGTTGGTGAAAGATATAGTATTACATCAAATTCCCTGTTGTTGTAAAACTATAAAAGAAGATAATATTGCAGAGAAAAGTAGAGACATCAAATTTCGTGTTGTTGTAAAACAATAAAAGAAGATAATATTGCAGAGAAAAGTAGAGAGAGAATTCTAATTGATTTGGAATGGTTTACAGTGGAATAGAATTGTGAGCACGTGATTTTTGCCCTAAGCAAATTATTCCTAAAAAATTCAAATAAAATGATTTTAATTTTGTTGATATTTATGGCATTTTTATGTTAATTAGTTGCATAGTAATTCATATTAAAAATACAAAAATATGCATATACATTAGGAGTTTAAAATTTCACAATTTTTAGTATTAATTCATTTTTAAACAAATTAAAGGAAAATCAAAAATAATATTTTTATGTTAAAATAGATATTAAATAAATCCTAGAATTTAATTAGTTTAACAATTTTAATAAATTAGGAAATACATATAAATCTGAAAGAAAAGAAAAATAAAAAATAATACAAAATACAAAAAATGAAATTGAAATACAAAAGCAAATGAAAATAATAATACAGAATATAAACAAAAAGGAAATAAATAAAAAGGAATAAAATGAGCTGTGTTACAGCCAAATTAAAGTCACCCGTTCCCAACCCAAATACCATCAGCCCAATAACACCCCTACCCGGCCCAATATTAGATCCACTGGCCTGCCATTTGTTATTAACAAAACGATACCGTTTCAGGGCAATTGATCTGAGCCGTAGAAATAACTGATCCAACGGCCAAAGATTATTTCCTTTACTAAAATAAAACGACACCATACTGTAATGATAATCTTGACCGTTCGTTTAGTTAATTCAACGGATGAGGTTATACTTTCATTAAAATCAAACGACGCCGTTTAGGCGTCAATCAATCTCAACCATCAATTTGTTTTGATCTAACGGCTGAAGATCATCAATACATTTTAATATACATACATGAAAGATCATAGAAAAATATTTCTTCTTCTTCGTCCCTTTTACTCACCTGAGCCGCCACATCTTTCATCTAACTCCGCCGGAACCCTACCGGTGGGAGACACAACCTTTACCAATCGTCCCCAAATTTTCACCACAAAGCCGTCGTGGTCTCCTCTTCTCACCCCTCTATTTGATTCCTTTCAAATATCACTCCAGCTCTTCGAATATTCGAATTTGACTCACCGAAATCCTACCGCCGACGAGTGACAGCTTATCCAAACAACCCCTAATTTACACCATAAACTCACCTTAACCTCCTCATTTCAAATACCCAAGTCATATTTCCCAAATCCCACTAGAACTTTTCAAATATTAGTTCCAAGATTTTTCCGGCCAAGAACCTCTACCTAATTCTCAAGGATTCATTGACCGTAATACCCCAAATAGGTGTTTTCCTTTTGGAAAACGCATATTTGGTATGTTATGTATCATAGATCCTAAAGAATTTCAAAGATTCGGCTAAAAGATTATCAGAATAGGCTTATTAGAAGAAAACCCTAAAGATAAGTTCTTTTAGTCCTTTCTTAAATGTTGCAGCACCTACTTTTACTCCTAGATCACCCGGAACTAGGAAGACAAAGGAAGATACTGGTACAAAGGAAGGCACAACTACAGAAAGAAAGGATCAAGAAAAGCATAAGGAATCCACGGCTCAATGGGTGAACATAGCTTTTGCAGCCAACAATGTTACTTTGAATACCATCAACGACTACTTGACTCTGAAGCAGCTGCTGAACAGAATCTTTTGACGCAAATGGAAGACTGGACAGGTGGAAGATTATGGTGTGATCAGAGGGAGGAAGATCGAGATAAAGGTGATCTATCTGAAGGATATGAACAATAATAATTGCAGCAAATTCTGGGCAGCAACAAATTGTGAATACCACCCCAGCTATCACATTAGAGGAGAGGAAGCTATATATGGAGGGTATGAATCAGAGCAAAACAGGACAAGAAGGTGCAGGGGATAGTACTGCTAAATCAAAATGTAATACAATAGATCCAACCAAACATGCAGCAGAGGTTACTGTTCCATTGGAAAAAGCCTAATTCTAAAATGACAACAACACAAGTAACAAACAAGTGATTGACATGCAGAAGAACACATTTATTAATTTACTAAGGTTCACTTTTTTTTCTTTCCTACGTGTTTTCTTCTTAATGTTAGGTGAGATAGCTGGAAACATTTGTTATTACAAATGGCAATGCTATCATTTTGATTTTACATAAGTTTTGTTATTAATAGCATCACATCTATGTGGTTCACCCACGACTATTCAGTTTTCTAGACGCAATACTTTGTACCTACCTAATAGAACTAAAGTTGTATAACATACCAATCTGCTGTCTGATTGTAGGTTTTTAAATCTCAAGACTATAATGTTGTTCTTTTCTGTAAGACATGTATCTTTCCTTTCTTTCAATACTCCATTCTACAATTGTATTTATATAGATCAAAGGAACCATCACCTTTGCATTTGATTGGCAGCTTTTTGATAAGTATATCAGAAAATATATAGAGCAATACATCTTGACTAATGGTAGATTCAATAAAAAATCAATATGCATCGACGACACTTAAAAATTATGAACAATGTCGAGAATAACAGAAAACATACAGAGGAATTCATATCTCGACTGTGATTCAGCGATTCTGGCTGGGGAAGAACAACAGTTATCCCGCTTAATGAAACGATAAAAACTCGCCAGACCTATATATGGATTCTGTAAATTGTATTATATTCAATGAAGGAAAATCGATATGTGAGATTCGTATCATGTTTGATGAAGGAAAATCGTATCACGTTCAATGAAGGAATAGGTTTTCCTATTTTTCCTGATTAGAGGGAATCGATTATTTTTTGTGCAAAATATTTGGAGGGAAAGATATATATTCGGCAGGGGGGAAAGTTTAAATAAAAATCTATGCGCTAAAAGTCAACCAATAATTTTAATGGAAATACATTTTTATTGTCGGTAAAAGGTTATTTTTAGTGGCTAATGCTCATTTGCCACGTATATTTCAGCTTATAAAATATATTAGCGGCAATTGAATAATTGCCGCCAGATGCCCTTTTTGTAGTAGTGTCAGGTGACCAAAGTAGATGTCTCTACTCAATTTATTAGAGTCACATGCTGATAACGTGTTATAAAACAATAAAAGAATAGTGTATTGCATAGAAAAGTAGAGAGAGAGAGAGAGAGAGAGAGAGAGAGAGAGAGAGAGAGAGAGAATTCTTACTAATTTAGAATGATTTACCATGGAATAAAATTCTCTGTTTATAGAGAAAGAGTGACGTAGCCACAAAGTAACAAACCCTAAAATCTCTCTAAAAGATAGACATTCACCATAAATAAAATACTATTTTTAACACCTATCAAGTTATAAACAGTTATTTAATCTATATTTATCTATCTATACTATATTAAAAGCATGAAGGCCTTTATGTACAAGTTAAGTATCGTGCACATATTCTAAAGCCATGTGACCAAAGCAGATGCCTCTACTCAATTGATAAGAGTCGCGTGCTGATAGCATGTTATAAACAATAAAAGAAGATAGTATTGCAGAGAAAAGTTGAGAGAGCGAATTCTTATTAATTTAGAATGTGAATAGAATCTCTCTATTTATAGGAAAAAAGTGACTTAGACACAAAGTAACAAACCCTAAAATCTCTCTAAAATATAGACATTCACCATAAATTTCTATTATATAGAAAAGGAAAGATGGTTGACCAAAGGCATATATGTTATTTCATAAAAATTCCATGTTTTGCACTTCTTAAATGCAAAATACACGTGGATCCATATTTCTCTAGCCACAACTCTCCTTTAAATGCACTATGCATGTATTGATTAGAATGTCTGTGTAATACAAATGCTCATTTCCAATCTTTTTCTCATTTTGGAAAATTATTAATTTTGTTTTATTCAAATAGAAGTTTTCATAGAAAAAATAAAATTAATTTTTAAATATTACAACAACAAAAGAAGTATCGATATTTACAAGATTTTCATATTCAGTCGTGCTATCTTAAAGCAATTTGAAATAAAAATTAAATGATTTTCATCTATCCTTTCTATTTGAAGATGATTTCAAACTAAATATTTTTATATTCAAAAGTAACTTTAAAAAATATAGCTTGTTAAACCTCAAAAGTTAATTAACTAAACACCGATAAATAATAATTTTAATAAAATTATAATGTTGGGCCCGTATACGGGCTTTTCCTCATCTAGTAAAATACTATTTATAACAACTATCAAGTTATAAACGGATATTTAATCTATATCAACATATCTATATTGTATTTAAAGCACGAATGCTTTTAGCGAAATGTTGTTCGTCTTTTTTACCCTTTAATAATAAAGTTCATTCAGGACAAAATAGTCATGTAGTCATTTTTTAAAAAATTTAGAAATGTTATTTAATAATTCCCTAATATTTATGATTAGTCATTAATTATTTTTCTACTTTTAGAACTTTGATTTTTTCAAATTCCTTTTAGTTTTAGAAGTCCTTATTTCAATTCTCATTAAATTTACAAGTACTAAATTTCAAATATTTTCAATCTATATTAGGAAAGTTTCGACCACTCTATACTGTTTTTAGATTTAGGATTTTTTTAAAATGAAATTTCCTTACTTTCATCTCTTATTTAGTTTTAGGTTTAGGATGAAAAATGTTACTATATTAAACAGTGAAGGACTTCATATCAACTAAAGGGTATAAAAATTCAAGCTATATAATTTTGGTTTTGGCATTTACAAAAATTATGTTTAAAAATATAAATACACATTCTAAAAAGTCTATAATTAGATATAAATTATCTCGGTATTTACAATTCTTATACCTATTAACTAAACATCAAGTTGTAGAATTACTTTCGAAATGACACTTTACAATTGCACGTCAACTATACACATATTTAATAATATTTGTATAATTTTTGAAATTTTATATTTATTGATATGGATTACACAGGCAAAATGCATACCCTAAAATTAGGTAAGTTAATTAGCCAAAGACTATAGACTAATCGGATTATTCAAACAACAACGCACAAGCATTAATTATAGCCAACATTTTAACCAGTAATATAGATGAGCCATTTAATTGTCTACTGGAAATTTACTAATACCACTCTATAAGATGTCTTTGGTCAACTATGCAGTCAACAAAATTAAGTTAATTCTGCATATGCATGCTCCTTTCACTCTAGCTACTTTGATGTTTCTTCATATGACAAAACTGAAGAAAAGTATTTCTCCGAATTAAATCTATGAATCAGCTGACACAACAACAACATCAATCTAGTATAATCCTATTTAGTGGGGTCTGAGGAGGATAATGTGTACGCAAACCTTACCCCTACCCTTGGGTAGACAGGCTGTTTCCAAATAGACCCCCGGCATCCTTCCCTCCGAGAACTTACCACCTTGTTCTTGGGGAGACTCAAACTCACAACCTCTTGGTTGAAAGTGAAGTTTGCTTACATCAGAGCAACCCTTCTTAGTTACCATCCTTCCCTCTTGAATCAGGTGACACAAAAAAGTAAAAAATGATCAAGATCAATTAAGATTCGTTGAAGTACGAGCTTCTCACTCATATAGCCAAAAGGTACTTACTTTGTTTATGTATATATGTATATGTACTATAAAGAAAAGAAGCTACACTTCTAGATAATTGAATGAAAACATCAAAAAGAGAATTACTAATAATTTGATGATATGCATTGAGTTAAAGATAACAAAATAGTGTACATATCTTTTCGTGACTCTACTACAGTATTTAATTCCTTATTCAAAACAAGGCCAGAAGCTGTATATCGATCATTGCATGTTTCTTCTATGGTCAGAGGTACTCATGGGAACAAGGTTTAATACTTTTAAGATTCATGCATTAAGTTTCCTGGTTACCCTTTTTCTTGGAAAACAAGGCACCAATTAAAGGGATTAAAGGCTTCCTCTTCAATTTCTTCTTGAGCTGTGAATGACTAGTCTCACATTCTTTCTTGACATCTTCTTCGTTGACAGCAATGACCTTAGTAAGCAGAGGGGGACTAGCAAACTTGACAGATCTCTTTTTCTGGAACTCGATCTCATCCTCATCCTCATCATCATCTTCCTCTCCAGTTTGTGTTTTGACTTCAACTTTTGATGATGGTTGCTCAATGAATTTTAGCTCTTCAATCTCTGGATCAATCATGATTAATGGTACTTTGTGTTGGGGTTCTCTTGTCTTTAATCGTTGTATCTCTCTTCTTGTCTGTTCCAGCTCTTCTTTAAGAGATTGAAGGCAATGGGCCATAAATGTTCCTTCTTCTTTATCTTTCTCGAGGCTTTGTTTTGTCTCTTCAAGCTCAACTCTTACTGCTCCTCCAAATTTGGGTTGGTTTTGTCCACCACTTGCCTTTGTCTGCACCTGACATTCATCATTAAGAATTTGTAGGGAGTAGTAGAACCTATTTTGCTAGTCATGCATGTAGCCAATATTTTATAATACTCCATCAGCTCCTAATTTGGCCATTGATTTTGGTTTAATTTTTTCAAGGAAAAAAATATTGAAAATATTGTTTGTTTATGAAATATGATTAAATTTTGAAGGAAAAAAAAATTCAAGGTCCCAACAACAGTTATAGGACATTTTTTGGGTGAGATTTTTACTTTTACTCACAAAACTTCAACTTTTCTTCGAGTAAAATGCATTTAAACATAACTTTCAACTTTTAAAATTTATGTTTCACCGTAATTTCAAAAACTCTTTTTTAAAGTTTCAATCAAACACTAGCTTAATTATTTCCAGTAGCATGTGTGATGATATATATTCCATGCAAACACTTCAGAATTTTAGTGCCCCTACCATGCGTGTAATATATGGTTTAATTTCAGTCGGTTAGTATAATTCCATGTAATCAAATGAGCGCACTATCAGTTTGTAGTTTAATTTTTTATCCTAACATATGTAGGGGTGGTAAAAAGGTTCAAGAAAATAGTTAATCACCCATATTATTCATTAAAAATGGGTTGGATAATAAACTTTTTAAAAACGGGTCAAATATGGATAAGAACCATATTATCCTTTAGAAAATGGATAACCAATGAGTAACATATGGGTCTAACTTTTACATTTGTAAAACCTCAAATTGGGGCTTCCTCAAGTTAGGGTGACTAAGAATTCACCCAAAAGTGATCATATACAAAAAGTCATGGAAATATGGGTAACCCATATTATCCTGCAGTTAACCCATTTTTTATATGTATTAAATATGGATCGGGTCGGATAATTGATCCGTTTTGACCCGAACCATATCCGCCCCGCCCCGCCCCGCCCGTTTGCCCCTCCTAAACATAAGTAAGGATTATCACTTTAGCTAAAAACTATTCACATCTGATAGTCGAAAAAGTGTATAAACTTTATATAATTTTTGTATATAATACACACAATGTATATATATACAACAAATATATTCAAATTTTATACATTTTTTTGACGATTACTTTTACGGCGGTTATACAATGTCATTTTTTCATATAAGTAACAGGTTAACTACTGTTTTACTAGGTTACCACTTACCAATGTACTATCACAGAATTTACGTATCATTTATAAGTAACTGACTGAAAATATGTGTCACAACTCACAATACATAATACTCAAACTTAGCCTTAAAATACTTGGGAATATAATGGTAATGCATCGTATAGAAATTAAGTCCATAATATGATAGACCGTTAGTCGAATTGTGAGGCTTATTCAAGACCAAAGCGTTTCATCGACCAGAACTTAAGAAAGAGGTTAACACAGAAAAGCTATAAATGAAGGGGAAAAAAACCTCTTTAAGTTGCTTTGCATGAATTTCTCCAGCCAACACCTTTTCCCCAAACAACATAACTGCTTCCTTCACCGACCGAAAAGGCTGCCGCATGTCGATCTCCACACGTCCCCTCACCACCACTCCTTCTAATTCCCTTTCCATTTTCCTTTTCAGAATGCAGAAATATAACTCAGCTTCTTCTTTTCTATTTATGCAGTGGTAGTAATTAATTAAAAGGAAACTAGAAACTTCTCCGCAACTGCATTAATGAAGTTGACGACGAAATTTTGTATTGTCATTTTGATTATCAAATTTAGGTCTATATATGAGAGGACGAAGAAAGAGGTTGTTTGTTACAAATTGGTAGGATAATTTTAGGATTACCTAATAAAGAATGTCATGAAAATCATTTTAGGGAAGAAGCTAAGGGTATTGGAGGTGGGGGAATTCATTTCTTCGTGTTCACTTCACTAGAAGATATATATTTGATTTGTTTGTTATTTGTCTGTTTGGTGGTTGCACCATTACATTTCAAATGCCTACTACATCTTACAGCAATAATAATTTCCCTAAACAAACAGATAAGAATTAGAAAAAGAAAAAAAATCAATGTAGTTGTGAAAGAGATTTTGCAAGTCTTGGTGCCGCCACCTTCACCAAAAGTGGACCTTTAATGGGACCCAAGCTTCGTTGTTTTCTGAAATTGACCCTCCTCCTCATCCAATTCAATATTTATTTTTCTGTCTTTATATACGGCAACTATTTTCTGTATATATAACTACGTATATATGTTTGTAACTAGATATGTATATGGTCTATTTTCATGCTTAATTCCGATCAAAATCATTGGAGTTTACGAAAGGGACATCAAGAAATTAAAAAAGCTCTTATATAATTATAAATTGGTTGTACAGATTAATTTGATTGCTGAATTTCTAGTATTGTTCACTTATATTTAGAACAAAACAATCTTGATCGTCCGTGTTCCAGGTGGTAATGAGACTGAAAGCATTTAACTCTCTTTAAAAATTTCTCCCTCACTTCTCTCTGAAGCAACGGTATGATAACGGCTAATTCCCAGCGGGTTGGCCCACGTGCCACTGGAATGAACCCACCGGACGGCGCACCACCGGCGCGTCTGGATGGCCAAAACACTACTAACCAACTTACAAAGCAAACCACTAATACAGCTGACAAGAAGATCTCCTATGCAGAGACAATCCCAACTCTAAACAATTTCAACCCCCAAATCAACAAGCAAGGGAGTCTATAATAGCAACTCACTCGACTCATAATGGGATGCCAGCAATCTTATTCAAGGTGTCATACTACTATAGAATCATGGATGAACAATGCAAAACACAATTGTGGGTAGATTCCTTAAACTTAGGTCCCAAATTGATCGAATTAGGTCAAAATTCAAAGAGATAATCTCCATCAAAGGTAATTTAAAAAATGGAGGTTTATGATAACTTTAATGTATTCCTGGATTTTACAAACATAGAAGATTTTAATGTGGTTTAGTTCAAACAAGTAATTGAAATAGAGGGACAACAAATGTGGCTTCAGAGGTGGTCGCCGAACTTTAAACCAGAGGAGGACTTCTCACTGGAACCGGTATGGGTGTTGTTACTCGATCTCTCCTTTCATGTGCACACATGGAAATATGTTTAGCAAATAGTTAGTGTTGTCGGAATTCCATTATATTGGAAATGGACCTAGCTACGCGTGGTAAAACTAGGCCTAGCATGGCGAAGGTTCAAATTGAGATTGATTTACTTAAACATCAACCAGATGCTGTTTATGTTGGGCAAGTATTCGAGAATGCTCCTCAAAAAGGGTTCATAAAAAACTTGAGTATGAAGGGGTTCCTAAATATTATAAACACTATAGAAAACTTGGTCACAATATAATGAATTGCAGAGTTTTAGAGAGGAAAAGAGAGCTGAAAAAGAGAGAACAAGAGGAAGAATTGAACAAAGAATGAAGGAAAGAAACTAAAATCAAGGCAAATAGTGCAATGAATAAGAAGGGTGAAAATGGGAAGTTGGCAGCTCCAATGAACTGTAGCATTGCTAGATGAAATAGGGGCAAAATAGAACACAGTAGAAACAGGTTTCTAACAAGTCTGACAATAACCCTGCTGACTAGACCTGTAGTACTGCCCAAGTACAAATCGAAACCGCCAAAGATAAGGATATCAATGAAGACTTGCAAAAGAAGCAAAGCATCAAGAGTAGAACTACGAAGAGGAATAAGGTTAGAAGACAAAAAAAATTCCAAAAAGAGGTTGAAAGTTGTATTCAAACATGTCAAAGTTTTCAAGAGCTCAAAAACCAAAGTTGTTTATTGCCTAACGAAGAAAGCCTTCAAATTAGCAGCGGCAAAATAAAAACAATTGAGGGGTTTAACAGTGAAGAAATCAGAAATGAGAGGAGTATCAATGACAACATGAAGGAAGATCCTTTAGATAATATGAAAAGTGGATTGAAAACAAGTAATGATGTGGTGAAGACAACTAAGGGGTTGTAATGGCAAGAATATGCCAATGAGTCAGTAAGTATTCGCTCATAAATAAAAAAATTGCCTGAAATATGCCTCGAACTAGATCTGAACCCTGTGCAGCAACAAAGCAACAGTGATTATGTCTCAATGAGGAAAGAAACACAATAACAATTTGAGATCACAACATCAAATACTGTGACTATTCGAATAAAAGAAGATCAACTTCAAAATGGGCAAGACCATGACAATGAAGAAGAATTTTCTCCAATGATCAGACGCGAGAATCAGAACAAAAAGAAGGAAAAGAATAAAAAGCTAAATGACAATACGCCTCCTCATGGAGGTAGATCAAACTAATTTCACTCATTGTTCCATGATTAGTGTCATTTTTTGGAATATTAAAGGAGTTGATACAAAAAAGGCAATGCCTAGACTGAAAAAGCTTGTCAACATCAACAAAGTTGATTTCATAGCGCTCATGGATCCTTTTGTTAGTATGAACAATATCGACAAATACATGAAATTTCTTAGGTTTAAGCATTGTATGTCCAACACTAATGGGAAAATTTGGCTCATGTGGTCTGAATACTTTCAATCAAGTGTGATTATTGTGGATGATCAACAAATTACTATCAAAATTCATAATGGGGTGGATGCCAAGAGTATGTTCCTAACTAATGTTTATGCAAAATGTAACGTTAATGAAAGAAAAAACCTTTAGTGTAGCTTGGAAAACACACACACATGATGATTGATGGCCCGTGGTGCATTGGAGGTGTCTTCAATGTTATTCTGGATCCGACAGAGAAACAGAGATGTCAACCTCACTGAATGTATAAAAGTTTAGATTTCAGCTCATGTATGAACAACTGTCTAGATAGAGTCTTTGTTAATGACTTATGGTGCCGTACTATGCAAAATAATGTTGTCAAACATCTTCCAAGAACTATTTCTGACCATAGACCTTTACTTCTCAACTGCTATAACACAAACAACAACAGTATTAAGTACTCCAAATTCCTGGATTTCTGGGCGGAGCGGCCCTCCTTTAAGAACTTGGTAGAATATGTATGGAACTCTAATATTAGGAGGAATGCCTTGTGGGTACTTCAACAGATGCTTAAAAAGCTTAGCAAAAAACTTACACAGTGGTCTGTGTCACACCTCCTTTTTACGCACTCGCGGGAGCGCGAGGGAGTTTTTCCAATTAAAGGACAGTCGGAACGGGATCAATTTATTTAATTATTCAGAGTCGCCACTTGGGAAAATAATGGTGTCCCAAGTCACCGGTTTAATCCCGAACCGAGGAAATTTATGACTCTGTATACGGTCTGCGAAACTAGAAACCTGGATAAGGAATTCTGTTAACCCGGGAGAAGGTGTTAGGCACTCCCGGATTCCGTGGTTTTAGCACGGTCGCTCAACTGCAATTTTCGCTTTTATCTGATTTCTTTATATATTTTAATTAGGTGCGACTAATGTTCCGCTTTTCAATTTTAAAAGAATTGCGACGTCACGAAAACACATTTCGAGTCACACCGCAACCGGTACGCCTGTGACTTTAATGTATTTCAGTTTCGCCGAGAATAGGATTTGGGTCACATAAATGCACACCCGTAATTAGGAAAGTATTTTATTTACAAATCGTGCCTAAAGAGTCTATCGTGTTGTTAACTTTGGGAAAGACCGTGAAATTTGCTAAACGGTCCTCCCGAGTCTACATGTTTTATAACAATTAATTGAGGGCCCCGCAAATGTGTATTTAGTGCGGCGAGGCTCGTCTCATTCTTATTTAAAGGTAGACCTACGAATAACTATGATTTTTATTCTTTATTTATCAAATGCCCAAACTAATGGATTTCTATGACTATAACGAGAACCTCAATTAGGCCTTCTTAATGAATTCCAACGCAGCTTAGTTTAAGGTTAGTACAAACAAACGCAATTATGATTGCCATGGTCTAAGATCAATTTCACGTAGAGGTAAAGGCTATCCAATTTATGCAACCTTCACAGTCGACATAGAGCTCAAATTAAGTCGGATGATCAACGCGTATGAATTAGTATCCTAATTACCTTATTTTTCATTATAATCCCACCATTCAAAAGTGAAGAATCATTGTCAATATTTGCCAAAGACAACCTGTTTACACTCACTTAGTTATGTAATTTCAGTTTTTAATTAAAGCTGGAATAGGTGAACAATAAAT